>OZ010688.1:4523475-5011700 GCA_963932265.1 Thymelicus lineola | reverse complement strand
TGTCACTATTTTTGCTTTGCCCTGCTTTGCCAAGTACTTAATAATATTGTCAATATGCGTCAAAAATTAATGATTGCAGCACTATTGCGAAGCATCGAGTGCTTCAATTCAGTTCGCACTCGTCCCGGCCCCGTGTCGTCCTCGTCGGTCGCTCGGTCGCTCGGCCAGATTAACAACTAGTGTGGACCGCGCCATTGTCACGATCTGCGGACGCCCGCTCATTTATTATCACCAATGAAATGCCAATGAAATGCATTCGTTTGAGAATATTTTTCATAAAACTCCAAATTGCACCAATAAAATGCTCAAAGCGGTATCACAAACTATCTCCTCGCCGCCCCGCTGCATAAAACTTCCTAATTACCATACTCGCGCTCACCACCGCTCCACATTTTACGTTTAACCGCCTCCCTAGGGCTCCGGATGAAATCTTCGAAAAGAATTTTTATTGTCACCTAGTTACCGCATATCCGGAATGACGCTTTATTCCTTTGTCGAAAAAGACGCTGACGCCTCTGTATTTGAAATAAGGAAAACGGGGCGCGAGACGCAAATTGTGCTGAATTTCGTTATTATTATTTGGCACCGGTGGAGATTCCCGATAGCGTAAGGGTGTTGTGAAAAATGTAATAAAGAACAGTGTGCAGAGTTCGAGATTGCAAATATCGTTTAATGCGTCGCAACGCAGACGGTGTTGGAAATTGGAAATTATTCCGGATTCAGGGCGGTCGCGCCGGTCGCGGTGCGTAACTAACGTCGCCTTAATAAAATTTATTGCTTGAATATTTTACGGCGTTATTTTTATTCGAATCGTAGAAAATCCCGAACAACCATTCATTAAAACAAAGCAAAAATGTTACACGCCATCTTTAGACACTTTAATTTATCTGAGTTAAATTCATGTCGGTGTTGTTTACTGAAGTTTTTGACATTTTTAACAATTTTATGAATTAAAATTGTGTTTCAGGAACAATTTCCATTAATAATTTGTTATAGTTTTTTTTTATCAATTGCCGCTTGAGAAATATTTAACTACATAATCAAGCAAACCTAAAATAAACTTTAAGAAGTGTTCGTTGAATTTATGACGAACGTTTAGAAAATAAAGACCGGGCAAGTGCGTGTCAGACCACGCGCAATATAGGGTTCCGAAGTAGTAAGTTTATCGACTATTACTCATTAACTAATTATGCTAACATAGCCGTCATAATTTTCCTTGTAAATTCATCATATAGCCTATTTTTGAGAATATCATATTTTTTCACTTGTTCAACTCCAACCGTTTAGCCAGCAGTGGGGGAGACACTTGACTCTAACAAAAATTAGCACTCTAAAGCCAAATATTTCGCAGAGACCCCTAACTCCAAACATGGACTTAGAAGACCCATAATATTTTTGGAAGACCTTTTTAACGATACCCCACACTATAGGGTACGCGACGAATAAAAATTCATCCTCACCTTACCTGTAGGGACCTTGAAAAAAAATTCATCAATATTTTATTTTACGATTATGTATATCCGTGCCAAATTACAGCTTTCGAGCACTAACGGTCCCGGCGCTTTGCTTCGGACAGACGGACGGACGGAGATGACGAAACTATAAGGGTTCCGATTTTACTTCGGAATCCTAAAAAGGCCTTTTTTTGCTTAACCCGAATAACAATCCATAACTGTGGTTCGGTAAGGCAATCGTGTAGTGTGAAATGGCAACATTGGCAACCGGCGATTTTTTGCAAGGTGGCGTCGCCGGATCGGTCGCGCACCATTACAGGCCACCACAAATACCGTCTAAAGCAAAAAAGACCCTTCCACGTTAGTCCATATAAGTCGTCTTTCCTCATACAGTGAATATATTAAAGCGATACATCAGTGCAGAGATTTATCTGTCGTTGCGGCTCCTCAATATCGGCAGTGCTACTCGTAGTCGTAAGCGTGTACTCTTATCAACATTCCTTATTGAATATACCAGACTTTACATTCGCAATCTTAGATTTTGTTCGGTTTTGTAGAATTATTTAAAGCTACGGTACAATTTATTACAAAGTTAGATTAGGTTGTCGTATTGTTCTTCATTTCATCAGCTTCGCAATTAAAAAGGCAATTATAAAAAAAAAAAAAAAAATATCGTAGAACCTTGGCTAGCTAAAGGTTCCATCCTTCCGATCCGACTGCGACTGAAACAGATAAAAACATTTCACGGTCGGTTTTAGGGAATAGAAAGGAGGCAGCTGAAAGTGTAAAAAACCACAGTTGAAGCTTTTTTTCAATACCGTACGCATTGGCAGATTGGTTCAAAAAGTAAAATTTTGTGTTTTAAAAAAATCTTTTAAAATTGTGTTTCTGTGACTTCCGTCGTCTAGAGCCCTGAGAACTGGTAGCCGAACTAGTACCTACAAATGGCTTAACGAATTTTGATTAAATGCCAAAACCGGATCTGCTAAAAGTTTTCAAAATAAACCCGCACCAAAGGGTCCTAATCCTAATCTGAAGGAAACCCTTCGTTGTTCAAAGTACGCTGAGTGGAGAAAATTAATAAGCCGTGAAAATAATCTACAAAAACCCCACCCGTTTAAGTTTTTCCCTCAAAACCTCAGCACCAGTTTGACGAATTAACGGAGAACTCATTAATAAAAGTAAGGCGCGGGCCACACAGAAAAGACGTAAGACGAAGACGGGGCTCGGACCCGTCGCAGACAGGACGCCGTTAAAACATATAGAAAAGACAAGGAACGGGCGTGACGGTCGGTGCACACTGGGTTTTTCCCGGCCACAGAGTACTTAATCACTACGTTTTAAGAGACCTGCTCTCCGCGTCCTTTCCGCTCCCCCGCTGGCGCCTACGCAGGCCCGCGTCCTGTCCTTTCTGTATGTTTTGCAATAAGGCGCCGACGAGTCGGCGTTCGTGTCGGCGTCCCGTCTTTTCTGTATGTTTTACGTCGCGACGGCTGCATACATTTTGTATGAAAGTAGATTAAACGGGCGCCGCGACTGCGACGGGTCCGTGTCTTGCGTCTTTTCTGTGTGGCCGGCGCCTAAGAAGTTGGCGAGTGGCGGTGACGTTTGAATGTGACCGCTCGACGGCCGCCGCGCAATCTAGCGGATCCGTGTTTGATTAAAAGCAATCAGCCAGCTGTTTAGATGTATCGGTTTAAGATTCTAAATTTAATTATTCCAGTGATTAATTTAATGGTAAGCAATAAACAATTATTATGGTATACCGGGTGTAATCGTTAAGTGTGCACAGGCGATTATTCCGTAACTATTACAGATATGAAAAAACTTTAAACTGATATCGAAAGTACTTTACCTAATGAGTAAAATGACAATAATAACTTATTAAAAATAAAATGAGAAATATCCAAAAAAATTACATTAAATACTCCCATACATTTAGTATGAGATAGTAGAAAGGTTTTACTTTCCTTATTTTAAGTGGAATAGTAACTACTCATTTTACCCTTATCATTTTATAATTATGTATGATACGATAGTGATGAATTTCAAGGAGATACACGTGTAGATTAATGGATGGATGGATGGATGGATTGATTTGATCTGCCTGAAAAGCAACATACTAAATAAAAACAAAAAGAAAGATACTCTTTGGTGTTGGTTCTAAATTCAAATTCTTTATTGCGGGTTCTCGTTCCTGCCAATTTATTGTGTTTTTTTCAATTTGCGTTAATAATCATAACTGATTGAAAAATGGCATATTCCAATACAGAAAAGAGGGACATATCAAATATCATATCATACATAATTATAAAATGATAATATTCCACTTAAAATAAGGAAATTAAAACCTTTCTACTATCTCATACTAAATGTATGGGAGTGTTTAATGTAATTTTTTTGGATATTTCTCGTTTTATTTTTAATAAGTTATTATTGTCATTTTACTCATTAGGTAAAGTACTTTCGTTATCAGTTTAAAGTTTTTTGAAATCTGTAATAGTTACGGAATAATCGCCTGTGCACACTTAACGATTACACCTGGTATATGTAAGTAGAAGGTTGAATAAATGACTGACCCCAGGTGACGAATTTATCGTAACTGGGTATTTATTGTATGGTTTAAAGAAAAGAAAACGCCCTGTAATGTCTGTAGTGAGTAGTCTGTGTATAGACGTAGAGTCAGCTTTCGCGCGTTGTGAATGAGGGCTAGACCGAAAATTTCGACACTTTTTGATTTTAAGAATGACCATACCTCTTTTTGAAGTGATTCAGACAGTTTTACAAGAGATGGCTGAATAAACCCGAACCGAACCGACATTCATGTCATTAGGTCGATTACTTATATGTTTTATAAAGAATCTCAACAGCGTGATTCAGAGTACATTTTTGTAGCGACATCTATTATTATTTGTTAAAATGCATTGAAGTATAATGACATAGAACAGACATCTGGAACAAAATGTGTGTCCCGCCCGGGAGGTTCGAATTTCAAAATAGAGCCTCCGGTTCTCCTTTCAAAATCGAACGAATTCATTGACGATTGAAGCCACGTGGCGCCAATGCATTGGGACATACATGATGTTCGGGGTGTCTGTTCTATATGCTAGTAATAGTACTTCAATGTTAAAATGATATATTATGTTCTATTTACAAAGTATTCTTTATTATTTGAATTCAAATCATATTTGACATTCCAAGTTTCTACAATGGCGCTGTACAACAAAACAATACTTAAATCGAAAGGAACTTCGTTCCATTCGGGTATCCTTTGACACCTCTCATTTTTTTGCTATTGTTTGTTACATGCCTGTAGTACGTACTTACTGTTTGCGTGTACAATAAAGAGCATTATCATTAGTTTAATCCTTCATTATTTTTTCTGTACGATAACAGAAGGACTATGTTGCAATGCTAATACGAAACATTAATGTACGTTAGAGGGAAATGTAGTAAATATTGCATATTCAACATAAATCTCGCTGACAGTATCTATATCTTGTGGATGCATAATTAAAACAGGCGAGCTGTGCTAGTTGCCAGCTTGCGTCCGCATTTATTACAGACGAAACATTTTTAAACTCAACGCGTTTTAATTTTCCGTGGTGTGGCTTCAGAGACCGCGGCTACATTATGGAAACGTATGTCTCTGTCGAGCACTTTGAGCAATAACTTGAGCCCTGTAGAGAGGAAATTATGGTGTATAACTGTAATGTAATGACTAAAGTTTTGGAACCTATGAATGCATTTTTATGCTATGAAATACTATTTTAGTATAATAATATTTAGCAATAAAGGAATCTAAATTTTATAATTATGATGATAAGACAAGTGCTGTCCTACACGTATGATTAATTAGAGAATACAAGCATCTAAGACGGTTAGATTCAGCTTAGTGCCTGCGAACAAAAGGTTCCGCTGGGTCTGGAACCGGGATTACGATTTTGCACACATTTTTGATAAATAATAGTTAAAATGGCTTTTACAAATTATACAGCAAAAAGGCTCGAATTATTCTCAACCTGAGTGATTGAGTGTATATTTTTTATTATGTACCCAAAATTAAATTTAACGGAATAAATTTTTGGTATACGTATTTTATGCGATTAGTAAATTAGTAACATAAGATTAGTTATAGGAGTTATTGTAATTTTACTTATCTTTTTAGGGTTTTGAAGAAAAATCATACAGTCAGATACAATTGTGTTATAAAAGTTAAAATTACATTTACTTATTTAGTTAACATTATTTGATTTCCTTTACAATAAGAAAAGAAGAATTTATTACAGTGGATTTAAACGCAAATTTTACCTGAGCGCGGATAATGCTGGCCAAATATAAGTAACTATTGTGTTAGTGCCGGTACAATCACTTTGTTTCCCCACGAATAAACCTCGCAAGATTTATAAAGGAGTGAAGTATCGGTGCGGCGCCCGGGCGCTGAGCCTGCGCCCCCGGGGAACGATCCACAATGTTATGTTCACGCGTTTGCGAGAGATTTTTTACAAAGTATGCATATGAAACGAGATGTTCCCCAAGTTTATCCGGCCCGGATATACTTCACCTACGAAACTTTTCCGACCCTCGTAAATATGCAGGAAATTATATATGAAATCATCCTTTTAAATTGAAAATGCATAGAAAGTCTTGCTCGCTTTATTTATATTTTATACATTCCAGCAAGAATAAAACTTGCACTTTATAACACGACTCCATTTGAAACTTCATGGAATTCAGGTAAATAATTAATTAAAAAAAGTAATGAAAGATATGATACACAAGGGGTTTAAAGTCATTTATCATAATTTCGGATCGCATTGCATCTACTTTGTGATTTTTCATAAATTCTAAGGATTTTGTGACGATTAAGCACAAGGTTAAACATATGTATACAGTTAAACATAGTGAAATCGTATAAATTAAATGTTAAAGTCACCATTAACATAACGAAGTTTTCAGCCATTATACCTGAATTATGGAAAGAACGTTCCAGTCATTGAAGGATAATGTCATAGAACAGACATGTCGAACAAAATGTGTGTCCCGCCCGGGAGGTTTGATTTTCAAAATTGAGCCCCCGCTCTCCTTTCGAAATGGAACGAATCCATTGAAGATTGAAGCCACGTGGCGCCAATGCATTGGGACATACACGATGTTCGCGGTGTCGGTTCTATACGCTAGTAATAATACTTCAATGGTTCCAGTTTTCAAAGTTTCCCGGAACAGCTTCACTAAAACTGTCGTAGATATTTTCATCCGGCATTTTTCCTGACCATCAGGTGGCCAGCCTATATACTTAGTTAAGTGCAAATCGATCCTAACTAACGTCGCGAGCACTTAGTTCTTACACGAAGGTTATTTATTAGTATTGAGTTTCACAAGTTAAAGCTATTTTCCATTAGGCGTAGATAGGTACTGGTTTGTTTACGTCTTCGTCTAGCAGCGACAATGCTACGGAAACGCCTAATTTTTGCGAGGATTTTTCACAGGATTCTTTTATAACGTCATTTTGTCAGATAAATTATCTGGCGGAAAGTATTTCCCGCCTCCGCATATTGTGTTGCCGAAGATTATTTAAACCGATAGGTACTTCAAAAACATGTAGATATTCTAGATGTCGGTTGGTAACTAGCTAGGCAGTGGAATAGTTGTGTGATATGGTCTCAACATTTCTAACTCATAAATAAAGATCTTGATTGTAATAAATAATGTATTAGCTGTAGGTGGGTAAAAAAGCGATTAACTTGTAGTGGGTGTAGTCGTATTAAATATAAAAGTGTTGAAGGCGTCGTGGGAGAGCGAGTGAACGAACTTGCGGTCACAGCATGCCCTGATAGTCTGTCGGTGACCTGCCGACATGACACCCAGACAATCCTTAACGCAGAGTTAATTTGTTAAGACAATAGATACAGTATTAACAAACAAGGTAAAATGACAATAAATCGACGATCATAGCCAATTTGTTACTAGACGATAAATACTAATATTTACTAACAGGACCAACCTGCATAATAGCAGCCCTAACTTCTACAGTCCTTTATTGAAGAACAATAAGTATCACAAAATTACGAAAAACTCCGAAAACTTTAAATCGTGTTTTGAAATATTGTATCTGTATATTTGTTCAACGTTATATATAAAGATCGCATTACAAACCTTGGAGTTATTTGCATATACAATTCATATTCATTTGAATAAACAATAAAAATCATTCGTTCATTCTTGCATCACATTATTATAATGGTAATTATAAATAGAAAATTAAAAGAATGCAGATTCCTGTTCACTTTGTAAGCTAATGGCTGCCCACACTGCAGGACTCCGCCTACAGCCAAAATGTAATTACCATCTATTATCATATCATTATACATAAGTAGTACATAGTAACTATTCAATACATGAAGTAAAACTGTTACTGATCGATGTCTGTACATGGAAGATATTTGAAAAATGGAGATTAAAAGGCATTTCAATAAAACTTATTATTATTTATTTATTTAACTCTTTATTGCACACAAATAAAATAATACAACAACAAATAAACAAATGAAGCAGACATAATTATGAGGTACAAAAGGCCGTCTTATCGCTACACAGCGATCTCTTCCAGACAACAACATGTGGTATTTGACTTTAAGCACATTACAATCAGGGACATAATTAAAGTTTTCCAGTCTCTGAAAGTAAAAAGTACGGGTGATCTCTGGGGTATTTCAGTAAAAATAATTCGTCACATAATAGATATTATAGCTCCTTGTTTAGTTGTAGTTTTTAATAAATGCATAGATCTTGGTGTATTTCCAGATCTAATGAAATGCAGTAAAGTTATACCATTATTTAAAACAGGTGAAAAAACGGATATTAATAATTATAGGCCAATTTCTATATTACCAACACTCAGTAAGATCTTCGAAAAGATCATACTGAATCAAATGCTTATCCACTTCAACAATAATAATTTATTACATCCGGAGCAATACGGTTTTACTAAAGGTCGTAGTACAACAGATGCCGGAGCCAGGCTCTTAAAGCATATATATGAAGCATGGGAGTCGTCGCAAAATGCTATAGGTGTATTTTGTGATTTATCAAAGGCGTTTGATTGTGTTGAGCACGATACATTAATATCTAAACTTAGTTACTATGGCGTGAAAAACAAGGCCCTTAGCTTGCTCGCATCTTATTTAAGTAATAGGATACTAAAGGTTAATATAAACGATGAAAAGTCATCAGGGTCACCTACTGTGATGGGTGTTCCGCAAGGCTCGATCTTGGGCCCTTTTCTTTTCCTGGTGTATATAAATGACTTACCACATTATGTTAAAAACCATGCGAACATTGTGCTGTTTGCAGATGATACATCATTAATATTTAAGACTGATAGGAATAAAAATAATTTTGACGATGTTAATAGTGCTCTGTCGCATGTCTCACATTGGTTCACTATAAATAATTTACTTTTAAATGCAAAGAAAACCAAATGCTTAGAATTCGTGTTGCCAAATGTAAAAAAAGTAAATAAATCTCTTAAATTAAATAATGAAACATTAAATATAGAGGAATCCACGGTTTTTTTAGGGGTGACCTTGGACAGTAAACTGCAATGGGGCCCGCACATAGCATCTCTCACAACTAAACTTGCTAGGGCTGCTTATGCTGTTAGAAAAATAAGGCAGCTCACTGACGTCGACACTGCTCGGCTTGTTTATTTTGCATATTTCCATAGTGTTATGTCTTATGGCATTTTACTGTGGGGCAAAGCAGCCGGTATAGAACAAATTTTTGTATTACAGAAAAGAGCCATTAGAGCTATTTATAAACTAAAATCAAGGGAGTCCTTGCGTGTCAAATTTAAACAAATAGGTATACTTACAGTAGCTTCCCAATATATTTATAATAATTTAGTGTTTATACGGAATAACATAACTGCATATAAACAAAATTGTGATTTTTCAAATCGTCAAACAAGAAGGATGCATCAATTGGCTACCTCTTCGTACCGTCTTTCTAAAGTGCAACGTTCTTTTATGGGACTAGGTATAAAATTTTATAATAAAGTCCCAAAACAAATACATGACTTACCGGTGCAATCTTTTAAGAAACGTGTAAAGGCTCAGCTCTTAGGCAAGGGCTACTATAGCATAAATGAATATTTAAATGACAAGGATGCTTGGAAATGACTAGCTAGGCAACCAGTTCTGCACAGGTTAAAGAATACCTATTTTTGTAATAGATATAAGTTTTATTTTTAAAAGATGTGCTGAGGAGTTTCTTTACGGCTTTTCTTCTCCTCCATGACAAAGCACCTTTCCGAAAAGCTGGTAGATTAAAAAATGACGTGCATAAGAGTATCAGTGATACCTACATGAATAAAGATTATTTCATTTCATTTCATTTCAACCTTAAGATGTGGAGAGCTGATTAGAGTAAGATTAAACCACTACTACTACTACTTATGTCAGTTTAAAGAATACCATCCATAAAATAATTCAAGTATGGGCTTTCCGAAAGGTTTACCGAAGCGAATACATGGCATTTACTAGTAAATAATAAATGTAATACCTAATTCAAAGTAATAATACTGCTCGTCTCTAGACGATATTTACAATATCTAAACAATTGCAATAACAGATTATCATCAGAACAAAGAATGCAAATGGCGTTAAAATTATTCGCAGCAACACTAAACAATTTCCATTTGTAGTTATTGCAATTAAATGTAAGAGCGGCTGTGACTAGTGGTATTGGACCAGTCAAATAGTCTATTGAGAGAATATTGAGCTAATTAAGATTCAATTAAATGTTTTAGGTGTTGGAACTTTACAGTCTCAATTGGTTGAGGTCTAATTTTGATACCTATCAATATTACAATTTGAATGTCAAATACAATAGTTCGATTCAGTTAAGTGATTATAAATATTAATAATATGTTTATTGTTATGAAAAAGGGCAATGAAACTTAGGTCACTATACAGGTGTTAATGTAAGAAAAAAAATAGATTTCCTCATTAGCTTAATTCAATGAAATGTACGAACAAAGATAAAAGTGATGGATCTATTACCAAAATTAAACTAGTTAACTGTATACAATACCAGCACTATACATATCATAAAATATACATACATACATATACCTATTGTCTACAAACTTGGGACTGATTCGTCTAAAGTCGAGGGGTTAAATATTTGAGTTGGTTACCAATGTCGAATGGTTCCGTGGTTGCGGTTCCGCCGTCAAAGTACTTGCCGACTGTTCTGCTTACTAGTATTCCACTGCAGGAGTATTTTCCGGTAAACCGACCGTTTTAGAACTTTGCATGTCAGCGCTACCTTGATTCTGTTTAACTTTGACACGGACTACGATAGCTAATGTTCCTGCAATCAGGGAATCTCGAAAAAGATGAAATCGGCCATTTAAATATTTTATTCGTTATTGATTTAGGTCTGCTTTGCTTATGGGCTTGTTAACAATTAAATGTGTACTTAAGTACATAATACCCGATTATTAAATATAAGTCACAACTGTCTGTGGTTACACAATACAATAGGAATAAGATTAATAAGAAAATAATACAGAGAGCACTATAACAAAATGTAAATGTATGCAATAGACAGTCTCATAGCTAAGAGCGATCTCTCAGACTAAGTACCTAAATGGTAGAGATACACAAAAAATAAAATAGCTATAATAAATAATAATAAAACAAATAAATTTATCATGTTCATGGACAAAGCCAAAGGAACTGACACTCGAGAGAAGGGAGCGGATAGATAATTGATGTAAGGAGAGAACGTCTGTACACACCCGCGTACACGTGTACAAAACGTACACAAAAGAATCTCGTGATTCTCGTGTTGTGTGGACTCGTGCGTCATTTACGTCACACGGCCAGTGTCCCTCTTGATCGAGTTATTTACCGATAAAACGAGCATTTCGACAACTCGGCGTGTTCAATTGTTCGTCCCGCTTTGATCCTGTTTGACATGCCACATGCCAATGGTTGGAATGTAATTATTGCTGTCTGGATTTAGCATTCCTCTGAGACACACGCCCCAAAAGGTCTGTGATGGCAATTTGTAGAAATATTCTGTTAATTTACGTCGCTCGTAACAATTACGATGTCGTAGCCTTCTGTAATACTCGTAGCAATCCATAGAAGAATTTATTTAATCAGATACATTTTGTTCGCCAGAGTATTTTCTTCAGAATTATTTCAACAGCCAGAGTCTGCATTGGTCGGTGGGTTAGTTACTGCTTATGTATCTAGGAATAGTCCTTGTGTTGTGTAAAAATGTATGGTGTATGTAAATATGTATGGGTTACATATTGAAAAAGCGTATTTTTTCATACGTTTATGACAATTTTTAAAATTATAATAATTTTTACACTAATTTGTGTCTCTCACAACGAGCTTTTTATTTTTTTTAGTCACAAGATTTCATGTGATATAATGTAATAATCTTAACATTACGACGATAACAACATTTACAAGAATTTCGTAATGGGTTGACGCGATACAAACCCTGTAAATTATTAATGTTACGAAAAATGTTGATGGCTATCTTAATAATAACACAAAACCGATTAAGTACTTATAGAATCTATTAGTAGTGAACCAAACCATCGATTTACGTAAATAAATGCCACGCGACCAACAAATATTCCAAACAATCGACGATCAATCATCGAACTGAATGTCAGAGTATAGACGATAGAAAAACCAAAGCTACGAGTATATAGCGTTTACCTGTTTATTACAGCGTTTGTTTTCCCGTGCCTTATATAATTTTTCTTGCAGAGAAATTGTACTAAAACCAGCATAAAGACTATTTATATTGTGTATTAATACTTACATTTTCTTTCTTTGTTCCAGGTAACCTCAATCAAATGGCTCTCTATAAGGAAAATAACTAGCTAGCTGTCAACTGAACACATTTCGCCACTCTCCTGCCACTATGGATGTAAGTCGTACAATGAAATCAAGGTTAATGGTTACTTCAAAGGGTTTTTATTCAGTAAGTAATAACTAACTCGGTCCCGGTTTTCTTTTGCAATTTTACTTCAATAGTATGTAAACATACTATATACATACGCTTTCGTACTGTATACATACGCTTTCGTACTAATTGTTGCTCGTTTTATCAAGCATTGTGTAAGTACAGTAGAATCCGTTTAATATGACTCCGCATAATATATTGACCAACCGCTTATTATGACGTAATTGCACAACGAATTTGGTTTTCATATAAAATTCTTTTAACAAAGTCAGATATAACACAGTACACATATATAAACAGTAACTTAACTCGGCCCGATTCTCGAAAAACTTACCTACACCGCGTCGCCGCGCGCTAGGGCTGTCCGCCGACAGTATTTTAATTTTATAAAACGACTTGAGTTTCTTTGTAGTTTTGTATTTATAAATGTTATATTTTCTATTTTAATAAATGCAATTCATTGTGAATAAAAAGGAAGTGTTCCATAAAAATCTGTATTGTATTAGAGACAGAGACTCTTAGGGTATGGTAAGTTCTTCTTGCAGGTTAAGGTAAATAAAAAAGGTACAACTGTCCGATTCTATAAACTTTATACCTATTGCTAAATTAATTTATAACATTGAAATCAAAGTTACAGTAGCAAGTAGCAATAACGTTTTAATGACAAATTAGACGCAAATATTCAAATTACAATTATTACTAATTACAATATTAGGTACAATTATTTCCAGACGAGATTCATAGATTCATCATTATATTCTTTATCACGTCATTCATATTATATTCGTCTATACTATAGCGAACCCTATAAAAGATAGCCGCACACGACCATACAGCTCAACCAGAGTAGAAAAACTAAAAAAATTGTTATTTGTACCGACCGGACCGTGGTACAAGCTCCGCTCGTTCGCCTGTCGGCAATCGCCACGCAGCGGCCGCTGTTGCCCTCGTATCGCACGCGTATTCGGATGTGGGTAGGTATAACGCGCTTTTCGGCCGTTTGTATGAAGAGCGACTACTGTTTATATCTTTACCGTGGATATAATGACTTCGCTTACAGTGACATGTCACTTGTTATGACCCATTTTTAATAAATTTTGCCCGTTTATAGTGACCGACATGATTCTTTACACCTTCGGCAATGTTCGTTGATTCCCGACGACGTTCGGCACGTGGCTTGTATTTGTTTTGAATCTCAAAAAATGAAAATACGTGCATTTATTACGTGCAATTTTAATTTTAATTTAATATGCTATGTTTCATTATTAAAATAAGTATTTATTTACCTAAAAAAAATAAGGTTGGTTTTTTTTCACAAAAATGCATTGTATGACGTCCGCTTAGTATGACGTGTTTGTCAATTCCCTTCGATGTCATTATAAACGGATTCCACTGTACATAAAATTTTTACTCCTTTTCAATTTTTATATTTGTATAAATTTTATCTACTATTCCACGGGAATACTACGAATTTCCCGTGTACAATAGCATCCTAAATGTTTCCCAATGGATAAAATATGGTGCCGTCGACTTTATTCACCTGAGTTAATTCACCCAGGTGTTTTAAGTCTACTTTTAGTGTACTTTATTCACCTATGCACCCAGGTGATTTAAATCTACTTATCGAGGTGAATTGATATAAGTAGACTTAATTCACCTATCATTTTAGTCAATGCAATTAGTGATATCCATACCTAATGAACTAATGAATTAATTCACATGATATTACTTTCCTCAAACATGCACATGTTTCATATATTAGTTTAGTGTTAGCGTCAAAAAATAACGAAACAAAATTGGTTCCTGTGATATCTCCAGCTACAGTGATTGATGTGGTGGGCGAACCCGCTTAATTGCACGCCATCATTTATATTGTTGTCATTTAATCATGGCCGCCAGTCTGCAACCGGACGGCGAGCAGCGAGGTTGCTTAGCCACTTAAAAAATCGTTAAAGACATCACAGCCTCAGGCTACCTCAATCTCATCGCCTTTCAGCCTTTCCCTTCCGGACCCGGATTAATTGTTTTACGCAAACTACAAAATTCCCAAATTAAATCTTACCGGATTTGTTTGTAAAGCCCCAAAACAATTTGAAACCAATTTTGAATTTATTTCGTTAGGATATCGAAGTTAGACTTTATGTTGTAGCTGAAAATTTTGGCTTCCATTTTAATACTTCTATATCCATTCTAATATTAAAGCGGAACGATTTGGTTGTTTGATTTTAATAGGTAATACTCTGAACCGACCTTAATAATTCCTTCTTTCGCCATTATGACACTGCATAGTCAAACAGTGATAGTATCCTACTTATGTTTTCAACCTCTTTTTAAACGCTTTTATTTACTTTCACTTCGGAGCATCAAATCTTGTAACGTTAATTTGAATGACTTCCCTTTAATGAAAATTGATGAAATTTGGCAGACATGTGTATTTCCGATGACAATACACGAAAATCATATTTTAAACTAATTTTCATTGTTTATTTGTTGTTAAATTAAAAAAAACGATTTTCAGACTTTAGACGCATAATTCTCTATGTTCTATTTTACGTAGAGACTTGAAATTTTCACAACTTGTAGCTAATTTTATAAACTAAACATTATTGAAATAAAAGCGTTTAAAAAAAAAAATTTTTTTCATTTCACTTATTTAATTTATCCTGTTAAGAAAGTCTGAAGAAAAAATCTTTCTTTCTTTCTTTACACCATAGAAGGATTAACAGCTGGGACTCTTCAACCAATCAAATCTTGTTTTTTTCCAAGCAGCCCTGTAAAATTTAAACGGGTCCCGACTGTTAATACTTCTATGGTTTAGAACTGTTCAGTAAACATTCTAAATTACTGGGCTTAATTTTTTTCTTTTTAGTTGTTTTATGCAGTCGGGTTTTTTGTTATTTTTTTATTTCACACTTTTTAGTTAGGTAGGATTCATTGACTTCTTTATTACGAGTAGACGAAAAAAGTTGCACTTTGTCGTTTTAATTTGTATGTAAATCTAAGCCCTCTGTTGCGGACGGACGGATAGACAGGCTTGCCAAAACTATAAGCATTCAGAAACTATAAGAAAATTAAATATTTTGAACTCTAAACGATGTATACTGTTGTTAACTCAGCCCGGCGGATACCAGAGAAGAGTGGTAACAATTAATAAGATGATGACCCACGCCATAATACCGGGTGACCGCGACCTAACGTTGCCGTTATGTAGCGGTAAAATAATATTTGCTACGTAAGGACATAAGGAATGATTCATACTCAAACCCGCCAAATCAACGCAGCCAGCCACCGAACAGAGAATATGATTTGGCGTAATCTAGGAAAATGGACCTGTTCCCGTCACAATACAATACACATACACATACACAATATACACAATAAGTCAGTGTATTACGTTTACGTTAGAAAATATTTTTTGAGTTTTTTTGTTATTATTTTGATTATAATACTAGCTGACCGGGCGAACTTCGTATCGCCTGACAATTGATCAGTTATCGAGCAGGATGAAAAATAATTATATTACTAAAATGATTGTTAAAAATAGGAGTTGGTGATAGAAGGGTGAAAATTTAGGGTTGTATGTATTTTTAATGCCACATTATAAAAAAAAATTGTCAAAAAATATAAAAAATGTTAGGGGTGGACAACCCTTATCACTTAGGGGTATGATAAATAGATAGTAGCCGATTCTCAGACCTACTGCATATGCATATAAAATTTCATAAAAATCGGTAAAGCCGTTTCGGAGGAGTACGTTAACTAACATTGTGACATGGAAATTTTATTATAGATTATCAATATATAGATTATCAATATATTAGATTATCAACTAAGTAAAAGTTTAGGGGTGTTCCTAAAAGAATATCAATTACATATTTTTAATACTACGTGATTACGTGAAAATGGTTCTCATTTTCAGCAATTCATAGGTTAAATACGAGTCAACCATTTTTTCAGACAGTAAGTAGGAATTTTACTATAAAAAAAATTCAAATTACTCATTTTTTTCTTGGTCTTCCTTTAATTTAAGACACTATGTTGCTGAAAAGAAATTGATCCTCATGAACGAGGTTGGTATCATAAAATACAAAATCTTTTGATTTTTACATTTGACCGGTTCGATTCTCGGCTCAAGCAAATGATTTTTCAAAAAATCTTTGAATCCAGTTTTACTTAGTTTTGAAAATAAAGGAATGTTTCCTTTCAGTATTTGCCATCATCGATATTCATGGTACTATTCCTCCAACTACCGTATTTTATTTTCACCCTGTATACTTCTTTTAGTTAGTTTGTTACCATAGAACAACAAAGTGGCTTCGAACGAAAATTTTTACGTTCCAAAAATACGCGTGTGTAAAGTTTTGGAAGGCCTCGCCTAAACCCTGGGCCATATATCTTTTGGCGCGGACAGTGATTTAGTGAAGCGAGTGTGACGACATGATTCGCGTTTTAAAAAGGTTCAATTGTATCTTTGTTTATAGAAACAACAGGATTAACTATTACGCATAGAGGTTTTAAACTATTTTAGTTTCACTAAAATAATAAACTTCATACTCCGTACTAAGATTCCCTGTCGATGGCATGGCCAAACAAAACTTTAAGTAAGGTCAACATAGGTCAAGAACAGGCCTTCGAAGTCATAAGATCGTATAGATAAATATATAGGAGACGTTAAACTCATCTTCTTGTAAAGAAACGAAGTTCGCAAAGTTCTCCTCTCGCAAAGTTCTCCTATATTTCTCTTAAACGAAACTAACAATAAGTACCGTAGGTTGAGTTTGCTCATACTTTGGTTTGTATTTCGTTTCAATAAGCTGAAGCTACAAACTTTTGTTTACGTCTTGAAGTTGGTTGTTTATGAATAGAGCAGTCCAGTTATGTTAGAAAACGAGGCTTATTAAAATTCAAAGTTAATTCTTTCTCAAAGAGATTTGCTGCATAATGGCCGCAGCAGACAAATACATTGATATACTAATGTACCACATTATTGAGTCTATAGTTAAAAAAATGTATAAGAAATTCTTTTTATTGATTGCATTTCCATGCATTTATCTATAACTAGGAAATCGCCCTCGCTTCGCTCCGGGAAAAATAGTAAAAAAATATATAACATAGCCTATGTCACCCGGGGATAGTGTAGCTTCCCAACAGTGAAAGAATTTTTCAAATCGGTTCAGTAGTTTCGGAGCCTATTCAATGCAAACAATCAAATCTTTCCTCCTTATAATATTAGTATAGATGACAAGCACAAAAAATAACTCGAATTTTTCCTCAATAAATGCAGCGATTAAAACTTATAGTATTTACTTACCTAATAATTTATATTTCTAACGATATAGAATTTAACATCATCACCGAGGGTGTCAAATAATCTGTCACGTATGCCGGGTGTCAGGATTGGGTAATGTAGCGTAAACGACTCGATATTTCAATGTAATAACTAGGGCTTGTAATATCGGAAGGTTTTCAATTCCGATATTGATTTTCGATATTAGATCTCAATATCGGAATTCCGATATTGATATCGGAATTGTAAATATACTTTATAAATTGCAAATGTTAGTAAAAGTTGGATTGGGTTCAATAAAAACATGTTTTAAACACAATTATTCAATTTAGTACAAAACTTAGTAAGTTTATGAACCCAACTGAATACTAAATGAAGCTATATTTTGTCTGTTTTGCGAATAAGCAAGTTTTAAAAATAAAGTGTGAGAGACAGATAGAACTATTATAGCTATTGTATTGCTTTCTTTGTGCAATAAGCAGAGCAGTCTCGCAACAGGAATTTGCTTAAATATTAAAGAGTTCTACCGCGTGCTTCACAGGTAGCTAAAATATAATTACTTGCTCAATTTTGTGGCCTAGTCGACCATACCTCGTGGCATGTATTATAGGTCCTTACCTATGACATTGGAGATTTGTATGAAAATTTTAAAATATAAAAATATTTGTATTTTCTTATTTTAGCTAATCAAAATACTGCCCCAAATTATCTTTACAATTTTGCCATTTTGATGGCAGTTTGTTTATCCCTTTACTGTATATGTCCGGGGACTGGAAGCGATGAAGTCAGCGAAATCGTTTTGTACCGCCTCTCGGGTGTTGAACTTAAATAATTATCAAAATTTTGAAAAAAGCAGAAATCTGTTAGGGCAAGGTCCATTGAGTACAGTGGGTAAAGGAGAGCTGTAACTCTTGTAGCTTTGCGATGGTTTGTCATAAAGTGTGAGCTCGCGCGTTGTCGTGGAGCGCTTAAGAGCGATTAACCAGTCTTGGTTGTTGAATTGCGAGCTTCTCCATCAATGTTTGCAATTCTTGACAACAGACATCTGACGTCAATGTTGTGCCATTCAATAAGAAGCTGTGATGTACAAGTCCGGCAATGGTCCACTGGACAATCATCATCATCTTCCTATGGGTAATATTTTTTAGCGCACTGAATAGGTGCTGTACCCAGGTCCACCCACTGAAATGAACGCTTACGGTTGTCGTACAAGATCCACTTTTCATCGCAGGTAACAATTCGATGTAGAATTCCCTCGTTTCTATGCCGATTCAGTAGTGCTATGCATTTTTCGACGCGCACGTCTGTCTGTTGTTCGCTTAGTTCGTGTGGCACCCACTTATCTACTTTTTTATCTTTCCGATTTGACGCAAGTCTTTCAATGTTTTTTTAACACTAATTACAAAGCCCGCAGCAAGCTCAAGCGTAGATTGAGTTAGATCCGCTTCCACAATCACCTTCAATTCGTTGTGGTAGACAATGATTATCGGCCGACCGCGAGTCTCGTTTTTCAACTGAAAACTTCCAGATTTAAAAAGATTGAACCAATAATGGACCGTGTTTTGCAGGCAGTAGGAAATTTTATATTCGAAAATTGTACAAATTTTCAGTTTATCCATGGCGCCAAAACCTACCACAATTTAACAAAAACAAAACACTATTTAAACAAATGACTGAATTTGAAATTAAAATAACACGGCTTTCGAATAAAATTTATTTGAATTTCGAATTGTACGCCACTACACAGATAATTAAATCTAAAAATACTGGTTATAAAGTCTCCAATTACATAGGTAAAGGCCTGATATTAAAATCTATTTTTTTAATTCAAATACAAAAAAATACTGATTCCGATATTACGATATCGGACCATTCAGTATCGGAATTGTAATATCAGATCAAACGGTCCGAGATTCCGATATTACGAGATTCCGAGATTCCGATATTCAAGCCCTAGTAATAACCTATCAAGAGTACCAAGTACAGTGTCGGAAAGCCGGCTATAATTCGTGTGGATGTACCAGTTAGGGCGTATACACATAGAAAGCAGGCTACCAGTGCTTGTCGGCGCTTGTACACGCTGGTAGTCGACGGAGGTCATCACCAAGTTTCTTTGTAACAGTTAGTTACTTTGTAATAGTAAGTTACTTTGAACCAAACCAGCGCCGTTAAGTGCTGAGCCTGGCTGACCCTACGCCCTACTAACCTGACAGTAAGCAGTCTTTTATTGGTCATATTAAAAGTAAATATGGTATAATTTTCATTTGAGACGTCATATTGTCAGAATGAAAACAAAATATCGTCGAATTAGGTGGGGTATCGTCGAATAGGTATTTAAAAATATTTTTAAGTTCCTCTCATTATTTTTTTATTTTAAGTAACAGTTTAGATATAACGATTTAACGTTGCTTAAAAACCATTCTCGCTAATTTATTAACTCCTTTAATAAAATGACAAAATTGCGAATTTTACCGTCTAATCCTACTAAAGAAATCAGTGACCTATTATAAAAAGTGTTAAATAAAAAAAGATATAAAACACGCTACACCGACACACGGGTTCACACGACACACGACTAAAACTAAAAAGAAAAAAGACAAGCCCAGTAGTTTAGAAATACTGAACAACTACACCATATGATTTAAATTTTACAGGGCTGCTGGAGAAAAAACAAAAAAGTGTCGGCATTCGTAAGAATCAAAAAGTGTCGTAATTTTCCGTCTAGCCCCCTTTCACAACGCGCGATAAGGAACTTCGTTCCAACAAGATTTGATTGGTTGAAGAATGGGTCCCGACTGTTAATCCTTCTATGGTGTAATTGTTCAGTATTACTTTTAACAACATTCTAATTTCTAAACTACTGGGCTTGTCTTTTTTTTTAGTTTTTCTACGCAGTTGTGTGTTTTTTTATATATGTTCTGTGGATTTACGATGTGTGAAGTAAAGGCCGTCCATTATCCAACCTATGCAATGTGCGGATTGGCAAACACCTTAGGGATTTGGATTTCTGAAGCCGATTTGACTGGATTTGATGGAATCCTTTTAGTGTAAGTCCGCCCTCGTCTCTGTACTGTTATGTTTTATGTACGAAGTTATGTGAAGCGAGACTTATCTAATTCGCATAGTCCATAGCTTTGTGGTACACTCAAGAAAAATCTTTCACACTGATTTGAAATCTTATGTAAACTTAGTAGTGCCCAGTAATTAAATTGAAGTATAATAATTATGATAAGTCAAAGGTACCTAAATCCTTTGCGAATTAGATAAAGTTAATATGGAAATTCTGTTAGAAAAAATATACCATTTTTACGGCGTCTATCTACGCCAGCTAGGTGAGCCAAAAACTATGTCCTGAAGCGAGGGTGGATTTGTTTTTGCCCCAAAAGCACAACCACGTATATTGTAACGGCAAAATCTCTTTAAATTCCAAAATCCACCTAGAATTCCATGAGCTTATTTTTTAGTCCAACTGCGAATATGCCACCGGACCTACATGGCACGATCGTAAACCTCGCCCACGCGTGATTGAGGAATACACCACTACAAACCTGTACCACCACTAGAATACCAACAAATCTGTCCATGTAACTCTTAATTCGATGCAATAACGTCTATACTGGAATCACAGCTTGTTCTTCAAGCGCGAACCTTGGTTTGGTGCCATCGCTCGTTTCGCACACATGAGAGTACATGCAAACTTGCCAAGTCAGTTATTTAAATTAAATTTGCATAATTCAGTAAAAGAAAAAGGTTTGACATAAACTCCGATTTCAAGGTGTCGGCTCTTGCTAATCCGACAAAGCGAGGGGCTGGCTCTTGCTATAGATGATAGTGAAATAAAAGATAACTCCTTTGTTTAAATATTATTTTATGCACCACTTTCAAACACTGTTACACTTATACATTATTACAATATTGTCGTGCTTCTTGCTCGACGTCCCAAAACTAACTGCCGAGCGGGCAGCGTTGTCACTTCGGGGAAAATCCCCACTCCACGAGTACCCTCTCCACAAGAGCTTGTGATTGGTCGAGAAAGCTGCCCGCTCATTGGCCGTTGTTCTCAGTGAAATCAAGTTAAGTACTAATTTAACAATAACGTGACGGTAATTTATCTAATGATGCTTACAGTCGGCCATCCAATTTGGTCGTTCGACCTCGAGCGACTGATGATAAAACATGTGTAGATTACATTGGTAGATTACAGTTATAATACTAATGTAATGGCTATTACTATTTTACATGGTGGCCATAATTTACTTTTAACTAAGGGTCTAAAACTAAACAACAAGGGTCTAACTAAAATAAGCTAAACATAAATAATGAAGCACCATCAATGGCATGTCAAAAAGCAAGCACATCAATGGCTACTCAAAAAGTGTTATTATAGTTTAAAAGAGTTTATGGACGAACAAATTAATAGCAATAAGTAATGTACGTAAAATAACTCGCTTAATAATCACCTAATTCAATTCTGTACTCACATTTTAACTTGACTGAATCCGATAAAACTGACATCTAAATTTATTCTTATAATTTAAAATTAATTAAGATTGTGTTATTAATAAGTAATTAATATATATTATTCAATGTAAATAGGTATGTGCATGACCTTCAATCAATTAAAATGTATAATGATAAATTTTATAGATTCGAACTCTTAATATCATTGCTAGTTGATAATAACTAATTATTTTAAGAAATAATTTGTATGCCTTTATTCTTGGCAAATGTGAGCGATATTCGACATCCAGCTAACACCTTTTGTAACCACATTTTTGCAAATAAATATCATTTCATTTCATTTCATTTCAAGGAACCAGGGTAGTCCCAAAATCTAATAAAAAACCAGGGAAGTCCTAGAAATAATGAACCAGGGATGTCCAACATAGTAACAGGACCAGGAAAGTCCTAGAAATAATGGACCAGGGATGTACAACATAGTAACAGGACCAGGAATGTCCTAGAAATAATGGACCAGGGATGCCCCGAAATATTACACTCAAGGACCAGGGAAATCCTTGAACGTAATATATATTTATTATATTACTATTAATATAATAAATATATATTATTAGGTATATCAAGGTGTTGAAGTGTTTGTACTCATCTGCAGTCAGAGTACAGGACACAGCAACGAACCCCATCCAACTGCAGAGAGGTGTCAGACAAGGGGATGTCATATCCCCAAAACTGTTCACCGCTGCGTTGGAAGACGTGTTCAAGCTGATGGAGTGGAAACGACGTGGCATTAACATCAATGGCGAATACATCACACACCTGCGATATGCCGATGATATAGTCATCCTGGCGGGTTCCCTGGAAGAACTTGGTGCAATGCTCGGGGACTTGAACAGTGCCTCACAACGGGTGGGTCTTAAGATGAACATGGACAAGACGAAAATCATGTCGAATGTCCATGTCACACCCTTAGCGGTTGTTGTTGATGACGCTGCTCTCAAAGTTGTAGACGAATACAATTACCTGGGACAAGTGATCCAGAAGGGTAAGTCCAACCTCGAGAAAGAAATCACTCGTAGAATCCAACTCGGATGCGTTGGGAAAATGCGTCATATCTTGTCGTCCAAAACACTACCTCAGTGCCTGAAGTCGAAGGTGTTCGAGCAGTGTGTGTTGCCAGTGATGACATACGGATCCGAGACGTCGTGCTTTACTATTGGCCTAATCCACAAGCTCAGAGTAGCGCAGCGGGCTATGGAGAGGGCTATGCTCGGTATTTCTCTACGTGATCGAATCAGAAATGAGGAGATCCGTAGACGAACAAGGGTAACCGACATAGCTCAAAGAATTAGCCGGCTGAAGTGGTAATGGGCTGGCCACATAGTGCGAAGGACCGATAACCGTTGGGGAAGAAAGGTCCTCGAATGGCGCCTACGTCTCGGAAAAAGGAGCATAGGACGCCTCCCGACCAGGTGGACTGACGGCCTGAAGAAGACAGCGGGCATCCGTTGGATTCAGAAAGCTCAGGACCGGTCAGAGTGGCGCAAGTTAGGGGAGGCCTATGTCCAGCAGTGGACCTACAAGGGCTGATGGATGGATGGATGGATGGAATATATATATTTATTATTATTTATTTATATTTACATATTAATGATTTCAGACATCTATCATCATACTATTAGGAACAATCATACTTTATGACGTTGCGTGTAATTAATATTATTCACTATAATATGATCTCAATACTCGTATAATCATTTATTATATTATGTAAAAGTTACGTCAAACTCTCAAAGAAGTCAAAGCACGGGCCGAAGCCAAGTGCCTATTTACTAATGCAGAAATTTTCTAACTATTCGACATGTATTTAGTATTGTAGCCTTTTGCATCAGTGCGACTATAATGGATGAGTGTATATCTAATGTATTGAGATTAGTGTGTGAAGTCTTAGGTGTAATGCCAGTAGAAGAAATAATGTTTGGAACAGTTTTAACAGTTTTAATCCCCCAATGGATTTTTAATTCTATTTGGAGATCCATGTATTTAACCAACTTTTCGGTATGTGGGAAAAGTATGTATTACAAACTGCAATATACATATTATATAAGAAATGCTATCTCTTTTTATTTTATTTTATCTAATATAGTTATATCTGGGCTATTAAAGTGTGTTTTTTTTTTTAGTTATTTTATCATAGTATACTCTAAAGTTCCTGTTTTCTAATATGGTTTCGGAGGCACTATGGCAACGTCGGCAGGAGTCGGTTGGTAAGTTAGGTATGTGACAGATAAACTTTTGGTAGTTGCGCGTTTCGATGACTTGATCTTGGATTGCTATCATAAATCCCTCCGTTTCGGGGAGAAGCTCGCCATATCGCAGCCAGGCTTTCAACGCTTTCTTATCGACACGGGGCTGCAGAAGATCCTGACGATGCCTTCCATGAAGAGACTTATGTTCCAGGCTGCAATTTTTTTTTTCTTCTCGTTTGGCACTTGCTCATTTCTCTGTATATTGTTATTATGTAGATTAAGAGGGGTCGGTCGTTTATCCATCTGTACAGCTGCTTTGTGTAGTACAGATTTTTCAGCACCTTTGTGGAAATAAAACCTAAGCAAAGTGATCTGTATATTGTGTAAGTTATTTATGTTTATAATTCCCCTACCTCGTTCATCACGGGGTAGACTCAGTCTCTGTACGCAAGAGCGGGGTGGTGTTTGCGTTGTCCAGCAATAGAAAATATTAACTATTCTTTGGAGGGCTTTTAGTTCCGATTGTGACCAAGATATAATACTAAAAGAATAGGTAAGAATAGGGAGTATGTATTCATTGTCTTTATGATGATACTTGAGCTTAATTGTGTTCGGAGTATAGCATTGAGACGATGTCTGAATTTCTTTTTAAGGTCTGTCTTGGTTTGCTTCTGGTAAATTTTTCCCAGTTTGCTCGAACCCTAAATACTTGTATGAACTTCTGTGATCAGGTGGCTTGATTTGGTTTCCAGTAGCTAGTTGTATAGTTATTATTTACTACGTTACCATTATTGATTGTGAATGTTTTGCATTTTTCGTTCTCAAATTACATATGAATGCCCTGAGAAAATGTGTATGTGATGTCAGCAAGGTTGTGAAGTGATTGGGTATTGTTACTATATAATTTAATGTCGTCCATGTACATAAGATGTGTTAATGAAGTGAGTGCATGTTCGTAGGTAACAGTGAGTCCATGGTCAGATGAGCTTAATATATTAGATAGAGGGTTGAGAGCGAAACCATAAGGAACTAAGCGCATATCCTTGAAAAATCTCTCTTCGTATAGGAATTTCATCAGATTCATCCGCATCTGAGCTCATTAATTTGAGTTTCGTTCGCCAGTGTCGCACGGAGTATTCTAAAAATGTTATTAGTGATGGGTGAATATTGTAATGGTGCAATATGTATATTAGCCAGCTATGTGATTCTGATAATCTATATACATAGTGGCTATGTCCGCTTTTCTTTTTAGGGCCTGCTTGATTGTCACCGTATCTATAATGGGTTGCTCTTTACAGTCTTTGCTCATTTTAAGACATCATTTGTGCTCTTCAGCTAATATGTTGTTATGTGTTTATCTATGTGCGTTGCTATGCACGATGTGAGGATTTTTTTTTAATATTTCAAGGCAAGTAATTGGTCAATAATTGGCAGGATTTTGGGTGTCATTATTTTTGGTATCATATACCTATGTTGTTCCCTGTGTAACAAAATGTGGCATCATGTTAGATGTTTCAATAAAATCGCGTTAGTATGTTTGTGTAACATTGGGTGGAGAGTTGAGTTTCTTATACCAGAAACTATATAATATATTGTCTTTAGTCGGTATTACAGTGTCGGGAGCTTTCCAGTTATGGGTTTTACTGAGAACTTTGATAAATGTGTCCATTGTTACTGTGTTAAATTCCATTTCTGGTACAAAAGAGTATTTTTCATAACCTCTCTGTAGCCAATCAGCACGATATGTATGTTGTACAGGTTTCGCCCAGATGCTTACCCAGAAGTGATGTAATACATCAGGAGGTGGAGCCTTGTTTGTGTTTTGTATGACCTGGGTGTTTTTGAATTTCTTTTTTTTTTGTAAGTGTACTATAAAATTGACATTAATTATTTTTGAATTGTGTATTTTGTTTCTCGTAGTACAGTTTAAATATCTTTTAAGCCTATTAGAGGCAGTGTTTAGTTTTTGTTATAGGATATCTAAAAATTGCTCAGGTTTGGTTCTTCATGTTTTGAATGAGTTTTGTGTGTGCTGTTTATTTGGTCTATGTAATGTATGAGTCGTACACTTTTGTTACCTTGGATGTATTGGTACAATCTGGCAATATCTCTCCTAAGGTTTGCAATTTTATTTTGCCATCTATCCATTTATCTCTTTTGCCAGCCTGGGATACGATATCTATTAGTGTGTGGGAGTGTACCTAATTAATTTGCATAACTTTACCTCCATTGCAAATAGCCGCAGTATACAGTGAGTAACCTTGAAATTGTCATCTTTTGTAACACGTTTTGTTAGTATGTGTGAATTTATGTAATCTACTATGTTATAGAATTTCTTGGAGGTTTTTTGTTTGGGTACGTAAAGTCGGGTTGTTGGGTGTGAGTTGAAAAATAAGTAAAATGTTATGCGGATGTGATATATTCTGTCGTGTGTCTTGCATGGTATGTGTTGTGTGTGTATGATTGGACTGATTAGGTGTCTTCGGAACATTTACTCGTTGAAACACGGCTTGTTGTTTGTCGTTGTTAGAGCTTTGGTTTCTAATCTCTTCAAGAGAAATCCTCTTGTATGGTCTGAAGTCTTAATAAATTTATTCTGCATTATAACCCTTCTTTGGTCTGAAAGGTATGCTAGACTTTTCCTGTAGGCTGTCAGATGGGTCTCTATTTTTGTGACTTTATAATAACATCTTATCACGGATTCGTTTAATTCGGTCGTCCAAGACATTCTCTGATCTACTGTTTGAACCGCATTTATGCATTGTGTGTTGGGATCTGTGATTGGTGTAGTGAAACAAAAGACAAACGTGCGTGTGTTGTTGCTGTTTTCGGAACAATTTTTTTTTTTGATGTATAAAGGCATGGCGTATCTATTTTTTTTTATCATTGAAAGCATCTTACAGTTTTAAAAGTATCAGTCGTGATACTATCACCCTTCACCTGGCTGTCTCTACTGTGCGAGTGGCGGCTGTTGGCGCGGCTACGCGAGCGGTGGGTGGCTCGACTATGCGAGCGGCGGCTGCGCGTGCGGTGGCTGCACGAGCGGCGAGTGGCAAGACTGTGCGAGCGGCGAGTGGCCCGACTGTGCGAGCTGCTGCACGAGCGGCGAGTGGCCCGACTGTGCGAGCGGCTGCACGAGCGGCGAGTGGCCCGACTGTGCGAGCGGCGAGTGGCCCGACTGTACGAGCGGCGAGTGGCCCGACTGTGCGAGCGGCGAGTGGCCCGACTGTGTGAGCGGCTGCACGAGTGGCGAGTGGCCCGACTGTGCGAGCGGCTGCACGAGCGGCGAGTGGCCCGACTGTGCGAGCGGCGAGTGGCCCGACTGTACGAGCGGCGAGTGGCCCGACTGTGCGAGCGGCTGCATGAGCGGCGAGTGGCCCGACTGTGTGAGCGGCTGCACGAGTGGCGAGTGGCCCGACTGTGCGAGCGGCTGCACGAGCGGCGAGTGGCCCGACTGTGCGAGCGGCGAGTGGCCCGACTGTACGAGCGGCGAGTGGCCTGACTGTGCGAGCGGCTGCATGAGCGGCGAGTGGCCCGACTGTGTGAGCGGCTGCACGAGCGGCGAGTGGCCCGACTGTGCGAGCGGCTGCACGAGCGGCGAGTGGCCCGACTGTGCGGGCGGCTGCACGAGCGACGAGTGACCCGACTGTGCGGGCGGCTGCACGAGCGGCGAGTGGCCCGACTGTGCGGGCGGCTGCACGAGCGTCGAGTGGCCCGACTGTGCGGGCGGCTGCACGAGCAGTAGCTGGTTTGGCCGCTCGTGTCAAGGCCCTGAAGAGTTGCACCTCCTTCCTCATGGCCACTTTGCATCCCCTTCGGACGGGACGGAGAATAACCCTTGTTCGGGAGGATTCACTGAAAGCATTTTCAAACATAAGGCAATAAAGGTTCAACAAGTACAATAAAGTTTATTATTATTAATCATTTATTTATTTAGAATAAGTATTAAGATTCAACGGGTCCCATAATATAAACGGGCGGAACAAAACTTAATTGGGGTATACAAAAATTTGAAGTGTTTCGCTTAGTTAGGTACAGCGATGCACATAGATGGCATTTATTTCAAATTTTATGATTAGTAGATCATTCAGTAATTTTTACAATACTTTATAATCAGTGACTGAGGGAGTAACACAAATCTTGTAATTACTATTAGAGCTTACTTGAAAAACAAACGTAATTGATTAATTTGTTTCAGCTACAAATACATGCATAAATTATTGCCTGGAATAAACATGGCATCAAAAATGTAAGCAATATTAGCAGAATAAAAACTTAAAAGTTGGTAGCCTGCTTTAAATTTAGTAATGCGTAATAATTGAGTAATGCGAATCAGAACGAATAAAAGACTGGCCCGTTTAAAATATTAATAAGTAACGAGGGTGCGCTTTCCCCCTTTTTTTAAAGAGTAATATTATTTATATATATTTATTTATAATCTACACTACTAACGTGGCAGTCAGCAGTCCTACTGGCCATTAAGGTTCTGGATAGATTTCCAGCTTGACTAATTTATTTTCAAGGTGACATTCATTCGTAATACCGACTTATTATAAAGTTATCAAAAATAAAAGAAAGAAAAGAAAAGAAAAAAATGAAATAAAATATAATAATAATAAGCTGCCTGTACGCTTAAAGTACTGTATGTTCTTCATAATAAAGTTAGATGGCATGCGGTCTACACTTAATTTTATCAGTGTATTCGGCAAGATCGTAGAAAAAAAAAATTAATTTATACTTATCTTTGTGGATTTTGCGTCCGATCCCACTTCTGAAATGTCGGCTCTTGCTAATCCGACAAAGCGAGGGGCTGGCTCTTGCTATAGATGATAGTGAAATAAAAGATAACTCCTTTGTTTAAATATTATTTTATGCACCACTTTCAAACACTGTTACACTTATACATTATTACAATATTGTCGTGCTTCTTGCTCGACGTCCCAAAACTAACTGCCGAGCGGGCAGCGTTGTCACTTCGGGGAAAATCCCCACTCCACGAGTACCCTCTCCACAAGAGCTTGTGATTGGTCGAGAAAGCTGCCCGCTCATTGGCCGTTGTTCTCAGTGAAATCAAGTTAAGTACTAATTTAACAATAACGTGACGGTAATTTATCTAATGATGCTTACAAAGGATAGTCGGAAAGCTACTTTATTTGATTTCATGTTTATATTAGCGTGGGACGGAGCACTAATCTCTGAACTTATTATGGTTTTTTTGTCGGATTGTTTGTTGTGTATGATTTAAAGGGTAACGGTCTTATTCATATAGCAAAGATAGCTATAGCATGAATATAAGGCCTGTTTTAAGGAATTGATTGAAAAACAGTATTTAGGTATAAATTTTCAATAGTGTCTAAACGTCTGAAGACTGTTGTAATCAGTATCAGAAACTGTTAAAGTTAATTGTTCATTCTATCAAATAAAATTATACAATATTATCTGTTTTGTGCCTTAAGTGGAGTATTTTCTTAGAACTGCAAACAACTTGCAATGAAGTAATAAGGATAAAGCAAAGACTTCGTTTATGTATTTTAGTAACGGTGCGAGACTCCTTAATTACTTTTATTAATTGTTCTTCCTATCTCTGCGATTGTTCTAGACTATAGCCTTTTAATGCTGCCTGGAAAGGCCCTGACACATTCGTTCGTTCAGACCAAATAGTTGTTGATAGTTCCTTAGCTCAATATGAATGAACCCATTGTTGACATTGTCAACACGAATTACTGCATTTTCCATTCGCACCAAGTCGTCAAAATTAAAATTTATCGCACCATTTTTGTAGTGTCCTGGAATGTCTTGAATAGTTTTTAAGCAGCGTCTTGCGTTTTTGAATTTTAAAATTCGTGCGCCTCTTTTAAAATTCTTACGTTACGGGCGGTCTCACTAAAAATATAATTATTTTAATTACTTGAATTTCATTTCACCTATTTCCCCTAAATATTAATTTAACTATTGCAACTCTATTACTGCGTCCTGTTTTCAAACTGAATTGTCCTGGTTTCTCCAATTTCAAATCCTGGGTTTTTTAAATTTGAGGTTGGCAACCCTAGGCTAGGGTATCCTCTAGGCTAGGCTAGGTTTAAAACCTTTGTCCACCACACTGGCTAAGTACACTTGACATTCTCTTGAGAACATTACAGGTAACTACAATGTATATACCTATACCTCTGTAAAGTGTCGATACATTGTGTAATTATCCCTATGCCTCCTAATTAAATGAGTGACACCCTTAGGTATATCTTGCTACTTCAAAGACCCCTTTTAATGTTTGTTATCAAAAATTTGCTCGTTCTTGTTGATACACGTATATTTCTTTGACATCCCACGGGGCCCCACCCCTCACGGGATAATGGAATACTGGGCCATTAAAATAGCGCTGGCGAGTTCTCTCACACAATATAACTAAAACCTCTGGCAGTGTTGAAAGACTCGATAAAAATATATTTTAGCGTCTATTTTTACTCTAAAATGAGTATAATAACAATAATATTTAAACTTGTAAGTTTGGAATAACAATAACAATTTTTATATCACTATTATGTTTGTAACGTAAACAATAGTCCACAATTCTGCCCTACGCGAGCAAGTGAATTCCGTTTAAAATCTAATTTCATAGACAGTTAAGTGAGTCAAGTACAATAAAAGAAAAGGTAAACCTATTGAGTATTGTGTGAACGCTACGTAATATCGCGTAACTTATACAACAATACAATTTTATTGTTCCCACGCAATTATACGGTCCGCTACATATCGCTAGTTTGCTACAATTGCTATGTATTCGTTGAGAACATGTTAGCGGCCCGCTCGAGTTTACTTAGGACCGGACGTAGCTTCTCAAAGTATTGGGAACGTGATTGGGCACGCGGGCCATGTTTATTGTGTAAATAAATCTTTAAGAACGATTTAAGACCTTATACTTTTGTCAGACATGTATGTAACTTACTTATCTACTTTATATATCTTAAAAATATTATATTTAATTATGAGATATTTTCTGTGGTCCTCTGTGTTCATTAACCCGTCGATTTTTTATTAGTGTTTTAGATGTAGGTCAGGTCAACTCGGGTATAAGTATCCATATGCACGGATTTTCATTTGTACTTAAAATGTATCTTTTGACATTCTCTTTTTCGTAGTCTGTCATGAATGGTGCATTGAATAACATTCATTCAAGTAATAACAAAATAAACACTCAATTTAATATTATTACAAAAAGGTCTACAGACTCGAAGATTTTCGAACGATTGATATGGTATTATTTATTATTTAATATTTATTTGATAGATTACTAGGACGGCTAAAAAGCAATTTGTGGGAAAAATTTAACTTTTTTTATCACAACCCTATTACTACGAAACGAAACCCACACTGAGCTCCAATTTACGGTTCTGATCGACACATTATTGGAAAGGTTTAGAAGTTTAAGAACGAAAAAGGTTTTTCAGTACAAAAAGCCACTGCGAATTGTGGTCGGGTTCAATTTAATAAAATGAAATAAGATTATGAGGAGATGTTGTAGTTGAGAGCTACTGGTCCTTATGTCGTATATTTAGTATTTTGCTGGGCTTGCGATGTATTAATATATCTGTAGGCTTTAGGGATTGATTCTCGATTATTTTATGTAGCTAAGCCGTTCTAAAAGTTGTGACGACAAAAATACGAAACGACCTTACTAATTTCATAAATACTTATTTTTGAGGGAGGTTTGCCAAGCCGCACTTAGCCGTTGTGGCGAAATATGGTTTAGGATATGAGTATGGCCCACGACCCCCTCGACCAATCCGCACTGGAGCAGAGTACTGGAGTGGTGCTCTATGCCTCCTCTTGAAGAGAGATCCTTGCGCAGTCTGTAGTGGGCCCCATAATGATTTTGATTTTGATTAAAAAAAAATTAAAATGTGTGCAGTTCACACGTGGTAGAAGTGAAACTTTCCAAACTTTTGCTTTCAAGATAATGAGATGAAAAAGCAATAAATCGAATCTTCTACCTTGTTCCTCGCGCCATCTATGAATACAACTTAGCACTTTTTAAAAGATAACCACGAACATAAGAAAAAGAAAACACCACTGTGGTAACTAACGCCATCTCTTAACATAATATGAAGAGTAAAATGAGCAGCTAGCGCCATCTATCTAGCAATAAAACGAATCTTCTATCTTATTCCTCGCGCCATCTATGAATACAACTTAGCATTTTTACTGTCGCGATGTCGTTTTTATTTATTTTAACTTACGAATATTTCTGTCTCATTCTTTCCAGGAAATCATTCATTCATCCTACACATTTTTGTATTTGTGTCTCTTACCTGTCGTTTTTTCCGTTGCATCCGGTTTGAAATCACAACGATTCTAAAGAAGTTTCACTTCAATAATAATTAAGAAGTTAGTTAAAGAGGTATATGTAAACTGTAAATTCTATAGTAGGATACATAGTTATTATGTTCCGTAATCTCGTCCTCATATTTTATACTATGTAGTACGTGCTCTGTGCTACTTGCCGTCACAATGTTTAAAGATAAGCGCGTTCTTTATTCTCTGTGGTACGTCCCTAGCTCCATCCGTCCACCACTGGCAATGTCATTGTGCTTTTTTGTGCAAAACGTGCTGTCACGAAATTTTATTTTCATTTTATTTTCGAATTTTATAATCGTTTTTACAGTCCTTTTACAGTACTTTTTCAGTTATTATAGTACGCCCAATTTGAATTAAATATGGGAAAATATGAAAAGAGAAAATGAAAATAATTGAGTCAACGGATTCTAGAGTTGGAAAAACGCATGAATAGGTCCCGTCTTAGAAACAGCGGTATGTTTTGATAACTTCTATTAGCTTAATTAAACGCAGATTTTTGCCCCTGATGTTACTTCGACAAATTTTATTACACACACTAGTCTCTGGAGTTTTCACGAGAGGTTAACCATGAGAACGATGTTGTGTCTACCTATAACAAATAGGTAACTACCATGTTTCGGCTTTCACGAGGGGTTAGCTAATGGTGCCGCATTTTACGCACCAAGATATTGTTACCATCTATAACAAATAGGTACCACGTAAATGCTTTCACGAGAGGTTAGCTAGTGGTCCCGCATGTAACGCGACAGGATATTGTAACCACCTATAAAAATAGGTACCACACCACGCACATGCTTTTACGAGAGGTTAGCTGGTGGTGCCACGTGTTCCGCAATAAAATATTGTGACCACCTATTACAAGTAGGTACCACGCACATGCTTTCACGAGAGGTTAGCTAGTGGTCCCGCATGTAACGCGACAGGATATTGTAACAACCTATAAAAATAGGTACCACACCACGCATATGCTTTCACGAGAGGTTAGCTAGTGGTGCCGCGTGTTCCGCGATAAGATATTGTGACCACCTATTACAAGTAGGTACCACACACATGCTTTCACGAGAGGTTAGGTAGTGGTCCCGCATGTAACGCGACAGGATATTGTGACCACCTATAAATTAGGTACCACACCACGCATATGCTTTCACGAGAGGTTAGCTAGTGGTGCCGCATGTTATGCAGCGAGAAGGGATTCATGGAGCTTTTACGAAAGACGAGGATGGAACAGACTCAAGTCACACAACTAGAAGCCGTTCGCCTCATGATCGGAGTCGATCAAGCCAATGCTCGAGAAATCATAGAAGCAGGCGCCGCTCCTTTCCCCCAATTCTAATATCCACAGCCGATCATCGACTCTGCCTGACAGAGATGCAGTCAGACAGAAAGAGAGGGGGGGGGGCAGACTATTGCGGAAGAACAGGTACCTCGTCAATAAAACAACACCAGGTAAAGGATAGCTCTCTGCCAGCAGACGGCGAAGAGCTCCTAGGTCATGATGGTAAGCAAACTACGTGTAATTCTATATACTTATATGAGAGCATAGCTACACGTTGGTCAGCTATTCTCACTGATGTAGATCATCAATGCAGACCTAAAAGCTACCATGTTGAAGAAACAAGATCCCCTCTCGAACTGACGTCTTCTAGTATCACCCAAGTTAAATGGGGAAGTTGTGAAAGTGATGAATTACAGTGGTATCAAATGTGACAATAGAATCTGTGACCAGCAAGTAGTCCTATCTATAGCAATCTCTACAGTGTGGAGGCTTCAATGACATGATTCTGTCACCGAATAATAAGCAGCACATTGAGGTATTGAGTGATTCAATAAGGCTGTTAGTTGACTTATTCCATGATCAGTTACACATAGGACACTAATTCTTCCTGGTCTGAACACCCATGTGACTCAGGTATTATTATCGTCGACATCGGGGTCAAGAGCGACCATGATTCAGATACAATGCGGTGGTTTAAGATTATTTTATAATCAATGGTGTGAAAAGAGATATTACGTCCAATCCAACCATTATTGGCAGTTATAAGGGGTTATACAATGCTCTTTAAACGCAAGACCACACTAACTGTTTTGTCCACAGTACAATATTTTTTCTAAAATAGAAAATAGTTTGTTTGCTCTCGAAGTAGGACAGCTATTGGAACTAGGTTCTATACAATCATGATTTCTTGCTCAGGGACATGAAGGTTGATACTTAACCTTAAGAAACTTATAAAATTTGGTGTCACCTTTATGATACTTTGTGCATTGCAGACTCCTATGATGATTGTGTGCAGAATGCATTGACTACTGGGGAATCTAAGGTTTATTATTAACTCACAAAAAAGTTCTTTAAAACTCAGTCAGGGTTGTCTTTATCTAGGATTTATGCCATATTTTATTCCATGTTCCATATATAATATCATCTTCCCTAAAAGAGGGACCATGTTATCGAATTTGTTAACAACTACTAAACGCTCTTGCTTCGCTTCGGTAAACCTATTGGTAACCACATTTGAGTAAATAAATGTATGGACGGTATTTTTTAAATCGACATGACTTTTTTATTATTTATGAACCGATTGCAGTAAAACAGTCACTGAATGGTGATCCAAGCTTACTGCAATACAACAGTGAAAATTGCATCTAACTATAACGTGGTTCTTGAGATTGGTCGGAACAAACGCGCAGACAAGCAGACAAAAAGTACAGTTTTATTTTAATATGTATATTAATGGATGATATGAAATAAAAATAAATAATAATAGTAATAATAATAGTCAAAACATAGTTGTTATACTTTGGAATTTGTCCAATTACTTGGTCTTCTTGTAGTTGCTTGTAAATCCATAGAATATGGTATCTTCTATACGAAATCCCTGGAAAACTACAATACAGTGATTTTAAAAGATTTTAATGGAAATTATAATGCAACAATAATATTATCAAAAGGGATTCAATCAGATCGGGATGAACTGATCGGGACATTACACATCCAAGTAATAACAGGAAAATTATACAATTTAATTTTAGTTTACAGATTTCCTCAGATGCTTCGCAAACAGATTGCGGACTTGTCTGTAATAATGTGAGGAGTCACGGACACTGAATAGAAGAAGAGAATCTTTTCAAATAAAATTAGGAACAGCTTTTAAATGTTTAAAAACGTTTGCATCTAAGTAATTACTGCGAGGTTTTTGCTTTGGAAAGATAACACAATTGCTATAGCATACGTTAAGAAAATGAAAGCTACAAGGTTTCCACATATCAATAACTTAGCGAGAGAGCTATGGCAGTGGAATGAGAGAAGACACGTCATATGGGTGTATGCATTTTACATCAGCTCAAAAGAAAACTCCATCACAGATAGTGAATCCAGACGTTCAAAATCTGAAATCGAATGCCAACTGAGTGACATTTTTTATGAAAGTTGTATACGCCTTAGATGACAAATCTAATCTGGATGGATCAATTGTAACAATTTATTTACAATAGTTATCAATGCATAGTGATAATTCAATTGTGTATCTAATAAAGATAAATAAATTAATTAAATAAAAGTATACTAAGCAGATTCGATGAACCGCAGGTGGTCCTCTTTGCTGATAGGAATAACACCAAATGTCGGGATTACAATTATAACATGGTTCTCAGACCCAGAAGCATATTCTATAGATACATTCATCTTGAGATTGAATGACATGTTCTTTTATGCATTTCCATTATTCACGCTTATAAGAAGAGTGCTGAAGCAAATTATAGGAGACAAGACAAAAGTTGTGGTTCCTATGTGGCTCTCACAGCCCTGGTATCCACTTTAGAACTCCATGGCTATATCTGAAAAAATAAGAATTAAACCTCGATATAACTAATTTATTCTTATCTCCTTCTACAGACTTGCACGTGTTATACATATAAGAGCCTTACTCTGATTGCAGCCATATAGTCAGGAGAACATTTCTAAGGAAAGTAATCCCTGCTTTCTCAATGGATATAATGTTAGCCTCATTATCAGGAAACAATACGGGTCTGCTCTTGGTGCAGGAATTTCACACTGCCAGAGCTACAATGTGGATCCTTTTGGAAGGTTGTTTCATATAGTTCAATGAATACCATCAGGTCAGCAATTTCCGTAATAAAATAAGGTCCTCAACTCGGCATAATACGATATGATATTACGAGTATATGGGATCCAAGTATAGTAGATTCTAGACTATTTCTAGACTCTTAGCTTAGAGGTACACTCCTTACTAACGCTGTCTTTTATCTGCATTAAGGATATTGCTGTTAATTCTGATTATATCATATCAAAATTTTCAAAATTTAATTTATGAAAACTTGTGGTTCTTATCAAATACAACATAATTTAACTTTACAGTTTTTCAAACAAAATACAGATATCTGCCCGGCTAACAATCCTACTATATTATTTACACTTACAAAAATACGTGAGGCAGGTGTTAAGAAACAGCACCAACCAACCTCACTGCAACTATCAGCCGATAGATTAAACAAGTTCGGGTTAATAGTGGATTAGACACTTCCATATTTACAGGCCAGAGACATGCTTTACTTCAAAAGCCTCGTATGCCGGCATTATTGTGAACTATTGAGGTTATAAGGAAAGCAGCCGGTTAGTTCACCTTTTCCTCCACATTTGCTTCATTTTATAAAAGACCAATGATTAGTGGTCTCAGTCAATTAACTCAAAATGTATGCTCATTGCATAAAGACACCTACACATTATGAGACTGACAATTTAACAATTATTATTATCATTTCTTTACGTTTTTTTAAACTGTGGTATATACGATACAATAAAAAGAGGATGTTTCTTTACTTAATATAAATATTATTTGTTAATTGTATGTGATTATCATCACAAAATTATTAATGAATGAATTATTATCAACCCAACTTTCTTCTTTGAACATCTACATAGTATAAAATATGAGGACGAGATTACGGAACATAATTAAATAGATCGGACTAACTTACCAAGTGACGTCCGATCCTCAATTATGTGAAGTAATCTCGTCCTCATCCTAGACCCAACCCTTCCCAGGTAATATTCTTAAAAGAATATACCTACATACTGCTGGTATCCTTTGAAGAATAATTTGTATTTCGCAAGTTACGTTCATAATGATCTGTATTGCCTACTCTAACCCCTTCTCTGAAAGTTGTGTTGTAGAGCTTTGAAACAATGACATTGCCAGTGGTGGACGGATGGAGCTAGGGACGTACCACAGAGAATAAAGAACGCGCTTATCTTTAAACATTGTGACGGCAAGTAGCACAGAGCACGTACTACATAGTATAAAATATGAGGACGAGATTACTTCACATAATTGAGGATCGGACGTCACTTGGTAAGTTAGTCCGATCTATTTAATTATATTGTACTGTTTCAATAGACACATAACTAAAATAACTAAATTGAAAAACAATCACTAACAACGCACAGTACGTACCTACAAGTTTTAAACACCGTTGGTACGATTATAAACAGACACCAGTTTATTAAGATCTGCTAGATTTTACAGCACCTCGAAAATACAGGCGAACTGTTCAAACACAACTATGATTGGTGTTAGCCATGTTGGGGCTCAAATCCGGCGTACGCCAATTTATATGCCATCGCACGGCGCTACCAGTGATCTTGTTTGCACATCCGTTAAGCTGACGACCCGCAGTGGTAATTCCAATGGTATATTTTCACGCACATTTAAATATTTATGTGTTTTCATATAACATTAACTAGATTTGTGAATTTAAAAAGTAAATATTTATCTATACTAATATTATAAATGCGAAAGTAACTCTGTCTGCTACTCAATAACGCCTAAAACACTGAACCGATTTTGATGAAATTTGGTACAAATATAGAATTGAGCTCGGGAATGGACATAGGATACTTTTTATCCCGGAAAATAGACCTGTTCCTGAGGGATAACTCTTTCAAGCCACTAAACCGATTTTGATGAAATTTAGTACAGATATAGAATTGAGCTCGGGAAAGGACATAAGATACTTTTTATCCCGGAAAATAGACCTGTTCCTGAGGGATAACTCTTTCAAGCCACTAAACCGATTTTGATGAAATTTGGTACAGATATAGAATTGAGCTCGGGAAAGGCCATAGGATACTTTTTATCCCGGAAAATAGACCTGTTCCTGAGGGATAACTCTTTCAAGCCTAAAAAACCAATTTTGATGAAATTTAGTACAGATATAGAATTGAGCTCGGGAAAGGACATAGGATACTTTTTATCCCGGAAAATAGACCTGTTCCTGAGGGATAACTCTTTCAAGCCACTAAACCGATTTTGATGAAATTTGGTACAAATATAGAATTGAGCTCGGGAAAGGACATAGGATACTTTTTATCCCGGAAAATAGACCTGTTCCTGAGGGATAACTCTTTCAAGCCTAAAAAACTGAACCGATTTTGATGTTTGGTACAGATATAGAATTGAGCTCGGGAAAGGACATAGGATACTTTTTATCCCGGAAAATAGACCTGTTCCTGAGAGATGTTATATGTAGTTGATAGATTCGTTATATTGTATGAAGCGATTTTTATGACTCTTTTTAGGGTTCCGAAGTCAAAACAGAATTCTCATAGTTTCATCATGCCCGTCCGTCCGTCCGTCCATCCATCCGTCCGTAGCATAGCGCAGAGGCCCTTAGTGCTAGAAAGCTGTAATTTAGCAAGGATATACATGTTTATTTAAACTTCTGGTAGAATAACATTTTTAAAAATATGTTATTCTATAATAGGGATAATTTTTTCCGTCACGCACCCCATAGTGCGGGGTATCGTGGAAAAGGTCTCTCAAAAATAATATGGGTCTGCTAAGTCCATTTTTCGATTGAGGGGTCTGTTTGCGAAATATTCGTAAGTGGCTATATTATTATTAGCATACATAGTTATTGAGTTCTATAAACTTAGAACTTCGGAACCCTATATCACCAGTGACCTGATACGCTATTAGCCGGTTTTTTAACCAACTTCAAAAAAGTAGCAGGTTCTCAGTTCGACTGTTATAAACAAAAATCAACTTTAACATAATTTGAAAAATTAATCTTTAAAGTGTTAATTCAGGGAATGTTTATACGAAACTCCGTCATTTTTAGGGTTCTGAAGTAAAATCGGAACCCTAATAGCTTCGTCATGTCCGTCCGTCAGTCTGTCCGTCTGTCCAAAGCAAAGCGCCGAGACCCTTAGTGCTAGAAAGCTATAATTTGGCATGGATATACATATTTATTAAAACTCCAATATCGTAGAATAAACTACTGAAAAAACTTTTTTTTTCGTGGTACCTCCACTACAGGTAACGTGAGCGTTATTTTTTTATTCATAACTATAGTGTGGGGTATCGTTGAAAAGTTTTTTCAAAAATATTATGGGTCTTTTGAGACCATTTTTGGATGTAGAGTTCCGTTTGCGAAATATTTGGCTTGAAAGTGCTAATTTTGGGTACCCAAGTCAAGTCAAGTGTCCCCCCTAACGGCTAAACGGTTGGAGTTGGACAAGTGAAAAAATTCTCAAAAATATGGATAACGATGGATTTATTAATGAGTAATAGTCAATAAACTTACTACTTTGGAACCCAATATTGCACGTGGCCTGACACGCATTTGCCCGGTTTTTTTAAGGTAAAACTGTGAAAGTTGGTAGTTAGTATGTAATCTTGCATAAAACAAATATAACTGTAACATGATTGTTTGGTAATACATTCCCTAAGGGCTAAAACTAGAGGTTGTAAGTTTAGAGTATGTTTGGAGTAAGAAGTTGTAAAACGAACAGATGAGTCACCTCATGGTAAGTGGTCACTTTCGCCAATGTACATTAGCAACGCTAAAGGAATCACTGATTTGCTGCTGCCCAAAAAGAAAAGAAAGATATTTTTTTTATGTATTCTGTAAAATTACAATGTAAATTTAAAATTCAAAAACTCTCAGGCCCTGACTTAAACCTCTAAATTCTAAAAACTTCAATTATTTTGGGACCTTTCCTATGGGTGGGTCATTAATGACTCGCCACTGAACACTCACTCTTGAGGACGTCTAGAGCATACTCCACCACTTTGCTCCAGTGTGGATTGATGGAGGGATTAGAAATCAACCCAAGTGTCGGAAGTCATTACGCCGGGCGAGGACCTTCAATATGTCATAACGACTGTTACCTTACGACAACAACCGGGACCGACAGCCTTACGTGCCCTCCGAAGCTCGGAGAGCTCAAGATTATTTTACCACTAGCGTTCACCTATCTAACTACCGACCGCACTCGCTATTGTTTAACTTCATCGATTACTATTAGAACCGACACAAGCCGCTGCGCCCGGGCTATGAATGCTTCTCTCGATGGGTAATTAATGGGTTCTATGAACATGTCACTTTTGCTGTAATTTTGGTGAAGAGTTTAGTATCTTGCTGACTACCAATCACGCTACAATATCAGATCGTAGTTATCATTTCATTATCAACACTAAAGATTTGTTTAATGTTTTACTCATTTACATAATACGATATATGTACTAAGTATAGGTGTTTTAGCTTCAACCCATAATGGACTATTACAAGGCACGGGTCTCCTCTCTTCATAGTATGGACAAGTTTGCTGTCAATTTATGAAAAACATGTTTTATAATGAAGGGATCTTTATTTTCGGCGTACGAAGTCGCGGGTAACAGCTAGTAAACTATAAATAAGTACTAAATATATTTTCTTTCTTTGAAGGCAATTGGCGTGGTGTTTTTGCTATGGTTTGTGTCCATACTTCCATAGGTCACGATGATCACTTATCCTCAGGTGGCTCCTCAGCTCGTCTCTCAGCTATTTACATAAAAATACCAAAAGATAAAACAAAGTGGTCTCAACTTACAAAAAGTTACCTCGTTTCTTTCATAGTTTGTAAATACAAAAAGGGCGAAGAATACTTTAAAGAGTTTCGTTCAACACGAAAAATAGCTTAGCTCTTTAAAAGTTTAGCAAAGCCGCAATTCGGAATAATTTACGAAAATAATTCTCGATTCAGGTATTAAATACTTTCTTAAAGTTAGTGAAAGAATATCCTTTGTGAAGTAACTAGCTGAACTGAATCGAAATACCTACCGAAATTGTTGCGAGAAGTTTCTCAGCGGGCGCGGTTTCACGGCTCTCGTTATAAATTAATTAGGAATCACCTCAGCCTCACCTCACCGTACAACTGAATTTCAAGTAAAGTACATAAAGCGAGTTCAAATTTGTTGACTAACTACAGTTGTTGTGGAATACTTTGAAGCAACAATGCGAGTAAACAAAGGGGCCATATTAATAAGTTGGTATTAGGCTTCGCCTCTAATCGATAATTACTATGTTTCCTGTATAAATTTTTTAATAAATAGAAACCAAAGAGTACTTTCGAATGACACGTACACAGAGATTTGCACCACTACACGTAATAGTCTAGTCAACAAGTTCAAATTTAAGAAAAATATTGGTAAAGCTTCAAAAATATGAATGATACCTCATTGGAAACGAAATGAAGAGTCCCACGGATTGTAATCTTCGAAGCTCTAGATGTCAGCATTTTATTTTATTGCTTTTACTACTTATTATAAGTACTATTATTTCTTCTGTGTTTTTACTAAGGTCAGCAGCTGTATCAACTATCAATATCAACATCTGAACTCTCGTGTGTCGTCTTGAACAATAGTGGATGGCATAATGTATAATAACTATTATTATATTTATTGACATGACACCAGTACAAACAAATATTTATCTGTTACATAAATATGTGCCCCGGCCGAGAATCAAACCCAGAATCATTCGCTTCGAAGGCAGGGTCATGTCACTGCTACTCACTACCAACTAAGCTACGGGGTTGTACTTTGTGTCGTTTATGCACGTCATCGATGTGAACGTACGCTTTCTTGCACATTATGCGATTTGTACATTTTGCGTGTTGTGTTCATTCTGCGTTTTGTACATTTTGCGATTTGTACATTTTGCGTGTTGTGTTCATTTTGCGTTTTGTACATTATGCTCCGAAGGGGTGCAAACGGATTAAGATGAAACTTCGCACACAGACAGACCATGTCCAGGAAATAACATAGGATAGGTTTCAACCCTGTTGTATGATTCCCTGTGATGATATGGACATTTATATATTTGTGATACGTACATTTTTTATATTATATTTTCATACGTATATTTTTTTCCACGGGCGAAGTTGCGGGTGGAAATTAATTTAAAAAATTGTACCAGATAAACGATAAATCTCCAGGGCACTTAATAATGAAGCCAATAAATTTTAGCTACGTTAGAGTTAATTTATTGAAACATACTATTTTATCTTTCACTTCTTCTCTTTGTGGATAATCTTTGAACAAACATTCTTGTTAAATACTTGACATGAAAATGTATATTTAACTAATAAGATATTTTAAATGGATACGTTATTATTATAATATTCTCGAGATACCAGGACCGTGAATATCAGTTACTATTTACCGTGACAAATATTTGCGGGATCGTATCCACCGGGACGTAATTTCACGAAAGATTGATCAGAAACGACGTTAACAGGAATACAGGTTATATGCAAAGTAAAAGTTTACACATTCACGCTTCAGTTGCTACTGTAATCAAACTTGCAATCGACTTTATTCGTATCTTGGTTCAATATATTGTTATTAACATTATGATAACGGTTTGTTTCAGAATTGGCTGAACATTTTTGTTAAAATTGACACACAAATAGGTCGTTTATATCCTTGATCTAATCACTAATGATACTGATATACCTAATACTTTCCATCAAGGTAAAATGGTGCTGGATTAGTTGGTAAATGGATGAAATAAGTAAGTAAATGTTTTCTTTAATCTGAAACACTAACGCCCCAACTCAGAGTCACTAACGTTTACTTAAGTCGCTCCTTAGTACTGAATTTGTATGGTGATTCTTTACTAAGGAGCGATTACAGTAATCGTTAGTGACTCTGAGTTGGGGCGTAAATATATTAAGATAGGTAGGTCGCTATTATTTATACAGGAACAAAACAGAGAATCGATCTATCTGAAAATTGCAGGGAATACGAAAAGTTTTAAATAAGTAACTTGTTCAGTGGCCAAACTTTACCAATGCATTAGTTTGAAATTTAAACTAGAAGGACGCTCGAAATTTAACTCCACAATAAAAGTACCTATCTGATTTTAATGAGTTTCCTATGACAGTTTTGCAGCTAATTGATTTTAAACGTAATAAATTTGAAATAAATCTACGAATCCTGTGGCTGATTGAAGTTTTTCAAAGTATTAAATAATAACTTACACACTTAAAAGAATTCAAAAAAATCAACTCTGTAAATGAATCGAATGTGCCTAATAGTGGTCTCAAACCATCTTCGCATTACTGTCTTTCAAGTGAAAACAATTTTAGGACACATAAGTTGGATGGTTTCAAACAGCCAGAGACATTTCTTTTTTGTGTTTTATATGTATAATACTAGCTGACCCAGCGAACTTCGTATCGCACTTTTTTCTTAAATAAAAGTAGCCTAAGTTACTTCTTGTTACATAAGCTATCTGCTAGTGAATGTCCCATCAATATCAGCCCAGACATTTCAGAGGTACAAAGCCGAAACAAATAGACAGACAGACGAAAATTTTAACAATTTTTGTTTATGTATATGTACCGTGTATACATCCAAATGCACTTAGTAAAAAGCGGTTATTTTAAGGTTACAAACAGACACTCCAATTTTATTTATTTGCATAGATATTTTTATAATACGTATAGATATCCACATTATCCACAGTATGTGTTAGAGTACCTGGAGGGTGCAATAGCGCGTATCGGATCAGCTCGCTAGCCGGCTGGTCGGGAGTGGGAACCCGTGTTAACTCCGCTTTGCTTTTCACACGTACAGCAGAGAGAGCTTTCTTGTCACCGGTAAAATATCGCTTATTTTAAGCTACACTGTCGACTATATTGTGAATTCCGGTTGCCTTTCACAAAGTGAATTCGTTATTTTCTGATGTCGTAGCAGTGTTCAACTTGTAGTTTTTAAAAAGCTATAGTTTACTACCGCTTTGACTAATACTTACTAATTTACTTATGAATTATGCTTATTTACTCGTATGCTAACTGAGCTTTGGATTTGTACTCATACACTATAAATATAAAGTGTAAGTGTAAGGTACTATTGTCTCAACATATTCGCATAAGAAATAAAAATATATTTCAGCGACGTTAACTATTTATTTCTTAAGTTCATAATTTATTTCTTTAATTACTCAGTGACACATTTTTTTCATACTTAGTCAATAACCAGGTGTGTTTCCTGGATATGCGAGTCAGAATCACTGTATTCTGTTCCGGAAGTTAAAAGTGGTATAAATCTGTAAAAAGAATACTTTGCTTTGCTACTGGCTTGGTTTACTTGCTCTTATTAGTCTTTGAGGTTTAATATTCTTAAAACATTATCTTAGAATAACTGCTGATTATGCGGTATACCGTTGTTGTTCTCCTTCTTTGTGCTTTTTTGTGTGTTATTGTATCTATCTTCAACCAACTCACGAGTTCTGTTTGCGATCATAAGTGATCGACAAAGCGGAGGCGGTCAGTAGTTGGATGGGTGACCGCGAGTGGCAAAAGTTCCTTAAGCGTATCCGCGCTTCGGAGGGTACGTAAAGCCATCGGCCCCGGTTGTTATCGTAAGATAACAGTCGTTAAACCATGTGGGGTGGCATAAAAACTTCCGATACTAGGGTTGGCCACTAACCCTCCACCAATCCGGATTGGGACGGCGCGCGGCGTGGTGGAGTATGCTCTAGGCGGCCTACTCAAGAGGAGAGACATAATATTTTTAAGAACACCTTTTTAACGAATCAATAAAGATTATTATTTAAAATTTGCAAGAGCTTATAAAGTCGCACGTTTTCTTACTATAGTTGAGACGTTGAGTAAGTTCGAACATAATAAAAAGCAAGACGCGGCGTTTTCTCTGTAGCAGATTAACACGTTTATGGAGCTCACAACTTCCCTGCTCGTAAGAGTCAGGGCGTAATAGCACAGCTAAACACAAATGCCTCTGTGTACCTAATTATTAATCTTTACGAAACGACGCAAGAAGTAACTACTTTAGAGCAGATCATAGGAGGCGTCCTAAATAAGCGGGATATTGTACGAGTATTATAGCGATTTATATCAAAAGCTACTAAGACGTAAGACTTAAGAGACGTTTACTTTACAGTGCTTTTTTTTATGGAAATAGCCGGCAAATGAGCTGACGATCCACCTGATGGTAAGTGGCTATCGCCGCCCATGAACATCAGCAACACCCAAGGCATCACTGATGCGTTGCCGGCCAAGAAAGAAAGAAGAAAAAGAAAGAAAGAACTGGCTCTCAAGCCCCCAGCCGGAACACGACGAGTCGTTTGGCGAACCCCTGGAGAAATAATAATAGTAATAATGGTATTAATTAACAATTAAAATCAATACTACCAATATAATCCTTCCGAGGGCCCTACCACCAGCGAGCCGGATTTAGTCGCCTTTTACGACACCCTTCCGGCGCCAAGCTGAATTACCTTACTAATATGTGGCTAGGATATAAAACCTATCATATTGTTTGGTTGTCACATGATTTGTTTATTACTTTTAAAAGTATGTCCCACTGTCGAACCATATTAACCTGTCGAAATATATTATACATTTTCACGATGCCAAGTCTAAGATGTCTTTTATGGCAACGAATTCTATGGTTGTTTCTAGGTCAAAGTCAGCCTCTTTGGCGTCCTTCCAGATATCTTATGCCAAGGCCACTTTTTGCAGTCGACTGGATATATGGGGGCCATGATTTTATAACGATGTTCACGCCTGCCAAAATGGTACCCTTGAGCTATAACACTTAAAGAGATAAACAGTAGTGTTGATAATATGCTTGGCTTTGACTTTAACTTAGGTATCTTTTGTAGCATTTTTAAATATATTGGTGGGGCTTCGTAGTCATAAATAATAATTGCAGTAGATATGTATTATTATAGTAATTAATTATTATATCTTTGCCATATTGGGGTGGCTTAGAATACTAACCCCAATCCCACGCTGGATGGCTGTCGTAAGAGACGACTAATCTTCTTTTTCTTCGTTTCTCCATAATTATTCTTTTTTAATTCCTCTTCTTCCTCTTCCACTAATTCTAATGTAATCAACAGCACGTCCAAATCCATCATTTTATTCTCTAAAGTACACCATTGGATTCTCAAAATTTGCAAATTGCAAAACGAATGACGACGTCTTGTCGTCCAATCTAGCGCATACTCGCGCATCTGCGCGCAAGTAGAAATTCGCTCGGGTGGAAATTCGTCTAATGTGTCACGCGTTTAGAAAATTTCGCGGGCATGCTCTGCGCTGCGCTCCGCCATATTTATGTGCGCCCGCGCCGGCCCTATTACTATTGTTATTTCTCCATGGGGTTCGCCTGGATGACCACCCTTGAGCATGAGTCAAGTTCCGGATGGGGGCTCGACAGCCAGTTCTTTTTTTCTTTTTCTTCTCTCTTTCTTGGCCGGCAACGCATCAGTGATGCCTTTGGTGTTGCTGATGTTCATGGGCGACGATAGCCACTTACCATTAGGTGGATCGTCAGCTCGTTTGCCGGCTATTTCTATAAAAAATATTATTATTACATTAAATAAGTTCTACTTATAATTTACGTTAATTTAAATTTCTTAAGCACTTTCGTTCTTTGAATGGCATATCAAGACGGCGAACTTGGTTATTTTTATTACGTAGTAATCTATAAGGCATGACAGAAGGCTTCGGATGGTATAAATACTTTTGACTATAACCCCAATCTGTGCTGGGTTACTCTAGGACTCCTCAATTATGAGAGAGATCCGATGCGCTGTAGTTACTTTTACTGAACTGTCGCCACACCATACATGAATATATAAAGAGATAGATTATTCTTCATGCCTTGTCGCAAATTCCTGAGTGAATACTTTTGGAGAGCCAGAGTCGTAAAAATTTATTTGTAACAGGTTTGGGAGCAAAAGTAATCAAAGATTAAGTTTCAAACTTTATTACCAATGACATGGGGTTCTTCAAAAAAAGGTGTAAAAAGAGGCCTTCAGGGCCGTCGATGCCTTGGTGATTCCTCTGGTATTGCTCACGTCCATAGGCGACAGTAACCACTTACTGTTATGTATGTAATATATACATGTACGTATGTGTGCGTGGCTGCGACCACCATCTTGAGTTTACCATGACAACGAATAAACAGTGCGTTGGTAACTAGCTTGCGTTTCACTTCATCCGAGATCTATCTGCATATTTAACAGTGGCGACGATTTACCCGCGAGTGTAAGAAATAAAATTACGATGTCTGGTGTGCAATTTGGGGTTATAAACATTTTTGACCACAATACACAGACGTGGAAAACGTATAAAGGGCGGTTGAACCAATATTTTATTGCCAATGACATCGACGAGCAGACAGATCGTACCGGAAAGAAAAGAAAAGCGATTCTCCTCAGCGCACTCAGCGAGGGCACTTATAAACTGGCAACGGATTTGGCGCTGCCTAAAGAGGTTAACGATGTGCCCTACGAAGACTTAATAAACCTTCTCGACGGACATTTTACTCCGAAGCGAGTAGGGTTTGGCGAGCGGCATAATTTTTACGCCGCCGTACAACAGATGGGTGAGTCACACACGCAATGGGCAGCAAGGTTGCGAGGGCTAACAGCACATTGCGGGTTCTTAAACGTTGAAGAGGCGCTCCGTGACAAGTTCATCATGGGGATGCGGCCAGGACCTGAAAAGGAGAAGCTTTACGCACAAAACCTGTCCGACCTCACGCTGGCAAAGGTCGTGGAGTTAGCGGAGAACCTGAACTGTGCCCGCGCAGCAGCGGCAGCCGGTGCCGGCTTAGCCGACAGCGCCGCGGCCGCCCCACACGTGTTCAAAATCTCGGACAATGGAAGCAGTGCGAGAAAAATAAAGTGTAGTGTGTGTGGTTTTACAAATCATAAAGCGGTAGACTGTAAATATAAAATGTATATATGTAAAAAGTGTAACGTTAAAGGTCATCTTCGTAAAATGTGTCCGAAGGTGAATTACGTGGAGATGGAAGCCGGCGGTGACGAGGGTGACGATGACGGTAACATTTTTTATATACGTTCAGTTAGGGGAAAACCCATGGTGGAGACTATCTCGATAAATAATACTTCGTTGCAGTTTGAAATAGATAGTGGCTCTGCCGTGACCGTTATTTCTGAGGGATACTACAAGGCTAATTTCAGGAAGCTGCCGCTATCGATTACACGTAAACAGCTGATGACGTATAACGGTAGGAACATTGTGTGCTTAGGTACCATACAGCTACCTGTATGTTACGCGGGGCAAACGCATGTTATTACTTTATACGTTGTACGCGACGGCGGGCCGCCGCTTCTAGGCAGGGATTTTATATCACAATTTAATTTGCAATTGACGCCGGTTAATTTTTGTCAAAAAGCGGACACGAATATTGAACAGTTACGGAAAAGTTACTCTCAATTATTCTCCGATAAACTAGGAACTTTCAATAAATACAAAGTTAGAATATTGTTGAAGGATAATACCAAACCGGTTTTTTACAAAGCGCGCCCCGTAGCCTTCGCGTTACGTGAAAAAGTCGTCCAAGAAATAGATAGATTAGTAGATTTAAAGATATTAGAGCCGGTGGAACATTCCGCGTATGCGTCACCGGTAGTCCCGGTGTTAAAACGAGACGGTTCTGTCAGGTTATGCGCAGACTATTCGGTAAGTATAAACAGACAGTTACTAATCGACCAGTACCCGCTCCCCACGATTAATGAACTGTTTTCAAAACTCCACGGAGGACAACAGTTCAGTAAGCTAGACTTATCCATGGCATATAACCAGTTCATGTTAGACGATGAGTCGAAGAACATAACCTGTATAAACACAAGTCGAGGTTTGTATAGGTTTAATCGTCTGGTGTTTGGATTGGCCAGTGCGCCGGCGATATTTCAGCGCGCGATGGAGGGGTTGTTGACGGGGCTCGATGGAGTTCTTTGTTTGTTAGACGATATTTTAGTTACTGGGAAGGACCGGACCGAACACCTGGAAAGGCTAAACGCCGTTCTGTCGCGGTTACAAGATGCAGGGTTGACGTTACGAGAAGATAAATGTAGGTTCTTTGAAGATGAAATAAGTTATCTCGGATATATTATAACTAAGGACGGATTGAAAAAGTCGCCGGAAAAAATTAAAGCTATGATTAAGGCGCCTGTTCCGACTAATGTTGCTCAGCTTCAGTCCTTTCTAGGATTAATTAATTATTACAGAAGCTTTGTACCGAACGCATCCAGCATATTAAGTCCTTTGTATGAACTATTAAAAAAGGGTTGTAAATGGAACTGGAATGAAGTACATAACGAGGCTTTTGTGACAATTAAAAAGATTATGACGTCGGATCGAGTTTTGGCACATTTCAATCCAAATGCTAAGTTGATTTTAACCGTAGACGCGTCACCAAATGGGTTGGGGGCTATACTGTCACAAAGAGAATCGAATGGCGAGGAAAGACCGATCTCGTATGCGTCTCGCACCTTAACCTCGGCCGAGAAACGATACGCTCAAATTCAAAAAGAAGCCACTGCAATTATATATGGCGTGCGACGGTTCCATCAGTATTTGTATGGTAGATCAGAACCGTTTATCTTACGAACTGATCACAAACCTTTACTGTCCATATTTGGTCCTTATAAAGGAATACCTGAGTTGTCAGCAAATAGGTTGCAAAGGTACGCTTTATTCCTAAGCAGCTACAACTACACTGTTGAGTACATACGTAGCGCCGACAACAGTGCCGATTATTTGTCGCGTGCGAGTTTACCTGCAGTCGCGGTTCCCGACGGCGAGTGCACGTGTACCGAACAGTGCCGGTGCGAAGTACCGAGCGACCGAGCGACATATGTTTGTTTCATGGCCGACGGCAGTATGCCGGTAACTTTAAATCAGTTACGTGAAGAAACTCAGAAGGATAAGATTCTTAAACGAGTAACGGATTTAATATTGACAGGGTGGCCGCGAAATTGCAATGACGCGCAGTTAAAACCATATCACTTGTGTAAATCTCAGTTATCCTACGAGAGTGGCTGCGTCATGCGGGGACACAAGGTAGTTATTCCAGTAAGTTTACGAGAAATAGTTTTAAAAGAGCTACATTCATCACATTTAGGCATCGTCAAAACGAAAGCTGAAGCCCGCTCCCGATTTTGGTTTCCTGGTATTGACCAGGCGTTGGAGCGAATGATAGGGTCATGCGAGGTCTGTATACAGCTACGGCCTTTGCCCGCCCGTGCCCCGCCCGCTCCTTGGGAATATCCATCTCATTCTTTCCATCGAATTCACATCGATTTTTTAGGTCCAGTTTTAGGTTGTGTATATTTAGTAGTAGTCGATGCGCATACCAAATGGGTTGAAGTTTATACAATGAATAGCAATACGACATCAGCTGCAGTAATTGCAAAGTTATGTGATTTTATGTCCAGGTTTGGGGTTCCAAAAACGATTGTAAGCGATAACGGCACAGCTTTTTGTTCGTTGGAGTTCGAAACGTTTTGTGCGACCAACGGTTGTTCCCACCTCACTTCACCGGTTTACCATCCGCCTAGCAACGGCCAAGCCGAGAGTTTCGTTAAAGTTGTTAAAAAGGGATTAAAGTCGTGCCTTATATCGTGCAACACTATAAGAGATGCATCAATAAAATTACTTAAATATTTAATGGACTATCGGAACTCCGTTCATACCACCACTGGGTTATCTCCGGCTGAAATGGTTTTCGGTCATAAACTGAGGTCGCGATTAGATTTGATCAATCCGCGGTCATTGTCACCGTCGTCGCCGGCGGTATCTGATCGTATTCATAATCAACAGTGTATGCAGTCTGAACACCAAGGGAACAAAACTACGAGAACCTTTAAAATTAATGATATTGTTCTTTATAAAAAATACAGTAGTAAAACTAATAGTGAATGGAGTAAAGGAGTAATTTTAAGGAGACTAGGGAAAGTTTTATATTTAGTAAAAGACATTGTCACTTTGGAACATCTTAAAAGGCACGTAAACCAATTAATGTTATACAATGGTTATAGTAAAAATCAGTGGGACAATGTACATGACAGCACGACAGACGTGTTGGGAACTGAGTCGGTCCTGCCGTCCATGATACAGCAGTCCTCTTCGCCACCTCCACCGCCACCGTGCACCGTACCCTCATCACCTTCCGTCCCGAACGAGGTCGAATCTCCACCGGTTTTTACATCAGAACGTGTGGCCCGGGGGAGGAGAGAAGAATTGTATGAACCGGGCTCAGATACCGAGGATGCAAATGAGTACCACAGTGAGCAACCAGTTGCTACAAGGGACTCACGAGAGTTGAACATCGCAACTGGGGAAGTTATCGAGATTTCCGATGACGAGTTTCATGCGGCTGAGGAGCATACCCAGGATTCCGACTCAGTCACTGTAACTACCTGATTGATGTTGAGCGTGCTTATCCTATATCATAGTGTTACAATTTATTTTTATATTTAGTTAGTAGTATTATACTAGGGGGAGGAATGTTATGTATGTAATATATACATGTACGTATGTGTGCGTGGCTGCGACCACCATCTTGAGTTTACCATGACAACGAATAAACAGTGCGTTGGTAACTAGCTTGCGTTTCACTTCATCCGAGATCTATCTGCATATTTAACACTTACCATCAGGCGGCCCGTATGCTTTTTCATCTGCCCTTCAGGCTATAAAAAAACAAAACATACATAAATACATAAGTCTCTACATTGATTAAAATATAAATAGCTCTAGTTTATGATAAGATTACCAAGAAAAAGAATTCCTTTAACAAGACGCGAATAAATAATCGTACACTACGCTTTGAACATAATCCCGTCGTATTTTCGTTCCATAACCGTCATCAGGTTTCACCCCTGAGCGGCGCTGCAAGCGCGGGCGGATCTCGTTCCAAAAAATTCGTTTAATCGAAACGAGGAATATTGCGAAAAAAATCTAATAAAAACAGCGGGGCGGAGGGCTCGGAAATTGGAATCTTGACACCTAGTAGGCAGCGATGAGCCAGCCACACCTGGGACAATTACACCCGGCGGATAAATCGAAATGTTCCAATGACAAGCCGAATTTATCCAAAGGAATTGCTCAACATTATTTTATATTATTTATAATACCGAATAACAGGAATGAATAATATAATTAATTACACTCGAAAATTAATGAGTATTTTTCAATAAAAAAAATACAGTCGAATAGAGAACCTCCTCCTTTTTTTGAAGTCGGTTAAAAAATACACTTTATGCACCCACGTTTCCATTGGATTCAACCCATTAATGGCCCACTATTGGGCACGGGTTTCTCCTCTTGAGGAGGCCTAGAGCATACTCCACCACGCTGCACCAGTGCGGATTTTCATACCGCCCATGGGCCTCCGACATGGCTTAACGACTGTTATCTTATGATGACAACCAGGACCGACGGCTTTACGTGCCCTCCGAAGCACGGAAACGCTCAAGAATTTTTTGCCAGTAGCGGTCAGCCATCCAACTATCGACCGCGCCCGCTGTTGCTTAACTTTGTCAATCACTTAAGATCGACGCAAGACGCAAGGCTATGACGTTTCCATTACCACCTGCTAATTATGCTGAAGCAGTCAGTGACTGTACAATAAGCTTTACAGTGCTGTAATAAAGCAGTGAAACGCGGGGTTCCAGATTCAAATCGTGCACATACACATTATTAACTGAATTCAACACATTAACTAAAACAGTTTACACTAGTGGGAGGCATCTTTGTGGGGTTTTCAGGAATAAACCAAAAAATATTTCAATGCCAACAAACATCTGATCTACTATCGCGTACATTTGCTCAATAGGCAGTCGTATTCACACCGTGCTCCCAACGTGATGTATAGGAAAATTGATCTTTCACCGGCTCGCATTTTTGCCTTCATTTCCATTGGTTTTTCACCAGCGAATATTGAATGAGTACTCGACAGTCATTGCTCGCAATGTCTGTCACTCCGATTCGAATTTACAACTGGCATTCGGCGACACATCTATCTTTGCTGGCAAGTATCGGTATGTATTGTAAATCAAGTGTGCATTTTCAAAGTCCAGTAAAAATGGAATATGAGCAAACTTCGGCTATGGAAGAAATTTTTATTAAAACAATGATACATTTTGAATTACCTGCAAGCAATTTATTATCGAAACTGCCTGTCGAACAAAATGTTTCGGGTTCATGTTAGTTCTTGGGTTTTCGCTGAAATCCTCGGAATCCCATTACTTCGAAAGTATCAAGATGAATATTTTCTATAATGATTTTGAGACAAAATACTAAAAATTTCACCCATAATGCGTACTGGAGAAAAGTATAAGCTGCATTTACATTGATTTTCGTAATAAAATATTATGGAAGATCCGAACCTGAGGATACAATACTCGTGTGTGATTTTCAGGCAATATTTTGATGTCCTCTGCTCTTAACCTGCCTTCAAATATAACAGAGATGATCGTAAAGCTTGTAACATAAACAATTCAACCGGAGTTACCTTAATGAATTTGTAATGTACAATCTCGATTCTCTGTGTTCCGTGATCTTGATCACAAGTCTCACGCTGAACAATATATTGCAGCATGCGACATACGCACAACAAACTTGCATGGCATCAATGTTGCATGTATTGTAATATCCTGCAAGTGATGGGTTTCCTTGAACGCGATATAAATTATTATGTTTCAGTTTACTGTGGTTTTATGACACTACTGCTATAAATACAGTATTGTATTAAATTACGTTTATTTTGTGTAAGCTTGTGTATAAAAGCCAAGCCAATTCATCGCTTTATCTGTTTGCTATAAGTATGGATTTATTTTTACTATGTAGATAGGTACAATTAATATTACAGTAACGAGAAAAGTAAAGCTTCATTCATTTGTATTGCCAACAAAGGAATATTATACTGCCAACTGGTAAGAAACCCATTTGAAGGATGAAATACTCCAAGTTTAATGGAAAATATGTTGTGTTTTTGTATTTTCCTTTATTTAGTCCAGTATTAATAGCTATATAATTTTAAATATTCCTTATACCTTTACGTTTTAATATACGCAGGTTGTTAACATTAGAATGTCCGTCCTCTCAAAGTTCTTCATATCTCCTAGCAAACCAATTTAACCTAAATTTGCTATCAAATGATTGAACGAATATTCTTATATAGCATTAAACATGGTATAAGCAGTCATCGTTGGTTTAGGACTCCTTCCACAATGAAAATACCCTTGAAGAAATGGAGAACTCTCAAAAGTGTATTATTTCTTACATTATAACGTAATAAGCAGTCAACACAACAAAAATAAACATAAGATATTAGATGACACAAATCAACCCCACCCTGAAATGGAATTCCTCAAGAGGCATTCCCTCTCTTACCAGACAGGTTCCTTGCAAACCGAGTCGACATGTTATTATTGACAATATTCATATTTTAGTTTTGGTTGCCTAATATTGGAAAGGCACTTGTATGTATTGCCTATAATATAGGTAAATACTATGTACAATTAATGTGCAGGTTGGCAATCCTTAAAATAAATAAATTAATTAATATAATCAACTAAATAAACATGATCGTCAATTAAAAATAATTCGACTTTAACAACTAATCTCCCATGATCGTAAGTGGATAAATAAAATTATTATTTATTTTCAGTCGCTTCGGAAAATTAAATTATGCTTCTCACATTCAAATGAGATTAATTTCTCACGCGTGTCATTCTGCTCCCTTGCTCACTTGCATTCATTATTGGATTATGACTTTGCAATGGTCGCGTATGCTCTTTGTGCGCAATAAATCCTTGTTTTTCGAACGTATTTCTATTCTTCCTGAGCTTCACTTTGAAAGTCGGCAAGTGCGGTATCCGAAACATAATCGATCAAAATAGATTAGCAGTAATCGTATTCTATTTCCGAATCATTAAAATCACTTACTAAGTAAAAACTAGTATTTTCTGATTAGGGCTCTCTGTGACATAATTATATAACGTCGAAGAATATTCTTGTCAAATATTTGTATTGAACAATGGTGAATTTGCAAGGGTATTATTTATTTCTAAAAAAATCTGATAATTAGGGTCCCAAGTCAAGTAAACTTGCGAAATGAATGGATATCTATAAACAGAGTTAGGTACGCGAGTTATTAATGAGCTTTTCATTTTTCATAGTTAGTTTTATTTTTACGATAGTTTTATTTAGACTAAAAATAGCTAAGAACACTTTCGATTAAATCACCTTTAAAAAAACTAGATCAAAATCGGTTCATCCGTTTGGGAGCTACGATGCCACAGACAGACATACAGATACATAGACACGTCACACTTATAACAACCCTCTGTTTGTGTAGGGGGTTAAAAACGTTATATAGCAGCCCACTTCCACATTAAAGCAAAGTGACCTGTAACTGAGGTAACCTACATCAGGCACCAGGCTTACACAAAGCACTATTATGGTATGTGTACTATCTATGAGCTATATTTTGTATTACTTTGTGAAAGTGAGTAAATAAATATTCATTCATTCATTCAAAGTTAGCCGACTAGATACCGGCCAGTAGCTATTAAGGAGTAACTGCAAATCTTATTCGGGTATGATGGTTGGGTGACCGCTAGTGGCAAAAAATTCTTGAGCGTTTCCGTGCTTTGGAGGGCACGTAAAGCCGTCGGTCCCGGTTGTTATCATATGATAACAGTCGTTAAGCCATGTCGGAGGCCCTCGGGCGGTTTGAAAACTTCCGACAATTGGGTTGGCCACTAACCCCTCCACCAGTCCGCATTGGAGCAGCGTGGTGGAGCATGCTCTAGACTACCAACTCAAGAGGAGAGACCCGTGTCCAGTAGTGGGCCATTAATGGGTTGAAGCCAGCCAGCCATGATGGTAGCATGGCCAAGCCACTCCTACAAAAAATATAACATCGACGTGACGTAAGTATGCAGCTATACCACTTAAAGCCACTTCAAGGACTTTAAACGCTTTAAAGTCTTAATTTGTTCGTTAGGTGAGCCGTTTGTTCCTATTGTAATATCACGAAATAAATCATATTTTGACTTTGATTTTGACTAAGTCCCATTTGGTATTAACTCCATTAATTATTTTTTGATTTTCTGTTTACTACTTCACATGTAGTCATAGATAGTTTATTAATACTCTTGATTAAATAATATTCGTAACTAATAGGAGTTGTTTAAATTATATCTGTCTGTAACTAATAAGTGTAGGTAATTTTATAAGCTATCTTTTCAATCCATGGTAAATATCTATTGGTGGAGCAAGCGAACTATTTTATACCTATTAGCATGCTAGTGTATGACTTCATTTATAAATTAATGAATTATTGGTAAATTCTCGATTCGAGCTACTTCGGCTAGTGAAGGGTTTACTTTATATTGTCCGTATCTAAAATGAAACGTAACGAGAAAGTTTGAAACCCGGAAAGGTATTTTGATTTTAGACATAATTCGTAAACGTCAGAACAATACCCGTAAAATGAGTTGATGGACGGCGAGCCTTTTAATTTAAGTACAGGGTTTAAATTTATGTTTTGGTTGAGTCGTTGCTTTAAAAGTTTTACAGCGACGCGTAAAAATAAACTCTTGTAAAAGATGTCTTGCTGTTTATAGTTCCTTTTTAGAGTTGGAATCATTACTATATACAATAACATAAATTAAATAATGTTCATGACAATGTTAAGGTGGGTACTACTTATATGATAAAACGAAAATGAAAACACTGAATGACCGTTATTTCAATGCTTTTAAATATAAGAGAACGAAAATAACGTTATCAAATTTTCTACCTTATAAGAGTTAACAAACGTATACAATTTCTGAATAAAACAGGAGCACAGTACGGTAATTGTAAAAATAATCAAAAAATTACCTGAATAAAATACCAAGCGACGGAAAAAGAACCACTGAAATTATCGATGAACATATATTTATATCAAAATCGTCATAATATGTATACCTATAATACTTCAGGGGTTCCCTCAATTCCTCATGTCTTCCATTGTCAGAATACACTTACCATGGATGAGTCCATAAAGTCTTAAAGTATATATTTTCAGGTAAAAAAAATAATTATACAAAACTGTTGATAAATCTGTTTATAAATGTCCTAAGGCAACAAACATTAAAAACATACAATTGAAAACCTTATTATGTTTTTGAATTCAGTTAAAATTAATAAGTTCTGAATTTACCAACATTTAATCCATTTATAAAGTCAGATTCACAATGCGAATTAACATGAAATGCATGTCTGGAACCTATTTAATTAAACTATATGATGGTAAAGCACGTTGTGTACGGAAATATCTGCGCAAGTCGGTTTTGCCTTTGACCGCTTTTATACTAGGCGCCAATCAAATCGTTTATGCACGGGATTAAGTCACTCAACTTAAGTGGCCGACTAATAAATATTTCATAGAACCACCTCATGACCTAGCAAGGTATCTTCCGTGAAAGAGAAGGCTTACGAAGGCGGATGAAAGCCTCCAAAATCGAGCGCGATGTACAAAGATTTTCTTGAGAACCTAATCTCTGACGGGTCAAGTTAACAGTTAGGAAAATTTTACACGTGATAGCTTTCACACAAGAAAGTTTACGATTTTACTTACGTTAGCTGAACAAAGTAATTCACAATAGGGATGTTGACACTAATTATAAATTAATACAAATTTATGTCTAAAATATTAGTGGTAGCATTTAAAGGCCTAAAATATGATTCTTTTATTGAAATCAATCACAATAAATTAAATATCATTAATTTAAAATGTTAAAAATTGTACTCACTGACACGTGACCTCAAACGCCATTTTGAGAATATGACGTCATTGGAACAATTTTATATGGAAATTCAACAAACAACAACAAAAAATTCAACGTTTAGTGACGTCACGTGACGTTTTTGGTGGGAAATTTCATAATGATTTTTATTTATCAATTTTTGTTTTTAAATTGAAGATTATTATTTTTATAATATTTTTTTTTGTGAATATTAAGGTCATATCTATAAAATAAAATTGAATCCTAAAATTAGTCAACATCCCTATTATCCTGCTAGCTACATTATAAATGTGATTGAATGTTCATTCCTCAATCATGTTAAAACAGCTGGATGGTTTTATATTACCATAAAATTATTTTATAATCCGGCTTACATAATACATAGTACACTATTGCTTTGCTTTTGAATAGCAGTTCACCTTTAATAAGTATTCAGGAATACACGAGACACCCAGAACCAGAACTCCCCACGAGTTGCAGGATGGCTAGGTCGAATGAAAAGGTTTACCAAATCTGAGATGCCAAGCACCACAGCATTTGCATCTGCTGTAAATGTAGAATAGGTACGGGACCACAGTAGCAGTAATAGTAAAAACAATTGATAAAATTCGTTGCGCGCTCTCAAATATTTAGCGTTATAAATAATTCATAGGCAGTGACCCTCGGATTCGGTAACGAATGCGTGATCTAATGAAACAGTGATTCGGCACTGGCAACGCTATCTGATTTAGCGGAATTCATTTCCACTTATAAGCAGGCCGGCCCCAAATGAATTACATATTATTTGTTTGCTTTCATTAACGTTTACCTAACCCAGTTGAATGAATTTCTAGCCTTGACTGTTTAAATCGATTCCTGATAATGATAGTATAGTATAGTTATGTAGTTGTGTATTTTTTAGCATGATATATAAGTAACTAGCTGACCCGGCGAACTTCGTTTCACCTAACAGTCAAGGAATGTACTTTGTTTTTACTTTTAACTTTTATAGTTTTTGTATGTTTTACAAATCAGAGACCATTACATTCTTTGCAGTAAAATATACTCTTTAGCCATTTTCTAAGTGTACTGCTAAATGAACTACAGTGGGGTATCTTTCATCAGATTTTTTTTCTTTTTTAATTTTTTTTAAATATTATAAAAACCTTCCGTGGGCCCTAAGGAATATACACAAAAAAAATTATCCGAATTGGTCGAGCCATTCTCGAGTTATGCGCTTAGCAACATTCATTTTTATTTATATAGATATACTCGTATTATACATAGTTTGAGTACTTTTGAGTTCGCTTTCTTTTTGGTCCGCTGCGTCAGTGATATTATATGTGACAAGATTATGTTTCATACATCACGGACCTTCGGACAAAGTGATATTTTGAAAAGACATAACAATAATTATAGTGGTATGTGGTCTTACTATGTTAGATATTTTTCACAATTGGAGCAAATGCTATAAAATGTATTGATTATTTTACAAGACCCTGCCTATTATATTATGTATATGATATAAGATACAATGTTTATTCAAATACATAAAATTTATGTTAAGATAATTATTTTTAAAGATGACTTGTGATAGCATTTGAAATGGACGGTTCTCGTCAGTAGTATTTGAATAAACAGGTAGATAACATCTTATTCAGCGATCGATCAGTTACTAGGTGTAATCTCTGTTAATGGCTGGCCGACTTGCATTTGCCACTGACATGAATTAAATACTAGCTATACGTAGCACTACTTTAATAAGTAATTCCAGTAGCTTATTATAGAATAATTATTATAATAATAATTATTATAGAATAATTATTATGTGCTTTATAGGTATACTTTCGAAGTAGACTGGTCAATGCAATAATAAAATTATGAATATAATTAAATTTTGAATTGAATTTATTTAATTATCTCAAATCTGATTAATTTAAACTTTCTATGAACTTTAAAATATTTTAATATAATATAATCGATCTTTCACAGCTAATGATCTCTCATTTCAATTAGTGTGAGGTTTGAAAACGCCGAAGAAAAGACTGTCAAATTGACGGGATCTCTCCAACACAGAATCACTCTTAGGTAAATTTCCTCTTTTTGGTGTCTAGTTACATAAAGAAATAAAATGCGATGAACTTTCTATAGCGTTGAATAGGAAGTGGTTAACGGTATGTAAATTAACTATCAGGACCAAAATTTATTGGTTATTAAAGCAAATGTTTTCTTCAAACTATTAAATCCTTAGTAAATTAGCACTTTGTGATCGTCTTAAGGCTCTTAGGTTGTACGTTTATAATTAATATTCAAGAAGCAATCTCTGTTAGGTATTATCTGTGTTCCCTAAAGGATAATCTCTTAAAGGTACAAACCCTTTGCCACCTATCCACACCCAAACGCTTACACATTAATAAATTTTAAATTATTTACATGTCTTGATTAACTCATGCAAGTAGACGAGTTGCTCAAGCAATATTGTTTGTTGTAGATATTGGGTTCTCAAGTGAAACTAATTGTCTTGTAGCTAAATCTATACCTGTAATCTATATCTGTACTAAATAAATTCAAATACAAATCTATTCAATTGAAATACAAAATAATTGTTGATTTCGCAGCTACCGTGCATAATTTAAAATTTTAACAAAAAAAAACCGACTTCATATGAAGTACATCTTTTCCAATAACAATAAAAAAAGAATCATCGAAATCGGTTGGTGGGATATTGAGTTATTCGTCCATTAGTCGCGATCGCGCACATACTTTTCTTAATGCAAAAAGACTTATACCTATATGGTTTTCTTATGGATGCCATTGTCAGATCTCGCTCAAATTTAAGTGGGACCACATGACAAGCACCAGCTTTCGATTAAAAAAAGAATCATCAAAATCGGTTCACCCAGTCGAAAGTTCTGAGGTAACGAACATAAAAAAAGAAAAAACAATACAGTTGAATTGAGAACCTCCTTTTTTGAAGTCGGTTAAAAACTCGAAGTTCGAAAAAGTTCGAGTCCCGGCTGAGACAGACCTGCACGTTTGTCTGATAAAAGATATCACGATTGTTCTCGGCTTGTCTTGTGAGACTCCTCATCGCCTCTGAAATATGCCTGTTTACTATACTAAATACTAATGTTATGTATGTTATTAAGAGCATTATAATCTCCGGTGGAATATACGATAGAAGATACGTTAGAATTTCTACCTGTGTTACATCCTGCGGGCTGCGAGATCTGCCAGCATTTTTACTAATAATTCACACTAACCATAATATTATTATGCACTCAGTTCCCGAGAACAATTTATGCGCCATTCTTGCCACATTTCCGCATCACGTCCCCGAAAACTGTAGAAGCAACCTGCCAAAGCAAATGTAGCTACTGGAATTTATATTATGCTATAAACTAGTGCAACGGCCTTTTGGCAAGCTCATCCAAGGACAATGCATCCATCCCAAGTAGCTTTCCTTTGTACACAATTTATATTTAAGTTCGGCGTGTACATTTCGCCTTGATCTATTTTGTTCTCTATTGAAGAATCGGCTCATTGTTTTCCTCTCTTTACTTCGAAACTTTTCGGAGACAAAAACAAATGAAACAGGAAAATAAAGCCAAGAAAAATGCTATAAGGATAAGGATATACGTTGTCAGTATTTGTTGATGGCTTTGAGGATTTAATGGCGCTAATGTGTTAATGAAACCAAATTATAAGCGGTTGGATGTTCTGTTTGTACCTAGAGTAAATAATAAATGTTTTGTAGTTTCGTTTAAACCTTTAAAAGCCGATATCGAAAATCAAATAAGAGTCATGTGAAATTCCATGAGCTTCCCGCTTTTTATTCGCCGAGTGATATCCAAGCACCTAGGTAACAATTTACAATGATGAATAGGTTTTTGCGAAATATGCGCAATTCATTTTAATTACTTTTAACGTTGGGTCTCTTGTTTTCATTACTTGTGACGTGAGCAGTACACATACTGGGTATGCTGTGCCAATGGTTTTATTGGGCCAAACATGATTTTATTCAAAAACAAACATTACAAGTGAGAAGGAAGCGCAAGTTCACGATACACTCGTTATGTTTCAGTTCATTTCGGAATACGCTTCAATTTACGTATATTAAAACTTAACGTGAATTATTACGAAAATATGTAAATTGTGCGCCAAGTGTTTTTTTTTGCATACATCACTTGGTGCTGCGCTGGCACAGCTTGGAATTAATGTTAAAATTCCAGATTTTTACAAACCACTATGCAATTTAAAATCTTTGCAATTTAAAATTACTTATCTATTATACCTATATAGTCACTAAAAGTCAATCATTTAAAACATTTAAAGGCACTGAGTAGGACTTTGGTAATTGTTGCGTTAGGATATAATATTTTCATGACTATAACTTTTCGACAAATGAGCTGAAACTCTTTCTTGGCCGGCAACCAATGATATTAAACTATAGATACGTTATGCCCTTACAAATCAACCAATCTGTTCCGACCGAGCTACAACACACACACGTTTATCTTTTGTTTCACTACACCAATCACTATTACATTGGTAAATTATGTAAAAGGGATGGCACTACTAAAACCATAATAGTGAAAAAGACAGCTAGACGGCCTCACTCAGAGGCAGCTATCAACTGTCTGAATTAAAATCGCTACACTTGTCTAAATTCGACTGACGTAATTTCAGCGGCATCTTGGCATATCTTATAATATCATTGCCGGCAACACATCAGTGATGTCTTTGATATTGTTGATGGCCATGGGCAACGACAACAACTTATCATCAGGTGCAACTTTAGCACGCTTGCCGGCTAATTCCTTAGAGAAAAATCAATAAAGTATAATCAAAATTAAAACAAGTGAAAACCTAAAAATCTGACACTCGATTTAATTCTACAAGTTAAAACGCCATACGCCATATTCATGAATAATAGAGCGCGGCTCAACAAAGTACCATTTCACACTTTCACACAGTAAAGTTAGTAAAAGCATATTTATGTAATTCAACCTTATAACCTACTAAACTGCAAACATAACACGTAGTGCGTGAACAGCGTGAATGAAAACACACCAGCTATTTATTTTGCTGCTTTAGCACGTCTTATGCGAAGGTAATAAAGCACAAATTGTATTTTTCTAATTACATTTTTGGTGCGAAACCCCTGAGTGCGGTACGTCTTTGTAGAATATAAATGTGCAGTTTATCCGTAGTTATCTAATGCCTGCTCTACATATTTGTGATATTCAAGCGTTTATAAGTCGTGTCACGGCCAAATTAAATCGTGTCATTCAATAAGGACTCTTCTTATGAAATAGATTTCAGTTTATCCAAAGAAAAAACTGAACTCCTATTGTCAGTAAAGTAAGTATATTTATTACAATTTGTGCTACAAAACAATAAGATTTTAAATGTATAATTTTAAAATGCATTTTTTAACCTCATTAAAGGAACATTTACATACAATATTAGCTACTATCTACCCATTCTAAAATTCATATTAGGTTTAATAATATTTCCCTGCCATTTTTAGTATCAGAGGCTGTGCGAGTGCAAGTCAAGAATGAGTAACTTGTCATAAGCGAAACCGCATTCATCATCAATATGTACCTGTAACGAACCAAAGATTGTATTATATAAGAATCGATGTATAAAAACACCACCGAAATTAACGCACGTACGAACAACATCACGTACTGTAATGAAATATCTGCGCGCATAGCTGCCTGCTGCCACGATTTGTTCAGCGGAGCTTCTGGAATTCCCAATAGAAGATATTTTACACAAATACAGATCGACTTTGTTTGTTTATATTAACAACATTCCGCTGTAGACAATACGATAAATGAAATGTCATGCCATCTCATCTCGTTCGCGCATGAAAGAGGTTGTATGTTTTTCATGTTTAGTGCCTGAGTGCTCATTTTGCCTTGATTTTTTTCCTTTCTGAAACAAAATAATACGGTGAAGTCTATTGAAATTAAAGTATTGAATCAGTCTAATTAATTATGAATTAAACTTTAAGGATTATTTTCCTAGTAATTAGAATTTATTTACAATATTCGGATGACCGAGCTTAGCTCGGTTTAGTATTGCTTAACAACGCCATCTGCTTTAGCTTTAGCTACTCGCCAATAGATGTCAGGAAGAGTATAGACTCTACTACTATAGAGTCTAGCCGTTTTTCATTGCCTGAAAACACCGCTAAAACGACATTTTCTAAAAATGAATCCTAGCTAGATCGATTTATCGCCCCCGAAACCCCCTATATTCTAAATTTCATGAAAATCGTTGGCGCCGTTTCCGAGATTCCAATTATATATATATATATATATATATATATATATATATACAAGAATTGCTCGTTTAAAGGTATTAGATAAACGTATTGCACAAAACGGACTATGAGTATACTCATACTATTACTATTAGATACTCAAATTCAGTAGTTACATGATAAATGATAATATATCAAGAGTAATTAGTTGTTGTTTAATCTTTGTATTTCTTTTACAACCCAATTTAAAACTCTATCTAGTTGTCTCAATTTGCACACGCATTCCGACTGGCTGCCGGCATTCATTTAGCTACCGTCAGAATATCACAAATTGACAATTGTTTCGCTAATCAGCCATACCGGATGTCGCCCATAAATTAAGGGAATTTTGATGCAGAATAGTTTCACAATTATTATTTCACAAATATTAATTTATTAATTGAATAAAATCAAATATCTAGACACGCGGCAGCGTATCCAGCCAAAGTTCAAAAAAGGGAACTTATCATAACTAATTTCTTAAAGAAAGTAAAACAATTTGTCTTTTTTGCCAGAAATATCACTACAGGTAATTAATTTATTACGGACCTAAGGGACCTAAAGTTAATAATTTCGTTATAAAGGTTCTGTTTGAAATTTGATTAAAATTTTTTCTTTGGTAATTTTTAATTTTTAGCTAAAGCCAAACAGTTTTCCCTAGACTAATGACATATTTTAGGTATCTAAGCAATATTATGAATGAGAAAGTCTCTGAGGATGATTGGTACTCTTCCACGCAAGAAATACTGAACATATTTTCATGAAATTTAGCACACAGGTAGACCATGATTGGGAATAGGACATAGGGTACTTAATATCCCGGAAAACACGGGCAAAGTCGCGGGTAGTTTCAATTCAAGGAATTTTGTACCCCAAATAATAAATAAATAAATAAATAAATAATAATGTGACTCTCCTTGACGTGTCCGTCAGCCACAGACCTGGCTTAGTATGAGCATGTGAACAAGAGATACTGGCGAAGTTTAATTTAGTTTTAGACAGTTCAAGGCAAAAGTAATTCCATTATTTTGATTTGTTAAAAGTAGTTAAAAACAGAATCAATTGATATATTGTTATTATGTCTTTCTTTCTTTAAAAGAAATTCAATAATTACTTAAATTTATACACAAAATTTTCACGACTGTAAATTAAAAATGGTGGAGCTGATTCCACCATTTTTTATTTTATTTTTATTTTAAGTAATTTAGTTTTATAATCATTAGTTAAAATAGTTTAAGTGATAAATAAGGACGCTGTTAATGGCGATTTTGACATTTTGGTGAGTAGTAAAATTTTTAAATCAATGAATCAATGAGATATTTTATAATATTTGTATTCGTTAGTTATTGTGAGAAGCGAGAAGCCAATCCATCATAAATCCCTACTCATCCAATCAGCGCACTTCAAATTAGTGGCCACTCCGCTATTATATCATTGATTTCATTCTAACTGGGATCAACGGACGTATCAATTCTATTATGCTATGAACCCTTTATTCGTTTATACAAACCAAGTTATAAAAAGCTTATAAAATGTTTTGATTCTTTCGTTCTTATGAAAAACGATAATTGATTTTTTTTTTTAAATAACGAGTGTGCACTGTGCAATCTGTGCATCTAGTAGTCTCAATTAATAAACAAACCGAATCGTAATAATTGAAGTAGAATGCCCATAGCCAGTACTCTTAAAAAAATAATTGTGTCACAATGATTTTTGGACAAAAAATTTTATTAAAATATTTCAAATATTTTACCCTATTTCCTAAAAAATCCTTATTGGGAATAATTTTCTGAAATTAATAAGTAACTTTACTTCCGTTTTACAAAAGAAAACCATTGGGCCATTTATGTTTGTATAAGGGCCAATCAGGAATCTTTTAAGATCCTTCGGGCCAATAGTTTGCATTGATTCGATTATAAAATTATGATACAACAGTTATAGTATAATATATCCATGACAACAAACTAGATGACGTAAGGGGACTGTCAAATGAATTAGAAAATTATTATAATCAGCCAGGAGTAATAGTGTTCTGTGATTATAATACATTACAAACTACATGGTGATTGGGGACTGTCAAATGAATTTGAAACTTAAAAGATCGACATTACATACGCACTCGACTTTAATGCGCCTGCATAGAGTCCATATTACTGTGAGTTTTCTATAACCTAAATACAAATTAATTTTGTTTAAAATCTCTTATTTCCTAATATTAACATTGACTAAAGTTAGTATGTGTAATTTATTAAGATAACATAATCAAATAAAGGTATTTTTATCAAGACACAAAAATGTTAGTCAGTACATTTCTGCATACTAAATGGGCATTCTCCTTTGGGGAAAAATTATTATTTATTTGTTTCTATATTTAAAACCTGGTTATGGTCAGTTAATATTTTTAATGTTATTAATGTCTTTTAAACTCGTGTTTCGGCATTCGCCATCAGGCTTGTGAGCTAGTTTTCTTTTTTCTCCCTTTTCTTGGCCGGCAACGTATCGGCATAGGCATCACCTTTGGTGCAATAGGGATGTTGATTAATTTTAAGATTCAATTTTATTTTATAGATAGAACCTTAATATTCACGAAAATATTATAAAAATAATAATCTTCAATTTACAAACAAAAATTGATAAATAAAAATCATTATCAAATTTCCCACCAAAAAACGTCAACCGATATTCAATACTATCGGCCTACTGAAGTTTTTTGAGCTTGCATATAAAATATGAATAATGACATATTCTCAAAATAGCGTTTGAGGTCACGTGGCATTGACCACTATTTTTAACGTTTTAAATTAATGATACTTAATTTACTTACTTTCTATAAAGAGACTTGTCATTTGTCGGCTATTACACAACAAACCTATCCATGATACATATTCGCATTTTTGGAAACTGTTTCAGTCGAGTTTAATTATTAACAGGTGTGGCTCAAAAACTGCACGTACCATATCGGTATTGATTGATCGTATCGCTTGCAGCCACCACCCACCGTATTTTCCGTGCACTCGCACCGGGTTTTTAGTTTTACGTATCTCGTTTTATGCCATCTAAAGCTTTCAACTGTGATTTGATTACTTTAATAGTCATACTCTTTCATGGTGTTATACTCGTATCTTAATACGTAGCGGAAAACCTTACCCCTTTTCATGAGTAATTTATTTATTATAAAGAACTTAACAGTCAACTTCAGATTAAAGGACAAAAGGCAATCAACATTCAAATCTATCAATGTGAAATAATTGAATAATTTGCTAAAGATATATTTGTATTCGTATTAATCGTAGTGTACCATAGATTACCAGCAATATCTGTGTAGTGTACTCTCACTAAAACATATTTTTGTGTATTTTTGTATCTGGTTAATTCATGACTAGGCTATAGATAGCTACTTTCAGATGAAAACAGCGAAAGATCTTGAGTTACATTACATTGAGTGGCGATGACAGCTCTACCTTCAACTTTGATATCCGACCTATGTTACTGCTTCTAAAGACAGGAAATTACAATTCTACATATTATTTCAGAGCATGAACCTATGTATGTTCGCATTTTATTGAAGGTACATAAATAAATCAGGAAGCGTAGAGCCATAGATCTTTACTGTACATACCGTTGACAAAAACATAAATAAGTTGGAAATAAAACAGATTGGAACAGGCGACCTTTTTAAACTATTTTAGTAAATCTATCTATAGTGATATCTAATACAAGTAAATTTAGTTATCTGGGTCTAAATATTATTTAAGGGATACATTATATAATAATTCCGGTCATCAAAGATTTAACTTAAAAATAAAATAAAATTTAATTTAATTTATAATTAAAAATATCAAATTTAAATAGATTTAAATTAAATAAATAAAATAATTAAATAATTATTTAATTTAAATAGATTTTTTTTAAATTTAATTAGATTTAATTTATAAATAAAATAAACTTTCAGACAAGACGCAGACAGAATTTAAAAACATCCTAATGATATTTACTGAGGTACAGGCCAAAATTAGAATAATAAACAATTCAAAAAGTAAAAACACATAGTTGCATCAGACTTTTTCAGGTCTCCTTAGAAGGTAAAACGCGGAGCTCCGACTGTGCCTTTTCAAGTGGCACTCCTGGAAAATCTAGGTTGAGCCTTCCCGCTTATAGACTGTGATGTGATATGACGTTACCAATCGTACGTATATCTCAGGATGATGACATGGGCTTTAGCTCCGGTTATGTTCTATAATAATATTTACGTAAAAGGTCTCTGTAGAGTGTAGGTGTACAATGATGAGTTTTTTTAAGCCACGCACGTAGGATTCTGAGATTTTGTATTGTATCATTATTACCTACATCATTAAATGTTTGCATAGAAAAGTGCAAAATGCTTAATTTTAGATTAGATTTATTAAAAAAAATAGTACATTTAACATTGTCAGTGTGAAATCCTTTGACTAGGTAGTTGAATTATAGGCGAATTTCGTCTCAAGTACCTGTAATTTTTTTCAAGCCAATATATCATTGTAGGTACGAGTATGATAATATGTAAAAGGCCTGTTATTTTATTAATACCCATACTTCGTATTCCATTCTTATAATTTCTATTCTTGTTACGTTCGATGAATAATTATTACACTGTAAAATCGAAGAACGTATGTTACGGCCTTACGGCTCCTTCCCACTACGTCTGTCATTAACAATTTGCTTTGACAATTCAATTTAATGACGATTTATTATAACGATTATACAGAAATACGATTCTTTAAAATGGATAGGTACTTATTTCCACACACTCCCATCCATCCCTTATTTTATTTTGACAGATGCCTTCAATAATATTCGATAATAATGTTAAGCATTTTATAGCACTTTCGAGGAGGTAAATTTAAAAAAATAAAACTCATTCACGTGTGTTCTTGTTTTCATGTGTTGTCCACGCGCCCACGACCACAGGGAATCCTAGTGGGACTGTGAGTGTGTAGCGTTTATTTTTATTTTATTTTTTTATCTATTTTGTAGCGCACGCGCACTTACAAGAAGATATAAAATTACACCTTAGGGAACATAGCAAAACTATGGAACCCATCTCTGTTTGGAACCAACTTACAGTTCTCCACAGAAGTCAAGTATCTTGGAATAACGTTAGACCAGAGACTTACTTGGAACCAGCACCTTTCACAGGTGACAAAAAAGGCCAAAATTGCATTAGGAACATGTTGCCGTCTCGCAAGTTCCAGATGGGGACTAAAACCAAAGCAGGTGAAATGGGTGTATACCGCGATAGTGAGACCCATTATTACCTATGGCTGCGTAACTTGGCAGAGAAAAACCACCCAGGCAACATGTATCAAACAACTAAACAGCATTCAAGGCCTAGCATGTCGTATGACGACAGGAGCCCTGAAGTCAACACCAATAGCAGCCATGGAGGCCGCTCTCAACATTGAGCCACTTCACATACACGTTCAGAAAGAGGCGAGGGCGGCACTACTCCGCGCTGTCGAGGGAGGGAAGCAGGGCTGGAAATCCCGTGCTATGGAGAAATCTATATGAAGATAAAGTAGCATGCCCAGTAATGGCGATGCCGAGCGACGCTATTCACTCACAGCTCAGTTTCAACAAACTGTTCAACGTAGTTATACCGCAACGAGAAGAATGGGAGGTAGCGGTACCTAAGTCCTTGGGAGGAAGTGACGTAACCTGGTATACAGACGGTTCTCGCAAGGGAGGAAAAGCAGGGGCGGGGGCCTATGGTGATAAACCTAAAGTATTGATACAACAAAACTTAGGCACATACGCAACCGTGTTCCAAGCAGAGGTGTACGCTATTATAAGATGCGTGCACGAAACCCTAGATAAGAAATATGTTAATAAACGTATTACGATACTCTCGGACAGCCAGGCAGCCTTACGGGCTTTGCAGTCAGAGCAAGTCAATTCGAAGCTTGTCCTGGAAGGTATACGAACCATCAATCAATTAGGCTTCAATAACAAGGTTACCCTAGGATGGGTACCTGGGCATAGAGGTATACGCGGAAATGAGAGGGCCGACGAACTCGCAAGGAGGGGGGCCGAGGCGCCCACCATGGGTCCTGAACCTATGGTGGGCATCTCCAAAGCGGTTTCTCGAGGCGTGCTCAAAGCCATAGCCCTAAAGAGGGGAGCTGAGGCATGGCGAAGAGAACCTGGCGCAAGACAGGCCAAGACCCTAATGGATGGCTATTCGCAGAAATACTCAAATAAGGTGCTCAATCTGAGTCGCCCTGACCTACGTCTGTTCATCAGATTGCTCACCGGGCATTGCAGGCTCAACAGGCACCTAACGTTGATAGGTCTGAGCAACACTGCAACGTGCAGATTCTGCAGCGAGGCGGAGGAAACATCCATCCACATATTATGTGACTGCCCTGCCATAAGTCACTGCAGAAGCCGCATCTTAGGAGGTCACCTAATCCCACCCAACCGAGTAAGAGATCTGGAACCCAGGAACATCCTACTGTTCGTCCGGGCAGTAGGACTTGGAGACCAGATCTAACTCAGAAACGGGTACGGCTACAATAGATCAAGCCTGGTCGCAGTGGCCCCCGGGATAGCTGTCCCAGGCCCGAAACTTCAAATAATAGCAAAACCACGTCACCCATTTTTTCCTACTTTTTACCCCCCCCCCCCCCCCCTTCGTGACCATCCGTAGTATATGAGAAAACCCCCTCCCTCCCCCCCTTGTTTTAACGTGGTAATTCATAAACAGGGTTTTCAATATTTTTTTACAATTTTTTCAGTGTTCTCATCTGTGAACTCGAAAAGGCACGAAATTTTCCTAGAGAATATTGACTACGTGACGAAAACCTAGACCCCCCCTCCCCTCTGTGACCAAGTGTGGTATTTTGAAGACCCCCTCCCCCCTAAATGGGTCACGTGGTTTTGGTATGTTCCCTTATAAGTTACACCTTTTCATCCACAGCTACGCAAAGGCAGGTAAGTAAGTACTCAGAAAGTTTGTCATGTTATTTTCCTCCGCCATAAGAAAAGTCCTCCATGCAAACGGTGCCGGTGCGACGTTCAATCAAACTATTCAGAGCCCGAGATTTATTCGAATACTCGGATCGCTGCCGTGACAAATTTCTTTCTCCCGGACCCGGTTACCGACGCATTTCTGGTCCATTCACAAACATGAGTAAAAGGGAAAAGGGATTGTGACTGTATCTAAAGCCGGTGAATAAACAACTGATGTCTAGGCACGTCACTTACCTTGAAACGCCCTTCTCGGTTCAGAAGTATCCAATTTGAACGGGTAGATCTGCGTTTTGAATACGGATGCGTATCGGAAGTATTGTACAAAAACTAGGTTTTAATCTTGAAATAAAATAAAACATTCAATTTACTGTACATGATACTTTCTAGGCATATTTGTAACATATGGACACGATAGCGTAGACAAGAAAAAAATTCTCATTTAAATTTCATGAAAAATGGAGAAAACATGAAAGGTTAGGTTAGGTTAAATATTTTTGAAAGACCTTTTCATCGATACCCCACACTATAGGGTAAGTACGCGACGAATAAAATGTTACGTTACCTACCTAATAGGAGAGGTACCCTAAAAAAAATGTTTTCAGTATTTTATTCTACGATTCTGGAATGTTAATATATATATCCAAGCCAAATTACAACTTTCTAACACTAAGGGTCTCGGTGCTTTGCTTCGGACAGACGGACGGACAAACGGCCAGACAGACGGACGGACATGACGAAACTAGGTATAAGGGTTCCGATTTTAACTCGGAACCCTAAAAACTAAACTAACTTACAAATAAGTTAAATAGTATTCTTAACGGATAAAGAAAAGCTTGGCTTTCTATGTTAGGAAATGTACCGTATGAACTTATAATAATTACACTGAACACGTCCCGACTAAGCCGTAATTGGATGTCATATACGAGTACATACGTAATATAATAGAGCAGCTTTATAGAGATTGGTGTATTTGGTAGACAAAAAGATATTACGGTTGTTCAGCCGTACTGACAATAAGTTATTTTTTTATTATAAAAATTGTCTAACAGCCAGTTGCAGAAAAGTTCTTAGTTAAAAGGTTGTCTTTAAATTTTAAAGAAATTTTCTGCAACTGGCTGTAAGTAGTCAAATCGAACAAAGAATAGTAGCTTTAAATAATAATATCATTTAATTTCTTTCTTTTCTTAATATAATAGTAATAATAGGTACTAATTCTGTGTTAATAGTACCTATAAACAAGTAATATTTATGCTCAAAATTGCTTGTGATACGAAGAGCTCTAGTGGACTTACCTCAGCGATAGTTATGTCGTTGAAAAGGTACTAGATTTAGTAATTATCTCTGAAAAATTCGAAAATTAGACCACTTCAATCACTTGATAACTCGGATTTATAATGCTAAATGGCTTTCTAGTCATTACACGATATTAGTTTACGGATTATGGTTATTATGCCATTAAAATCAGAACCATTAATCTGAATAACGCTTCTGCAGCCATCACCACAATAAATGGTAATAATTACATAGTAGGGAATGGGTTAATGGTTATTGGTAAAAGATTTTATAATTTCGTGGTATTATAAACCGTATATTATGGTAGTGTTTAAATAGTTATCGATATGACTCGATAATTCAGTGTGATCATTGATAAATCTCTCTGTTCTCCTCTCTGTTGTGTTCCTGCTCTCATGGCTTACGAGTATCTAGAATTATTATATTTAAGCACAAAGACCACGTACACTTCTCCGGGTGGAAATGCAAACTAAGTAACAAGTGTTTCCTGAAGTGTGTCAGCGCAGGTATGTTCAGAGTAGTTTTGCCCGACAACTACTATTTCGACACTTGTATTGTTCCCGACATCATTTTGCTCTTTGTAGAATTACCTACTCAGACCGGCACGGTTTGACTGGACTTTGTCTGTGACTTTGTCAATGATATTATATATTAAAAAGAGGCAGATATGTCATAAGCGCGCGCGTTGTGTGATCCAAAAAGTTCCCAATTTGGAACTCTTATTCAGGTGAAGAAAGCGATGTAGTTTTGACGCGAGAGCGATAAAGACGTGCGATAAAGCAATAAAGCGTGCCTTGCAGACATCGGAACAGATTTTTCGGTTGATTTGTAAGGGCATAACGTATCTATATTTATTTAAACATCATTGGACTTTGTTATGCCAGTATTATCATGAGTTGTGGCGTCTCTATCGTATTTAGATTAGATTTTGGGAAGATTTCCTGTCAGATTTTGCATATTGATCCCGTCATAATGTATATGTGTGTAACACTGTACCTACTGTTAATGACAAAAATACTTAGGAATTACATTATTTACATTATATTTTCATATCATATGGATCACTTGTTTTATTTATAGTAAAGTCATCCGCAATGCATGTCTATTTACTAAATTAAGATTGAATTTAATAACTAATAATTAAGTATTCTCAAGGTTCTGTTTCTCTATTAATTTAATTCAAGTCAGGATCGTCGCAATTTAGCATGTATTCTGAGGAATATTGACACAACATGATTCAATTAAGGAGCTACACGAAATATTCTTGTTATTCAACACGTCGCGTCAATGCGTCTAAACAAAGCTAGTTTCCATATGTGGACCTATCTCTATGTGTCAATGAATGGCAGTTTCGGTGGTTGAATGCCAATCACTGCTGTAAAAGGCTGATTTCCTCTCTGCCTGCGAAGCAATCAAACAGCACAAACGAAAGCCAACCGACTCTAGCGAGCGTCATCACAATTCAGAACCTCTTTAATGTAAATTCTAAAAGTAGGTACAACAATATTTTGTAATTTATAATTTTTATATTGTTGAGTAGAAAAGTTATGCAACGAAGTGCCACGTGTTTAAATTAAATGTCATGTTAAGTTGCCCATGATTTTACACGAATTACTTAATCGACGGTTAAAATCGTGAGCAGAAAAATTGCTACTATATCTATCAGTTCATGAATTGTGTTTTTCACTTGCGATAATAAATAATAATCGTGCTTGTAAAAATATTAGGTTAAAATTCGATAAAAAGCAATGACGGTGTCGTTATTCCTCGACCGGAGTGCAACGTACAGCGACACTATAAGAATTTTGTTTTAAAACTATTGATGTAATTCTTTATTCCCAGCCAGTAGTCCAACATAATGGAAAACCCATTCACGCGAAGCCGTCTCGCGTGTGCTCCGCTGTATTAACGACGTCTCCCACACCCCAGGAACTCACGTCAAACTGGGAAAAGCCAATGGAGTAACAAACATCTTATGTTATTCGATATTCTATACAAACTTCCAAGCTCCCATCTCTCTGTAATGGTACTTTAAATTGCTACTCCTACTCCTTGCAAAGTTGAACTGAAACTATAATGTTAGACTTTTAAAACGTTTTATTCATAAGCCCAATAAAAAATCAAAAATATAAAAATATCAAGAACATATTTGAATATGTTCTTGATATTTTTCAAGGGTTATTAACTTACCCTGTATAAAATGCTAACCACTACCATTTCCAACCACTTGTTTATCTTGGTCTCATTAGTGACTTGTCGTTTATTATTAACTAGCTATGCCTCGCGAGTTTTTCTGCGTTAATTTATGGAAAAAAATAACTACTGAAATATATGATATTATATAGCCTTCCTCGATAAATGGACTTAAACACAAAAAGAATTTTTCAAATCGAAGCAGTAGTTCCTGATATTAGCGGGTTCAAACAAACAAACTCTTCAGCTATATAATATTAGTATAAATTTGATTTTAATAAAAATATTGTAACTGCGTGAGGGACTTATCTTGTGTAAAATATCTTGCGTAATCTTTGGAAGACCTTATGTTATAAAATAAGGAAGTGAAACTGCCTGTGAAACGAGGGGTTCCGGATTTGATTCCCGGGTACTCGCTTGTTTGTTGGGTCGTGGATCACTGAAGTTCTATTTGTGTTGACCATGTTATAGGGAGAATTCTAGTGCAGGAATTTGAGTGTTCAATTTATTTATTTAAAGATCTGATGAGTTCAAATTCATGAGTGCAACTACTTTGAAATACGGCTCGTTAAGCTGACAAGACGAAATACTTTTAGTATTCCATTAAATCTCTTTATCCGAAGTCAGCGTCGCGGTTAATAAGCATTCGAGCGGTCTTCATTAAGCCACAGCTGAGGGAGACGCTATCGATTTTCAGTTCGTCTAATAAAGGTAAATTCTGTTCAAATTGACGCTCGGCAAGTTTCCAAAAGAAGCCTCTGTATCGCAGCCGCTTTGTCCTGATCCTAACGAATCTAAATTAATACAGCGCCGCGATTGTATCTCGGCATTCTCGGCTAACGGGCTTCCCCCGCTACTCCATATTTCGGTTTCTGAGCCGCATTTAGAGTATATGGATCGCTTTACTAAGGAACTTTCTATCAGTGAATATAAAACAAAGTCCTCTGCTGATTGTATGTGCTGTAGGTATACCAACGAAAGAGTAAGTTCATGTCAAAGTCAGTCTGGAATTCCAGTCGCTTGGTTTTGTATCACCCAGTAGAAATCCGAATCCTGAACGTATTTATTTATCATCCCTAAATCTACAGTATAAAATCTATGGTGTAAAATATTTTTATGTATGTATTTCAGTTGCAATCCTGAAGAGCTTAAACGAAGACCAGTAACATAACCAATAGATTTACCGCTTCATAGACATTTCTGTGAATTCTGTGATGTTAATGCTAATACAATCCGTACATAAGAGTGGTGGTCTTCACTTTATAGGTGACCTACATGCTTGGCGTCTATTCAGATATAACAATACCATAAGACGTCCATCTAGGACGTCATGTTGTCCTAGTTGATGAGTAACCTATAAAATGAGTTCGATTCCCGGCATTTTCCTTTATTCGTATAGGTATTAGGTACCCTTCAGTCAAACCAAAAGGAAAGAAAAGAGAATAGAACACGTGGTAAAGACAACCACAAGGGTTGTGTAGTGTTTGTATACTGTGCTCTAATAAATATTAATTTATTCGTTCATTTTTGTTCAGTGAATGATCAATTATTTAATTAATATTATCCAGCCGTGGCTACGTAATGAGTTTGTCCTGTAATTTCACATAACTAAGTTTTTTTTTTTTTTTTTTTTTTTTTATGCTTAGAGCAGGCAAACGAGCAGACGGGTCACCTGATGGTAAGTGATCACCGCCGCCCATGGACATTAGCAACACCAGGGGCGTCACCAACGCGTTGCCGGCCACGAAAATGACGATAGACCCGCTTCTTGAAGGACCCCATGTCATAGCTTAGAGGAAACACCGATGCAGGTAGTTTGTTCCACAGTTTACACGTGCGAGGCAGAAAATGACGTGAGAACCGAACTGTGGACGAATGCCATGTATCCAGGTAGTGTTGGTGGAACCTGGTACGTGATGGGCGGTGACGAAAATTAACTGCAGGTATTAAGCCAAACAGTTCTTCAGAACATTCCCCATTATACAGACGGTAGAATACGCAGAGAGAGCCTACATCTCTCCTCAACTCAAGCGATTCTAATCCGTCCGTAAGCTTGGGATCGTCGACAAGACGAATAGCTCGCCGTTGAATTCGGTTGAACGGATCCACTTGGCCAGCTGGGGCTCCGGCCCAAAGGTGGGAGCAGTACTCCATGTGTGGTCGAATTTGCGCCTTATAGAGCATCAACCTGTGCTTAGGCGTGAAGTACTGCTTAGCTCTATTGAGCACTCCCAATTTCTTTGCGGCTAGTTTGGCCTTACTAACCAAGTGGTCCCGAAACTGAACTTCATTCGAAATGTCGACACCAAGGATCCCAATGCTTTTAGAGATGTTAAGAGGAATGTTCTGGAACTGTGGTGCTATGGCAAATGGGGCTTTTTTAGCGGTTAACGCGCAAACTTGTGTCTTCTCGGGGTTGAACTGGACTAAATTTAGTCTGCCCCATTCCGAGACCCGCTCCAGAGATGTCTCGACTTCAGACACAAGTTTTATCCTCTTCTCCTCAATCTGCACCCGAGAAAGATTTGCTCGGCCTGTATAACGGGCGTCACCGGTACTGTCATCAGCATAGCAATGGATATCCCCGATGTCCAGCATATCATTGATATGCATGATGAACAGTGTCGGTGAAAGTACAGAACCTTGTGGGACGCCAGCATTTATGGGCTTCGTATCCGAGCATGTTCCGTCAACGACGACCTTGATGCTCCGCTCCGATAAAAAACTGGCAATCCATTTGCACAATTTCTCGGGTACTCCGTAGGAAGGCAGCTTAGACAGTAATGCCTTATGCCATACCCTATCGAAGGCCTTTGCAACATCCAAACTTACAGCCAATGCTTCTCCCTTGCTCTCGATTGCTTCTGCCCAGCAATGAGTAAGGTATACTAAAAGATCACCAGCTGATCTGCCGTGGCGGAAACCGTATTGACGGTCACTAATCAGCTGGCGATCTTCTAGATACCGGAGCAGTTGGGTGTTTATTATACGCTCCATTAGTTTAGAGAGTAGAGAGGTTATGGCGATTGGTCTGTAATTGGATGGATTTGACCTGTCTCCTTTTTTGGGAATAGGGTGGACCAAAGCTACCTTCCACGAAGACGGCACGATGCCGGCAGAGTAGGAGAGTTGGAACAGACGCGTTAAAACCGGGGTCAACTCCGGAGCGCACGTTTTTAGCACAATAGCAGGTATACCATCTGGCCCATTCGACTTGTTGATGTCAAGGGAAAAAAGAGCTTGACGCACGGCATTTTGAGTGAAATGCACGTCAGGCATCAGCTCACCACATTGCGGGATGGTAGGCGGTGTTTTACCCCCGTCATCAACAGTCGAATTCGACGCAAAGAGTGTGCCCAGTATTTCGGCTTTCTCTTTTGCGGTGTGGGCCAGGGTATTATCTGCTCTGCGCAAAGGAGGAAGGGACGATGCACAGAAATTGCCTTGAATGGCTTTGGCTAGAGACCAAAACGCTCGGCTACCACACGGATAGCTCAGCAGTCTCTTGCCGGTTCTGTGTATGTGCTTGAACTTTGCCTTGGCGATTTGCTTCTTTGAGGACCAGGAGGCAGCGTTAAATTTCTTCTTCAGTTGATGTAAGTCGGAGCCTTCAAGCTCACGTGCATCTACCCAATCCCGATAGGCAGATTGCTTCCGGCGTAATGCCTTAAAGCAGTTTCTGTCAAACCAGGATTGAGTTTTCCCACCAACAGGTACTACAGAGTTTGGAATATAACATTCCATGCCCTGGAGTACCACATCGGCTATGGAAAGGGCACAGGAGTTGGGATCTTCTGAAGAGAAACAGATGTGCCTCCAAGGATATGATGAGAAAAATTCCCGCAAACCATCCCAGTCCGCTGATCCAAAATGCCAGACACGGCGAGACGCGCATGGTCGCCGATCAGCGGGCCGAGCTAATGGTACAGAAGATCGTACTAAGCAGTGATCGGACGAGCCAAGCGGCGACTCGACGGATACAGCATAATCATTAGGGTGGGAGGTTAGCAGGAGGTCCAAAGTAGAAGCATAATGGCCGTCAATGTCAGGGATCCGAGTTGGGCTGGACACTAACTGATTGAGGCCATTAGCCAAGGCAAAGCTGTGAGCAGATTTCCCTGCATAGTCCGTTGTGCGTGATCCTAGCCACTCAACATGATGGGCGTTGAAGTCTCCCAGGACCACCACTTCGGCACGGGGAATCTGCTCTTGCACATAGTCAATCGCCCCTTGCACGTGCTCGTAGAGTCGATCTGTTTCGGTATTTCCGCTATGAGACCTGTACAGACTTATGTATACGCGCGTTTGTCCACCATGGTCAACGCGAATGCAGATGGTAGACAGGTCTTTACCTTCAAGAAAATGAAGACGTTGACAGCAAATATCGTCCCGAGAGAACACACAAACACCGGCGTGTGGTATAAATTTATGTTCTAAATTATAGCCCGGATACTGGAGATATGATGTTTCTTCTCGAGCCGATATTTGCGTCTCCGTTAAAAAGAATAAGGCCGGCTGCGCCGTTTCGAGATGGTAGTGAACGGCGTTGAGGTTAGAATGTAAGCCCCTAATGTTGCAGAAGTCCACTAGAAATGTGGAAGGGGGTGCCGCTGGTTTAAACCTTTTACTTTTATTTTTCATTTTCATAAATTTTATTGCGGGGAAGAAAAAGAAAGATTTGAGGCAGTATATTGTCGAAGTTACCAGGGTCAAAGCATAGTCAGTAAAACTCTCTCGGTAAATTGAGTAGAGTGAATTACTGGCACGGCGGACGGAAGGACCCCCGATCCGACCCGTGAACAAAATCCCCGTCCACATCCAGCTCCCAAACCGGCAAGGATATCATTCGACGGGCTTTTAACATTGGCGGCGGGACAGCCTCCCAGGCCGGGACTCCTGGGTTCGGGTCCCCTACAACCAACGGGCGCCAGCGGTAGCGTTTCATCGGCTCTCCCTGGCCGCCGTGCCAATCCGTCACGCTCAACCGCTCGAGAGCAGTAAAAGATGACATCAACGGACCCCAGAAACAACGAAAACAAACCGCCTCAGGACGGGAAATAGAATAGAATAGGGAAGGAAATGATTAATAGACGGGGAAGAAAAAAGAGGAAGAACTGGCTCTCAAGCCCCCAGCCGGAACACGACGAGTCGTTTGGCGGCTGACTCATGCTCGAGGGTGGTAGCTATCCAGGCGAACCCCTGGAGAAATAATAATAGTAATAATGGTATTAATTAACAATTAAAATCAATACTACCAATATAATCCCTCCGAGGGCCCTACCACCAGCGGGCCGGATTTAGTCGCCTCTTACGACACCCATCCGGCGTGGGATTGGGGTTAGTATTCTAAGCCGCCCCAATACGGCTAATAAGTACGTAACATTTTATAAAGTTGAGTTCACTCTATGTGCCTTAACTCAATTCTCTCGGCTCCACGGAGTGCAGTATTTGTTGAACTGCTCGTTTATAAAATGTGGTCCATTTTAAACATTTCTTTTTTTTTAAATCTTGTGTCCTATCCTCAAGCCAAGCTTTGAAGAGATTTCATTAACAATTAAACGTGTTACTATTCGATAAGGCCGGGCAAGTGCGTATCATGGTCGTAGCACACATATCAACTCGTAAACGGAACGTAAACGTATCAACTCTTGCATGTCAGTATTCTTTGTATGAAACTCCCTACTGTAAAGCACACTTATCGGATTCGTAACGTAATCGCCTCGCCTCGAGACAAGCTCACGAACCGCGGTACGGTGCGTGGACGACTTGCCGTACCCGCGCTTACGTCTCACCGTACGCTATCCGTCGACTTTCCGTTTCCTCGTGCACGCCCCGCGCCGCGGCGCCGCAGCTACCGCTGCGTCGGCGAACTGCTGTCATTCATTCCGTCAACCAGCGGCCGGCGAGCCGTAAGCGCGGCGTCGCCTAGCCGTAGCCGAGCTTACGTTAGGTTGACGGCGAAGCGATCCGGTGTCGATCCCTTTCCGAGTTGATATGTGCGCTACGACCATCAGGCCACGCGCAATGTAGGGTTCCGAATTAGTAAGTTTATCGGCTATTACTCATTAACTACTTATACTAACATAGCCGTGATAGTTTTCCTTGTAAATTCATCATGTAACCTATTTTTGAGAACTTTTTTACTTGTCCAAAACAAATTTTTCAATATTTTATACTATTTTATTATATACTCGGTGCCATGCCTCGGATAGACGAACAGATGGACGGACGGACTGATGCAGATGGACTGACGGGCATGACGAAACTATAAGGGTTCCGATTTAGCTTCGGAACCCTAAAAATGTTGACACATTTATATTTAAGTAATCATCTTTATTGAACTTTAACAAGTTTAAAATAAGCAGTCCACTAGTCAAGCTTATGATGGGGAGAGATTTATGTTGTTGGTTAATAACTTTATAAATATAACAAGTTATGCTGAATTAAATTTAGATAATACCTCCCAATATTGATTTGTATGGAATGTTTAACAAACTTATTACCTATACATATATTAAAACAAAATAATTAACATGTTACTTAATCTGAAATATCCTTTAGACGCAAGAAGTAAAAGTTTGTACCAGTACTATTAGTAAAATGATAGCGTACAAGTCAGTGAGACGCAGTACCTACCTACGAATACCCTTCAGAAATGTCGCGTATTTCATGGAATCGCCGTTCTCGCTATTGGTTTCAGAGGCTTCTAAAAGGACCTTATATTGCTTCGAAAAAATGAGTTTCCTTTCTTCTGCGCGTCTTTCCGATACATTTCGCATTCAATGCGACGACTGCATTGTACTCGTATGAATATACGAGAGTGGCTCTATGGGACTACTGAGCATAGCCGTAAATCAATTATTGAGGTACTTCTAATAATATTCGTCTATTTAACTTAATAGTAAATTATAATGGCACCGCCGCCCATGGACATCAGAAATTAGCGAATTAAAGAAAGAAACACCAAAGGCATCACCGATGCGTAGCCGACCAAGAAAGAGAAGTGAGAAGGAGATAACAATATTTCAAGTTGCTTTTCCCTTAGCCATTCTATGTTGTACAAATAATATCTTATTTTTGTATAATTTGTTCATAGAAGGCTTCAGAAGAGAACTTAACTGAGGCGAGATCACGTCGCCACACGCTGACGCCGCGCACGTCGACAGCCAAATGTTGCGAAAAATTATACACCACCAATTCGCTCCCGACCCACACATATGGACGGCAATTTATTTTGGCAGGATTTTACGAACACATCCCGCGATTTACTCTGTACTGTGTACCCCGGCTTTATTTGAAAAAACCCGTAACACTTTTATGTAACGGTGCAAACGCGGACGTGATTCGTAAACATGTAACGAAGTCGGCTTAAACACGCGCTCCTGTTTGTACACCGGTATATTTTATCCTTCCATTGTTACATTTTTTATTTTAAAAACCTGTGTGTTACAATGGGTAGGCTTTCACCGATAAATCTGAAAGAACGGGAACAGCATCCAGAAGTTTTCGCTTAATAAGCAGGATAAAAATTACCCTCACTGTGTAGGATTTTTATAACTAAAATGAAAATTTACCTTAATGGATTAAAATTTACCGTGTATTCAAGTACTTACTACATTTCTAAATTGCCTAAATTATTAAGTCAAAATATACCTTAATTATTATGTTTTACAGTTGACTAGCGTTGCTTTCGCAAACCGCAACCAGACTAGAGACAATATGATGGGAAATTATCCGTTGCCAGCTGAAAGACTCGTAATTAAGGGTTTATAATGGTTTGCAAATTGCAAGGAAATATATACTTGATTATCAGTGAGAAATTTTTAATACAATTTTTTACAATGAATGACAGAAGTGACATATTAACAAAAGACATAACAAAAAACATAATTGAAAAATAAAATAGTCAAGTAGGTTTTATTAGGCAGGCACTTTGCCTAAACATGCCCCCGGGCGTTGGAAGCCTAGCTTTCAACAGAATCAGTCTCTGGAAGCGGACAGATCTTGCTGAACGATCTGCGAAGCAAACCGCCTGATGTCTGGACATCCGCGACTCTGAAAACACCATCTGCTCCAGGATACACAGCAACGATCCGACCCAATTTCCACTTCAATGGTGGCAAGTTGTCTTCTTTTAGAAGAACAAGGGAATTCATTTTGAGAGCAGGACCCTTGCTGGAACGCCATTTCGAACGAAGTTGGAGTTCCGAAATGTATTCCTTCCTCCAGCGAGCCCAGAAATGTTGACGTAACTGCTCCACTCGCTCGAACCGTGTCAAAGAAGATGTGGAACGTTCTGAATGGTCATGTGATGTAAATGAGCAGAGATGCATGCAGAGATGTAAATGGTCTTCCAATGATAAAATGTCCCGGTGTTAACGGCATCATGTCTTCAGGGTCTGACGATAGCGGAGTTAGCGGTCTGGAGTTCAATATCGCTTCGACTTGCACTAACGTAGTGTTTAACTCCTCGTACGTTAAATGACACTTGCCTAACACTCTGAATAAATGGTGCTTTGTCGACCGCACACCAGCTTCTGCCAGACCAGCGAAGTGAGGGGAATATGCGGGGATGAAATGAAAATTGATACCCTCATGTGCCATCTCCTCGGATAACGAATTGCAGATATGCTTCAAGAACTTTGACAGTTCATTATAGGCTCCAACAAACGCAGTACCATTGTCAGAATATATGTTTGACGGCTTTCCGCTCTGCGCGCTATGAACCGGCGCAACGCCATTAAAAACGTATTGCTGGTCAAATCACCTACTAGCTCTAAATGGATAGCCTTTGTTGCAAAACACACAAAAATGGCCTTAGACCTTCACCGTTTTGCATCCACGACCTTGACGTGAAACAGCTAGCAAAGAAAGGACCGGCATAATCTAAACCTATGTTCTCAAAAGGATAAGATACTTGAAGGCGCTGCTGCGGTAAGTTACCCATGACAGGAGACCCAGTTTGTCCCTTCATTCGACAACACATAACACATTGTCTACAGCAATACCTAGCCAAATTCCGACCTCTAATAGGCCAATACGTTTCTCGGATAGAAGCCAACAATAACTGCGGCCCTGCGTGCAATAACCGTTTATGTTCAAAGTTAAATAATAATTGAGTAAATCGATGAGCGGACTGTAAGAGAATAGGATGTTTCTTTTCATAAGGATATAAAGAATTTGACAAACGGCCTCCTACACGCATGATTTTATTCTCATCGAGAAAAACGTTAAATTTTAGCAAGGAACTTTTAGTAGGCAAAGGTTGATTACAAATCAATAATTGATATTCGAGAAATGATTCTCTTTGTGCGGTTCTAATAATTACATTTAATGCTGCTTGCAGTTCATCCGCACTTAAAGGAGCACTTACTCGTACTACCTTCTTCCTACAAATATTAACATAAATGCTACTGTGCGGTTTAACCGCTTAAAGTTTGAAAACCTATCAAAGTGAATGAATTGATGACAATTATTTTTACTCTCAACAACTGTGCCATGAAAAGTTACGTTAGGTTTTAATTCTGGTAGCGAGTCTTCGTTTACATGTGATTGATGAGATGGCCATGTGGAAGTGTCTTCACGTAAAAAAGACGGACCAGACCACCACTTATCTAAAGTGGAAATAGACTTGATATCCACTCCGCGAGATATATAGTCGGCGGGATTATCATTAGTACGAACATGCCTCCATGAACAATTGACAGTCTTCTCTACAACGTCTGCCACTCTATTGCGGACAAAAGGCTGCAGTTTACTCGGCAATGTTCGTAACCATCCCAGGACTATAGTTGAGTCAGTCCAGAAGGCAGTACGAGCTACTTGCAATCGAAGTGATGATCTAACCTTTTCGTAGAGTCGGGCACCTACTAGAGCACCACAGAGCTCAAGCCTAGGTATGGTTGTGGGCTTGATTGGCGTTACACGACTTTTGGCCAGCAAAAGTTGCACTGAGATCTCATCTTCATCAGTAACGGTGCGTACATACAAACAAGCGCCATATGCACGCTCCGACGCATCGCAAAAAATGTGAAACTCAAGTGATTTTTGCGAGTCACCGATAACACGACGAGGGATGTAAACATTATTTAATAAATGTAGGTTATTAATTATATCTGTCCACAACTTAATAACATCTGATGGGAGTTGTTCATCCCAAGATAAATTACTTAATAACCACAGTTTTTGTAACAACATTTTCATAACAATAACACACGGACTTAATAGACCGAGCGGGTCAAAAATCTGTGCTATGGTTGACAACATATTGCGCTTTGTTATTCCTCCGGTGATTTTATCTCCGACAGGAAAGCAGAGTTTATCTGACTGAGGTATCCAACCGAGACCTAATACCTTGGTAGGCTCTGACGCTGCCATGTTTAAATTACTCCGCGATTGAGGTGTCTTGACCTGAGAAAGAATTTGGGGTTCATTAGTCTTCCACTTTCTCAAATTCATTTGAGCAGAAGCTAATGTGGAAGAAATCGCTTGACGCAACTCAATAACTTCGTTACGGTTATCCCCACCAGTCAACAGATCGTCAACATAAAAATCGTGGATAATAGCTTCGGAAACCCTCTTGTCCGGAGCCTCCAGTCCTAATTGTTTTAAACATTGCGTAGCTAAGTACGGAGCGCTGGCTGTGCCATACGTGACTGTGGCAAGCTTAAAGTGTTGAAGTGGATTTGAAGGATGATCTCGCCACACAATTTGTTGATGATATCTGTCATCAGGGTGAACAGATATCTGGCGATACATCTTCTCAATATCCCCAACGATAACATATTTATGCTGTCTAAATCGTAGCAATATTGACAATAAATCATCCTGCACTACCGGTCCAACCATTTGTAACTGGTTCAATGAAATACCTGTGGTAGTGGGACTACTCGCATTAAACACCACTCGCAACTTTGTGGTGGTGCTACTTTCGCGTAAAACACCATGAAACGGAATATAATGAGCGTTTGGACTGTTAGATTCACATCTAATCATATGACCCAAAGCTTCGTATTCCGACATGAAGTCTTTAAACATTTCAGATAATTTAGGTTTATTGGCAAGCCTGCGTTCTAATGAAAGGAAACACTGCTTTGCTCGTGGCAAAGAATCACCTAATAATTCAGATGACTGTTTGAAAGGTATCCTAACACAGAAACGCCCATCGGCCAGACGTGTGGTATTCTTAATGAAGTGATCTTCACATGCCTGTTCCTCCGAGGAATAAGAATGGCTTACACTAACCTCCTCGAGATGCCAAAACTTGCTGAGTTGATTATCAATGTTATTTAATTCATCAGCTTCAGAATCAGAGGGAAGATTAATAAAGTTACAATTAACCTGAGATGACGATACATGGCCACCGTTAATGGGACCTGATACGAGCCATCCCAGCCTCGTATCACAGAGTATCGGCTGTCCATCTCCTAACTTAAGTCGTTGCGTTCCCAAAATGTCCCAAAAGACATCAGCGCCGATTAAAATATCAACGGGGGCCGGCGCATGAAAGTGGGGATCCGCAAGACAAATATCCGAAGGGATTCTAAACTTAGTTAAGTCGACTTGCCTGCTAGGTACATAGTTAGTAATTGACGGAAGAATGAAACATTGAATGTGTGTCGAATAACATTCATCTAGCGATTTAACTTGCAAGCGACATAATTTATTTATATGAGACGTACTGTTGTTAACACCTAAAACGGAATTGTTTACTTTAATAGCTGACAGTCCCAGCTTCTCATACAGGGACTCACTCATTAAACACGAAGTACTGCCACTGTCCAACAACGCGCGAGCCAAATATTGCCGATTATTATTACCAACCACTTTGATGATTGCAGTAGACAATAACACATCCCCATGGTGAGGCTGAGAGCGCTGCATACCAGCGATGCTCGCTGACAGTGACAATCGGTCACTCTTAGGCCCCATAGCGGGCTGTTGCATTGCTAGCTGCTGCGAATTCTCACTGGAATGATTATTATTAATGTTATTGTCTAAGCATGGCGATGCGCTCGATGTCGTAGAAACCGATTTGTTATGAAGGTCTGATACGTGAACCAGAGTATTATGTTTACGACGACAAACTGTGCATCCCGGTTTCTTGCATTTGTTGGCGTAGTGTCCGAAATTCAAGCAATTATAACATACCTTGTACTCGGGCAGTAACTTATATCGTGTCTCATTATTGAGTGATAAGAATTGAGAACAATTGAATAACTTATGATCACCGCTACACTTAGGACAACGCTTTGTGTTCGCACTGCTGTAGGCAATGTCATTAGAGACCGAAACCATAGTTTTTAATTTCATGTTTGACTTACCTGAACTAATAGTAAGCTGTTTATTAGATGAAAGTTGGAGTGTTTCAAGCAAATCGGCTCGATTTTTAATAAAAACGAGCAACATATCAAAGGTTACAACGTTGTTGCGATTTAGAGACTGCTCCCACTCACGATATGTTTTACTATCAAGCTTGTGCGTAATAATATATATAAGAAGTGTATCCCACTGTTTAGTCGGTTCTCCTAGTGATTCTAAGGTCCGTAAGTTTTTCTTAGTGTCATCGATAAGACGATTTAAATTGGCAGCCGACTCCTTGACGATTACCTCTAAATTAAATAGTGCAGACACGTGATTATTAATTAACATGCGTTTGTTCTCGTATCGATCACACAGTAACTGCCAAGCAATTAAATAATTAGCAGACGAAAACTCAATAGACTGAATGACTACCGCAGCAGAACCCTCCAGTGACGCCCTTAAATAATGAAACTTACTGATGTTGTCTATATCGGCATTATTATGTATGAGGCTAGAAAATGTATCATAAAATTCTAACCAGTGGTCATATGAGCCTCCAAACTTTGGGAGATGAATAATAGGCAGATGTACACCACTATTCCTAGTTGTCTTGGAACCAATCTCAGTTGCCGGACTTAGTAAACGTTTGCAATCCGTAAGCAACTTTCTCGCAAGCGAAAGTGATCTATAATATAATTTTTCGAAATCATTTCGTTCCGACAACTGAGATTCAGATTCGTCTCCCGTACATTCTATTGACAATTGTGTTTCGTCATACTGGTCAAACATTTTCTCCAATCTCGCGATACGTAACTGCAATTCGTCAGCCTCGGCGTCACCCATGGTAGACACATCCAGGGTCCGAATAAAATTGGTGAACGTAGTCAACTGTCACTTGTAAGCTGCGCGTCCAGCCTCCTCATACAAATAACGTGCGGGGATGTACCACTATATCCAGGTGGATCCGTTAATTACGTTTAATCGTCGGCGTCATAATGCGTGAGAGTCGTGCGACCCCCGTTTACACGCGCCTTGACAACGTGAAGCTTTTACTTCTGCCACTTCAATGTACACAAAGATCAAGTAAACAAGCTTCAGGTGTTAATGTATTATACTTGTAGCACGAGGGCTTCAGATTGGGCGCACTTCCAGCAAGAATAATCTCGATTTTGTCGCCCACGATCCGCCCCGCTAAAGACTTCAACATTCACATAATTTTTTTTTGAATCGACAGTTGCTGTTGGCCCTAGTGTCCTTTACAGCTTCGAGCGAACAGAAATATGAATGATTAGGGCACAGATACAAGATTACACACATTAAGGCTACGTTCATATGAGTCGTCCCGCGCGGCACGCGGTTATATGAACCTAGCCTTATGGATGCCATACACGATCAAGTGTACTTGTCAAGTCTGCAGTTTGACTTATCAAATTTGCAGGTTGACTTGACTTGTCAACCAGTGAGCATGAGATAACGATATGGTCATATAGCTTACCGTGGCTATACACGATCAAGTATACTGGATGCCGCGTCAAGTCCGCTTGACACTTGATCAAGAACACATGATGAATGGAGGCCCCATTACGATTAGCGCCGATCTCTCTTGTAATGGAGGAGATTATGACATTCTATTATGATTAGTGTCTGACTCTGCTCCAAGTGATTCCTAAAGTCTTCCAACTGCTAATTAACGATTACCGGAACTTACGGGTAAATATGTCCGTTGCAGGGAAGAAATTTTACTATTTACAGTCTCATCCAAACACTCTCATAACTCAAATACCGCCCTAAATTACTAACTCGGCTGATCACTTATAATAACTATAAACTATGCGGCTATTTATATGGCGTCCAATTGTAATTTTAATGTGAATCCTCAACATAATGTTTGCTACATTACAGCAATATGAATATATTACAAGTTACAACTCTGATTGCGAACTAAGCTCAAATTTATATGAAACCCGAACTGCAAACTTTATAGATAAGTATAAAATTATTGGCGTTGCTCATGTGTTCCCGGTAGGTGGCGCGGCTAAAGTTGCAATTTACCACCTCAAACGGAAATATGAACCTCAAGTTGCACCTAATTGGAAAATCAAGTGCCATATATTTCCCGTAAGCCTTCCTCGGGGACTCGTACAATTTATATGGTAGTGGCAGTCTCGAGTTAGTCTAGGTTAGGTAAAGCTGGATTTATTGAACGTTTGAGCTGGATCATTCGCTTTAATCACTGTCACAAACGTAATATAAAGTATTGAACATACTTTGCTTCATTATTCATGCAGAATTTAAAATTTATTAAATATCTTAACTTTTTACATATACATTATTTGTTTTACCGTTATTGACCATAATAAGAATATTACCTATGGTAAGATAATTTTATTGTACGTATTGTATTATAATTATTTTAGTGTAATACTCATGAATATTAGTATTATATACGCCCATAATTTTCTATCACTCTTCATCTTCATCATCTCTATTACAAATTAATGTCCACGCGAAATTTGCGAAAGCGATGTTATTGATTACGACAATTAGCCCTTTATTAAGTAAGTATTAGCTATTATGTATTCTGTGGTATTAGCCTGATGGTATATGCTTTAAGACATGCGTTCCACCTCCCTCCTTCTTACAACGGTTACAAAAAAAAAGCAAAGCAAAGCAACAACCCATAATTGTTGCTCGGGGTCTCCTCTCACAATGTGAGGGGTATAGGCCATAGACTACCACGCTGGCCAAGTGCGGATTGGTAGACTTTACACACCTTTGAGAACTTTATTGAGAACTCTCAGGTGTGCAGGTTTCCTCACGATGTTTTCCTTCACCGAAGCAAGTGATAATTAACTTGTAATACGCACATAATATTTGAAAATTAGAGGTGCGTGCCAGGATTTGAACTCGGGCCCCTTGGTTCGGGAGACCAACGTTCTAACCGCTAGGCTATCATAGCGGAAACATGCACTACAATAATTAAAAGTATATACCAACATACATACCAACACGTGTTTCGCCCAGAGACGAAATCTGCAATTTCATAAATCAGCCCTTTCTCAAACATTGACTTTTTTACATAGATTCGATTCTATCGCTCGGCTAAGCCAACCCGAGCTTGTTGTCTTGTACCTACTAGCCGTACCCTTTTGCTCCCAGTCTTCATGAATCATCCGAACTCCTTATAAATAAACCAATTTCCCGTGCTACTATTAGACATATTAAAAACCCATCAGCGTTGATTTATCCGGATGTTAGAGTTTTGGGAACTTTAATTAAAAACCGTAGAAGGCACGTAACGATCATTTTATGCAAATGGAGAGCCACCTCGCTCGCCATTCAAACCATTAATAAGTAATTTATGTAGATGCGTAATGGTACCTATTTCATATTTATGAAATATCGATTTGCTTAAATGCTAAGTACCTAATTTTAATATTAATTGTAAACATTTACGACCCTGGACACGAAGATTCCCTTTATTGCGGGTAGGGAATGCAATCTCGTTCTCGCGAGATCTCGTTCTCGCGAGATCTCGGCCTTTTTTAGCGAGATTGATCTCGGACGAAAAAAAGGGCGAGATCTCGCGAGATTAACGAGATTGCACTCGAGCATAAAATCGTCTTATTCGAAGCGCGGACTGACACGGACGGAGCTGCGATTTGTCGGCTTCGTTCGGTGCGCGGGAGGCGGAACAAATCTTTCATTTGATTGCTATATTTTGTTAATTAATCTCCAATATCTAATGGATCTACTGAGTAGATATAGTTTTATTTAATTGATAATAAGTCAACTCAACTTAGATAATTAGTTTAATTTTTTTTACTTCTCTTTATTTTGTTTGTTATAAAAGAACTGTTTTCTTAATAAAAGATTTTTGATTGATGTCAGAAGAGAAGACTGGTTGTTTATTTCATTTGTTATTTGATAGCTACGTACGTCAAACAATGTTTGGTACATAAAAGTCTATTGAAAAAATTCATGAAAATAAATGTTTATCTTGTAATACTTACAATTTTTATTATTTTAAAAAAGCATTAAAATAAATATTATCTTTTATTTACTATCAACATATTTTACGTGTTGGCTACTCTAACACTCCATCGATATGATTATCGATAAGGTTTAAGGATTTAACGTTGGTCTGCACTAGGGTAAAATGGACAATATAACTCTGAGATAAACCGATACTTAACAAATAAACTAACCTTTCTAACTTGGGTCGTTATGAAGGTCATACACGATCATATCATTGTGTACTTGATCAAGTCTGCAGTTTGACTTGACACGCCATCCATGAGTGTGCATGAGATAACTTTATGGCCAGATAGCTTACTGTGGCCATACATCAAGTATACTGGATGCCGCGATCAAGTATACTGGATGCCGCGTGAAATCGCGTCAACGCTTAATCAAGTACACATCGTCTATAGCTTCCTTATGGCTTAACATTGACAGGAATGTGATTTTTTTCGTGTCATTGTAAGCACGCTGAAAAGCACTTTAAAATGAGCCTTAAAGGTAATAGTTAGGAGTCATATTTTTAACCGACTTCAAAAAAAAGGAGGAGGTTCTCAATTCGACTGTATTTTTTTATGGTTATTACCTCAGAACTTTGGACTGGATGAATCGATTTTGATGATTCTTGTTTTAATCGAAAGCTGGTGCTTGTCGTGTGGTCCCACATAAATTTGATCGAGATCTTACAATGGCATCCATGTCAAAAGCATATAAGTCTTAAATTTGCATTAAGTATGTGCGTGATAAATGGACAAATAACTCAATATCCAACCGATTTCGATGATTGTTTTTGGAACGAAGTTCCTTATCGCGCGTTGTGAAAGAGGGCTAGACGGAAAATTACGACACTTTTTGATTTTACGAATGACGACACTTTTTTTGAAGTAATAATAATAATAATAAAATTTTAATTTAGGCATTTTCAGCCAATAAATTGTTAGTTGTGAAGTGATTCAGTGAGTTTTACAGAGATGGCGCTGTACTGTATACAACTTTCTGAATCACGCTATTTTTTTTGTGAAGAATTTTAACTTTACACAAATTTTTAATGAAGTACTAGGACATCATGAGCGACTAGGAGGCGACTGAACGTATTCACTGAACACAGTCGCATTTAGTCGAACCTCCTAGTCGCTCGTGATGTCCTAGTAACTTATTTAAAATTTTTGTGAAGAATTTTAACTTCACACAAATTTTTAATGAAGTACTAGGACATCATGAGCGACTAAGAGGTTCGACTGAACGTATTCACTGAACACAGTCGCATTTAGTCGAACCTCCTAGTCGCTCGTGATGTCCTAGTAACTTCATTAAAATTTTTGTGAAGAATTTTAACTTCACACAAATTTTTAATGAAGTACTAGGACATCATGAGCGACGAGGAGGTTCGACTGAATCACGCTAGCATGATTCAGAGAGTTTTACAGTACAGCGCCATCTCTGTAAAACTCATGGCGCTGTACTGTATGCTCTGTATAATGTATACATGGCGCTAGCGTGATTCAGAAAGTTGTACAGAGATGGCGCTGTACAACAAAACTTAAATCGAAAGGAACTTCGTTCCATCCGGGTGTCCCTTGACACCTCTCATGTTTTTTATTGGATGTACTTCATTTGAAGTCGGTTATTTTTTTGTTAAAATTTTAGATTATATTAAATTCAATTTGTTTCTGTTCCAGGTCTGTCGCTGTCGCCGTTCGTGCGGCACTGGCAGCCGGCGGCGTACGAGCCAGCGCCGACGCACGCAGACTCTCGACGCCGACGGTCCGCGCCGACCCCACTCCCCCCGCCCGCACACCCCGCATCCCCCGCCTCGTCCACCTCGTCCACCTCGTCCACCTCGACAACGCTTCGGTTCGTCTTCCGAGCGCACAACAGGTAACATGAATATATATTTATTTATTAGTCTTAAATTATTGAACCACAAATTTTTTTTTTTATGGAAATAGCCGGCAAACACGAGCTGACGATCCACCTGATGGTAAGTGGCTATCGCCGCCCATGAACATCAGCAACACCAAAGGCATCACTGATGCGTTGCCGGCCAAGAAAGAAAGAAAAAAAAGAAAGAAAGAACTGGCTCTCAAGCCCCCAGCCGGAACACGACGAATCGTTTGGCGGCTGACTCATGCTCGAGGGTGGTAGCTATCCAGGCGAACCCCTGGAGAAATAATAATAACACTAAACTAAATAACACTAAATGTCATCATTTAACAGAAAAATTTCAAGATTTATGTAAGTGTATAAAACTATTATACTTAATATTTTAAAAGAATGTCTTTTCATAATCAGTATATTTTGGAAAATATTTTAATATATAAAAAATACTTCGATAGTTTTCTTATGAAGAGTGATAGTTGTTTTTTTATTAATTTTGGGATTTATATCAAAGTATTATTGATTCAACTCTTACTCGCAAAAGAGACGTTAAACCGATCGCGATGTTGGATAAGTATCGACTATCGTTCCACGTCTGCAAAGAACGCGGTAAAACCAGTAAAAGGATTTAAAATGACGAAAAACATTACCAGTTAGGTATCACAAAAGCAATCTCAATATATCTCAACGAGGATTAAAATATAAACCGAATAAATTACGTAAAACAATAATACAGGACATGTGTTATGTTCTGCACTCGGCAGATAGCAAAAAGCCACAAGTTATCGTAGCTCGGTAGAAGGCAAACGACCACAGAATGCAATTCCTTTTAGTACAAAGGCAACAGCTGGCCTGGGTGTATCCGGAATGTCTTCACTTAGTGACACTTGTTGTGGTTTCTGTTCACAGTTCTATCGACAAATAGAAATATTTATGTATGTAAAGTCCCTTAAAATTGCATATAAGTATTTTTGTCGCACATAATATCTCGGTCAATTATTCGTCTAACGCCCCAACTCAGAGTCACGTAACGGTTATTTAAATCGTTCCTTTACAGAATTACAAAAAGTCACTCTCAAATTCAGTTTACGGACATTGTTATCGATATGGTTATCGATAAGGTTATTTGACGTTGGACCGCACTAAGATCACTTAAAGTTGACGATATGACTCTGAGATGAACTGGTACGTAACATATTTAATGTCAATTAGTTATGGACTTCTTACGACTAAATAAACGAACCTTTCTGAGTTGGAGCACTTGGAGCAGTTGGAGCGTATATTCTCGATTCGTAAATCGATTTTAAACTCACTACCTAATTTCGACTACTAATTATGTAATGAGTCAGTCAGTGCACTACAATACAATATCAATGCAATCCACATAACTTTGCACTAAATATTCAATATGATACAAGCCCTGATTACCCGGTGATAAATTTCCCATTAGACTTGACGTACATATATTAATTTGAACAAAAGCTCCATAGCTCAACGTGGCAGTACTGGCAGCCAATCCTAGGGATATCGCAGCCGTCAATAAACATAAGTCAGCATTAATAGATGCATTGCGTGACTAGCTGACGCGTCATGTAATTTGTCCGCACGGGGTGGAAGAATCCTAGTGGTAAATTTAATCAGTGTTATATTTGAAGTTAAGAGTACTTAAATGTATAAGTTTTAATTTTTCAATGATTTCAACGTGATTTTTATAGCTTGAACGGCTGTCGAAAACGCAAAGGAATGAATAATGGTAAATGTGACCACTTACGGTAACCCGCAGGCTATGAACATGAACAATATTAGAGGAGTCCCCAATACTTCGCCTCTCCTTTTAAGCCTTTTTTGATTAATCCCATGACCTCATGTTACACCTAGCAGCACTCCGAAAAAACCTTTTATCATGGTGAACCTGATTATTCGTCGCACTCAGAACACATAACTGTCTTACTACTAAGCTCGGCTCTTCTTCTCACAAACGTACGTCGAATCTGACCATTAAGGATTAACGACAACATCCTTTTTAATTTTCTTCTATTTGAAATGGCTTGGTAGTCTTGGTACCAATCAGGTCAACTCTGGTTGTAGCTACCTAGTATGCGCTTTAATCTCTCTCATGCCACCGATCGGTGAATGTATATGGTAATGCAGGAGACGGTTTGTCTGTTTGTTGTAGCTAATATATAAAAAAGAAATAGCGCTAACTGAAGCGTGTTGTCTGTGACAAATCGCCCATTTAACGAGTTTCTGTAGGATACGACGTTTCTGCGTAAAACGACGACACAAAATGCTTTTAGGTTCCATATTGCCTTCGTTGGCTTCCATTACAAGGGTTTATGATTATCTTCAAGCTTTATGGTGGAGTCGTTGGCCAACTGTTGAATAATCTGTGATTTTCGAGGCGCCTGAAGCGTTTCTTGTAAGTCTTGTAACGGTAACAGCTATCAGGAGCGCAGAAACAAAGTGCCTGGGTGCCTGTACATAAACTCTGCAGATATGCACCATTCTGCGCCCACTGACGCAAACGCTAATACCTGTACAATATTTTCGCCAACAGCAGTAACGGAATTCGAAAATAACAGTTACCGATAACGTAATAAACGGTACCTTTGTCTGTTAAAATTTACGTGCTGGTCATTTTTAGAGTAGGCGGAATTATTATAAGATGACTTGTGATTATGAGTGGAACAAAATTTTATATCATGTAACGAATAAATTACATACCTTTTATTACTTACCTATATAGAACGGGTATGTATAGAATAAAGGTACCTATATGTATGAAATAAATAGGTACTTTTCAGTTCTTGCATGTTTTCACACATGAAATACAGACACTTCTTTTATTTAAATTATACTACATAATTTTCTTCTTTTTAATTCATAATATGAATTTTAAATTGCACTTATGTAAATAAATCCAATAAATTTTAATATTTATATCAAACACAAAGCTTCATACTCGTAATTACTCACTACTGAATAAAACGAAAATATAATTTAAAGGATATTTTAATTACAGGCAGCTATAATTACAAAATATGACAAAGGAAATGCGAGAATACAGAATAACGATTATTTCGAAGAAACTGCTCGAAACTGAATCATAATTGAAACATGATATTAACGACAATAAATACCCGACGACGTTCAAAGCACCGGGCTAGACCTGAATAATACGTTTCGTATCCAATTACATGAATATAGGTCTGTTTTGATGACTTTATATATTATTTTGTAGCTATTCTTCGCGACTTCGCCCGCAGTAGAGTGGATTCGAAACGAAATTTTTAATTAATTAATTTAAATTTATATGCCTGTGGCTTCACGCGCGTGGATATAGATTTTTACATATCCTACGGAAACTCTGAACTTTTCCAGGATAAAAAGTAGCTTATGTCTTAATCCAGGATATAGGCTATCTCCGTTCCAAATTTCAGCCAAATCGGTAAAGTATTTGTGGCGTGATTGAGGAACAAACATCCAAACATCTTCACAAATTTTCACATTTATAACATTAATAGGATAGAAATAGAGATCACAGAGAATAATGGACTAATAAATGGACTCAGTCTGTTTGTGTATGCAATGAAAAACTTCTTTTCTTCATAGACATTTCAGAGAAGTATCTAATGACAGCGACCACTTAGCATAAGACGGGTCACTCGTAACTGGCTGGTTGGCTTCTACCCATTAATGGCCCACTACTGGGCATGGGTCTCTCCTCTTGAGGAGGCCTAGAGCATACTCCACCACGCTGCTCCAGTACGGATTGGTGGAGGAACTACTTGTTACTTAATAGTTAATGCATAGCTTAAACTGTAACTGAGTCATCTAACTTGTAAGCGTATGGAATTCTAACCAAATCTTCTCAAGTTAGAAGCTAAATTCCTATATACTTCCTGTATGTAACCGATACTACATTAAATCTGTAAAACAATTTTGCATATGTTGGTAGGCAGGAAAATGTTACTTATCCAATGTTAAACACTCATACAAGAAAATGAATATAGGAAAATAAAGGTTTTAAGTAATTGGCAGATTTTTTCATAAAATATTACTGAATCCGAGGGCTGTGCAAACACGGCCCCAACAACTGCCGAGTTAGAGACAAATATGAGTAAGAGTTCTGATAAGTTTGTTGGGAACGAAAATACTTTTGTTTTATTTCTCTTTATTGCGTCATGGGAGCCTAATTCTTTGTTTTCATATAAATGGCTGATGATTTTATAATTTGCCATCATAGGAAAGGAGTTTCTCACTTAGGATGTACCTAAAATTTAAAACGATATAACTTTCCTACTATCTATCTGTCTAACATCCTTTTAAAGTCTACTGCTGGACGTGGACATAAGCCTCCCCTAATTGGAGCCACTCCGACCGATCCTGGGCCCTATGAATCCAGCGGCTTCTTAGTCACTACTAATATCATTCTATCAAGATATTTGGACTTTTCATCGCTTTTCATCGTTTGCTAATCGTTTAACAGATTAAGACGAATCTTAACGCACAGATAGTCCATGTCCAGAACTACATAAGTCTTGACAAAAAATAACTGACTTCAAAATAAGACATACCTAACACAACAACTATTTGTCATATCTCGCTCAAATTAAAATTAAATCATATGACAAGCACCAGCTTTCGAATATAAAAAGAATCATCAAAATCTGTAAAGCCAGTAAAAAGTTATGAGGTGAACAGACATTAAAAAAAATTCAGTCGAATTGAGAACCTCCTTCTTTTTTTGAAGGCGGTTAAAATGGGGCAGATGCTATTCCGGTTGTAGGTATGTTCCCCTGGGATGATTGGGACGTTTATAATATGTTTGTGATTTCCTTTTGTGATATCACTCTTCCGCAGGCAAAGCGGGGCCGGAGGAAACTATTAAATAATAAATAGAGACCGACCGAACTTTTTTACTGTTTACTTTTTACTGTTTGTATGCACTTTGTTCCGGGTAATTTCAAAAACGGTTAAATCGATTTGGTTTCGATTTTTAGTGATTTTTTTTATGTTAATGTAGTTGTGGTTAATAAAAATCTAACAAAACCACACACAGATGGAAAGTATGGAAACACCAGTTAAATGAAAGGTATCGTAAAACCGGTAAATAACTCAGTTCAATAAAATGTAATTCTGCGCACTAGTTTAACTTAAACTTCCATTAACTTTATTAACTACAACATCGAATAACCTAAATAACTATGAAACTGTACTGTAGTAGTAAGCAGTTTGTCTGTTACCTAATACCTAATTAGTTACTACGAACTTGTATGCGATTTTTATGTACCTTTAGTTAATTAATTTAAATATTGCTAATATTAACGAGAGTTGAGTTAAACGTATAATTGCACGTTGTAATGCACGTATAATTTTCAAAGTTATGTATGTGTTTCGGTGAAGGATAAAATAATAAGAAACCGACGCACCTGATTTCACGGAAGAGATTTAGATTTCCCTATAATGTTAAAGGCGTGTGAAGTGTCCCATGCCAATCCACATTTGACCAGTATGCTCTATGGCAGCTAGACTCAGCCTGCGGCCTGCCTGGCTTTTTTATACGGCTCGCCGGGCTTTTGTGGTTGTCCCATCAGGTGTTACTTTATTTTAAACCATTTTAAATTTTGCGCCCATTAGAAAAATTGAGTGCGCGCTGAGTAAATATGTCCTACATTTTTGTCAGGTGTTTGTTAAAACCTGACATTGTTACGCGTTGTACGGTGGAACGTTTAACGGTGGTAATAAATTGAGCAGCTCTTGAAAAAATTCCCCAATAAACGGACGGTAGAATACGTACAGAGAGCTCATGACACCCTACCACCCAAGCGATTCTAAACCATCCATGAATTTGAAATCGTCAACATTACGAATTGTCCGTCTTTAAAACCGGTTAAAGGGGTCCATCTGAGTAGTATCCTCCAGTCCAAAAATGGGAGCAGATACTTGGAGGTACTCGGAGGTTGGACTTGTGCTTTAAGGAGCAGCAACCTATCTTCGGATGCGAAGTACTGCTTTGTTCTATTGAGCACACCAATCTCTTTGAGGCTAGTTTGGCCTAAACCTCCAAGACGTGGTCCCTAAACTGGAATTCATTCGTACAGTCAACAACTAAAATCTCAATTCTCTTGGAGATGTTAAAAGGGGAACATTATGAAATTGTAGTGCTACGATAAATGGAAATTTTTCCAACGAACAATTAAAGGTTGGAATAAAACGTGAATTTTCACCAAAAATAAAACTGACTCGAAAGAAATAGTCATCGAATAAGTGCCATTTAAATTTACCAAAAATAAAACTGACTCAAAAGAATAAGTGCCACTGAAATTAACTAACTTGCTATTTGTGGACGTGAGGTTTATGTTTCCCGAAGCGAGACGAGAACGGGTTACTAGTTCAGTATAAAACTAACAGAGGTCGGAGAGTGGTACTCTATAAGTACACGAGTACACGTCCCAGACTAATCCATTTGCGACGACCACGCGTGGCTTCCGCTTCGGACAGTCCATACTGCATCTGTGTAATTACAATGATTCACGTCGGACACCAATTTCAGACCCCTTTATTCCCCCTCTATCGATCTCTATTAACTGAATCCCCTTTTCGTAAATTAAACTTGTGAATAGGCTTTTCAAAATACTACGCTAGGGGAATCCCCTCATATTGTAAATACTTCACACACCTTTGAAGTTAGGGTGAAGTATAGGGTGGCCCAAAAATTACGTAAGAATTGAATTTAAGATATTATTATAGAAAACATAGTTTATTTTTAAATATTGTAATTTAATTATTTTTGGAATACCTAAATAGAACATGGAATATAATCGGGGCGTCAACAATAGTTACAGCTCAATTAGCTTGTGGAAGAAGTAAGGTCCAATCAATATTCGTACCGCCTGCCCACGAGACATTCGCCATAGCGAAAAATCGCGCGGTGCGAACGACGGATCGTCTAGTGACGAAAACAAATGTATAGAAATGTACTGATCACGAAAATCATGATGACGAAAATCAAGTCGAATGTCCATGTTACACCCGTACTGGTTGTTGTTGACGGCGCTGCTCTCGAAGTTGTAGACGAATACAATTACCTGGGACAAGTGATCTAGATTGGTTAACTCCAACTTCGAGAAAGAAGTCACTCATAGAATCCAACTCGGATGGGCTGCGTTCGGGAAACTGCGTCATGTCTTGTCGTCCAAAACACTACCTCAGTGCCTGAAGTCGAAGGTGTTCGAGCAGTGTGTGTTACCAGTGATGACATACGGATTCGAGACGTGGTGCTTTACTATTGGCCTAATCCACAAGCTCAGAGTAGCTCAGCGGGGTATGGAGAGGGCTGTGTTCGGTATTTCTCTACGTGATCGAGTCAGAAATTATGAAATTCGTAGCCGATATAACTCATCGAATCGGCTGAAGTGACAATGGACTGGCCATATAGTTCGAAGGGCCGATAACCGTTGGGGAAGAAAGATCCTCGAATGACGGCCACGTCTCGGAAAACGAAGTATAGGACGCCCCCGGACCAGATGGACCGACGACCTGAAGAAGACAACGGGCATCCGCTGGATTCAGAAGGCTCAGGATCCGTCAGAGTGGTGCAAGTTAGGGGAAGCCTATGTCCAGCAGTGGACCTCCAAGGGCTGATGGGTAGATGGAGGGATGGAAACTGCTTAAATATTTTTATCAGAAAAACACAAAAATGACAGAATGTTAAAATCTAAACATGTTCCGTAATTTTTGGGTCACCCTATAATATAGGATGTGGGGTAATTAATTCGCACACAATTTTGGTAAATTAGAGACGCGTTTTATTTGAACCGCGCGCGCGCGCGAGTAAATAATTGAACCATGGTGATCTGTGTGAACTGGAAGTAGAATTTATTGTTTTCTTTATTTGAGGTTGAATATACCTATTTATAATATTTCTCAATAGAACATTACATTTCACTTATGAAAAAGTTTACAATTTGAATTTAAATATTCAATTCATATTAAAAAGATTATAAAGTGTGTGTATTAATGATATATCTTCAATTAGAGTATACGTACGAACCAACTACCCACCAACTAATAAATAAAGTATCCTACTGATTTTAAGAAGGAATGTACATAAGTACAATAATATTAATTTTCATAATTATCTCGTTACAAATATTAACCGTTTTACAGTTCTAGAGTTGTGTTTCATTTTACGTGCACCAATAAATATAACCTAGATAGAACAATTACCTACCAAAGTCAGAACTGCACAACAATTGGTGAGTAGGTAATTCGAACTCTCCCAGGAAGTGTCCGATTGAGGTGATTGCACCAGCCAGCCTCAAGTGGGTAGCAATTCAGTAGTTAGGTTCCTTTTGTTAACTGAATCCTGCTTCTCATGTCAGCTATTTCATCAAATGCTTGTATTGTCCAGAAACTTATTCTTCGTCTTACAAAGGGATGCGAATCATGGATGTAAATACAGACAGCAAAATCTACTAACATATTCATAGTATTAAACGTATCTTAATTAGATGAAATGTCCATTATAAAAGTCCATTGCATGATCCACCTGATGGTAAATGGTCTCCTTTGCCCATGGACATGGATTTAGAAGGATAAAACTGGATAGCACAGAGCTACCAGGAATGGGCCTAGCGCTAAGCCTCGTTCGTTGTTCGTGGTACCCTCCACGAGGGAAGTTTAGCTTGAACTATGCTTAAAAATGGTTGCAGCCCCGTACACCGCAAAGATCTGTTTGAAATTACAGACCCATAAAGCATTCTCTCAAAAAAATATAAGACAGTAAACATATAATATGTATATAATAATTTAACATAAATATATGTCGGATATAAGTGGTCCAGAAAATAATAGACTGTGGGCGTTTTCATCATTTTACTCAGAAACCCATTGAAACACATGTTTTACACTCGCTACTAATTTAGAGATTACTGATTTCCGACATATATAATAATTTTAACGTCGCTTGTTTGCTAATTAAGCGAAGGAAAATGTGAGCACCTTAGCTAGGCTGGTGCTAGTAGGTGTATTGTACATTTTACCTGAACGACCTCGAATATGTTTCAGACTTTATGAGCCAGCCCTTGTTGAGAGAAGCACTCGCCGTAATTCGCACGTTTTGGTACTTTATAAACATTCTATGCCACGGCGGTATATACATACAGTATAGTATCTACATATTTGGCCATGTATTAGGCAGATAAAGCCAGTTTTGCTACAATAAACGGCAGGGTATAAAAACATCCCGGTCGGTTACAGTGTTGCGAATAATAACCGTCGGAAGCTAATACACATTGTGGTTGAAATGGCACAAACATAAACCTTAAAACGAGGTGCACTTTGCCCAATGGGTCGGAAGAGCGGCTAATCGACAGTTGTGGATGTAACCGGCTAATGGCACGGTTTCCCCGCGACTACCGAAGCAGTTAAAGAGGATTTGATCAAATCCACTCTGACATTGTTGTTCAAAATGTTCATACTGAAAAGTTATAGGAAAGAGGTAGAGTAAAGTAAACCACGTAAGTAGGTTTTGTTGACATAAAATACCTATGAAGGAAATAAAGTAATTTTATTATCCCACCAAAAACATAAATGTAAAAAAGGAGACTTAAACTTGGCTTGACACGCTGCCGCGTGTCTAGAACAGAAAGTTATAGATTTACCACTTGCAAATAAAGTATAAAATATGTTTTTACCCACGACGCGCATTATATGCACGGCGGTAAATGCATTTGGGGTTAGAGGTTGTTTGTTTGTATGTATGTCTGTTACCGTTTTTCATGAAAACTACTGGGCCGATTTCATTGCGGTTTTTTGCATTCAAAAGGTATCATTATAGAGCAGATTCATAGATATGTTTTATGCCGGTAGACCACCAGGGGGCGCTGCAGTAGCCTGATATTTGTTAGCTACGGTAGGGATTTCATCCATTTTTTGTTTACATTCGTTGTGGGTTTTTTCAAAATTTTTAATTTTGTTATTATTTCAATTGAAGTTAAACGTAAGCTAATAGTTGTAATGTTATGAATAAAACCTTGTAGGCGGGCTTCCGAAATTCTGACGTTATTCATCCACACCGATAGTTCGGCCATTTTAGTCTGGAGCAACTATAGTTCTTCAATAATTAAGAATGTACCGTTTTGCAAATTACGCTTGGTTGTAGCCACATACATAGTTTATCACACAGCGCTTGCAGGAAGGCAAGCCGGTAACACATGGTCGTATTGTTGGACTAATAGCTTTTGTTTCTATAACTATACAATGGTAACATTAACTTACTTTTAGTTGAAAAGTTTGTTATTTATGTATGGTCCTAACGGTATGCGCGCCTTAACAAGAACGTTATGTTACTGTTAAATATTAAATAGAGTTTTAATTGGTTTACCTGTGTGTTTAGTTCTACTGAACAATCGAAAATATAACAGCGGATAACAACACATTTTTTTTATGTACCTTATGAAATTATTATATTATTTATTTATTATTATTATTTTACTTACATCGTAATTTAATTGGGGTTACTCGACAAGACTGAGTTTACCTTCATTCGAAATTAACTTAGATAAAATTGATAATTTTTACGCAGAAATAATGATGACCATTTAAGATATAAAATCCTTGCTGGGTAGTGATGGAGTATTTATTTTGTTAACTTTTATAGGTATACTTATCCTTACAGAAAATTTGACGTTGAAAATGAGGTGCTGCAATATTATTATGTCACTTAAAGCAAATCAGAAATGTCAAAACTTGAATTATGCTAGGTATAAAAGTTTTAAACGACGCGTACGCGGCGACGCTGGCATAACATTATTTAATGCTCTATTCTGTGATAATATACATACAAGTTTCGAAACTTTATACATGTATTATCGGAGTTTGGCTGCCCCAAACACCCAGACATAATCACCAACTGATATCCTAGTATCTTTGTCCACCTAGCCTGGCGGGAAATTTCCCTTTTCAATGTAACATGAAAATGTTACAGCTAATTTCAAGCACAAAAAAGGTAGGTAATATTTCAAAATAATGTCAACCCAACCTACATTTATATTCAAATACATAATGTAATCGCTGAATGGCGTACCAAAACGATGAATGTTCAACAATATAAGGTAACTCTAACAATAAAGTAAGTTTTCCGTTTCAAATAAGTATCATTCCGTCAGGAGTCGCGCGGCGAGCCGTTTGTTACCAAAAAATGAATAATGACTTCGGGAAATTGCGTTTCATAACAACTTCTTAGGGACTTCTCAGTTTTGAACCCTCGCAAATGAGGATGGATGCGAGAATGTGGGCGCCTCGGTTTCTAATAAAAGTTCTTAATTTATGCTGTCGCTTCCAACTGATTTAAACAGGCTTTATTAAACCGACACTAAATAATTTTAGGCGGCAGAGATTTCCTTAGTCTTCGTTTTAGTGTCTTAAAAAATGTTTATACCCACTGTTGCTTTCTTTCATTATTATATTATTATGTAACATAATTAAGCCGTTGTTAAATTATATCCCGGTAGACCTTTATCAATAAATATGTTAATCGAATAAATTAGTTAATTAATAAATTAATTCAGCATTCAGTAGTACGAAATAATATTGGGTGTGATTATCTGATATCGCATTGGTTGTCAGATTTGAAAATGTATTTAATTAACTTGCCAATTTAGAATTGTTTATTGCATTGTGTTACTGTATTTATCGTTTATTATTCTCTCATAATCTGATTGTTCCTTACGTTCTAATATCACTAGATTTACATTGAAGGATTGATAAAAAAACTAAGAGATATAATATATCATATTTCAATGTAACAAAACAGTGATTGTGGATATAAAATACATAATATTATTTTTTACTCAGAATAAGCGCCAAACAAAAATAATGTATCAATTAATTACGCCTTCGTTCCGCCTAAGTAAAGTGCAACGATATTTCATAGGGCTTGGTGTACATTTCTATAATAAAATCCCAAAATTAATACGTGACTTGCCAATAGAAACTTTCAAAAAACGTGTAAAAACACAATTGTTAGGCAAGGGATATTATAGTGTAGACGAGTATTTAAATGACAAAGACGCATGGAAATGAGTAGCTCTGCAACCAGTTCCACTCAGAATAGTAAACTTTTGTATGATAATATCTTTTTTGTAATATTTTTTTAAAAGATGTGCTGAAGAGTTTCTTTAGGCTTTTCTTCTCCTCCATGACAAAGCACCTTCCGAAAAGCCAAAAAATGACGTGCATAAGTGTATCAATGATACCTATATGAATAAAATATTTTGACTTTGACTTTAAGTCAAAGGGGAAGGTTGGATTAATTCAAATAATTCATATTTTGTTATATTGCACTATTTAAATTTATACGGTCTTGTTATATCTACCTATGTTATCAAACAATGTTAAAATTGATATGACATGTTAATTAAGCTGGCTTATCCCTAAGGATTTATTTTAGTTCCAGTATTTTCCTAATCAAATCTGATAATCTGATCAGTGTTCGGAATACCGCGACCTAATAAAGAAAGTAACCCAAAACGTGATAAATATTATATATATACATAGTTGTCTTGGATATTGATTAAGAGTCATGAATATTCAAGTGAGAAAACGTTTTCCTAATGTAGGTATACCAAGACTTTCAACATGTGAATTTTCCAAAATAGGATTTGGAAAGCTTATTATGCAAACTTTGGTAATTAGATAACTTTAACTTTATTTTTATACTAGTAAACGCATTCGCTGTGCTCCGGATTTCGTAAACATCCCTTTTTGGAATTTAACTCCTTTAGAATCGATTTTCATATTTAAGCCCGCGGTATGATTTATGAGGAGTAAAATCAAACTTTCTCCGTTACGTTATGCGTTATGCGTTATATTTGATGGCGTTAAACTCCAGTCGTGCGTCAGAGCTGACACACACAATTTTTTTTAATAAAATATAGCCCATTTATATGTAAATATTTAATTGTATCTACATGTTGTTGAATCAGTTTATTTTTATGCAGCTATAAATTTTATCAGACAGTTCTGAGCCAAGAACCACCTTTAGTTGGTTAGTAAATAAATAACTAACATTGTTAGTCGCAACTGTGTCAATTTACTCTACTTTATTAACCTCAGGTTTTCTTTAATTTACTTCATTCTGCGCAATTACCTACATTGCCTTCAATGGTAATTAGGACTTGCGTATTGATTAAAAAGTATTTTGCGTATTTTTTAAAATAAATAAAATGAAAACCACAGTCGTATAGGATAGATATCATTAATACGTTTATAGACGTATTTTTTAATGGAAATAGCCGGCGAACCAGCTGACGAGCTGACGATCCACCTGATGGTAAGTGGCTGTCGTCGCCCATGGACATCAGCGACATCAAAGGCATCACTGATGCGTTGCCGGCCAAGAAAGAGAGAAGAAAAAGAAAGAAGGAATTTTTGTATCTACTTGCCTTTAGATTAAAGAAATGTTACACAATATTCTATCCTTCGCGGAACTGGAAACTGCACTGATTTCCAGACGTCCTTGTCATTAATCTATCTATAGTATATATAAAACACAAAAATGTTTGCACGGATGTCCTTTATAGACTTTGAAACCATCCAACCGATTAGTCCCTATATGCTTTAATTTGAAAGGCAACAATGCGCATATGGTTTGAGACCACTAAAAGAATTGATTTGGCACATTTTCGATTTTCGCCTTTTCCCATACAATTTTTTTTTGCGTTGTAGCACACGCCAGGTATCCACTAATAAATTCATATAAACATATACATTCATATATTCATATATTTTTCTTACAAGCTGAGCTTTCCAACGTCGCTTAAACATTTCAGTAAGCAAATCTGAAATCACTTATCGACTTCGGTTATTTATTATAAAACGTACACCGAGCCCCAGAAAATATCGTTACACCCTACGTAGGTAAAACGAAGACGTATCCAAATAATGTCTATATAAGCCATAGCCCCTCAGAACAGAAATTAGACCATGATCATTAAATGAGTTTGTGCAAATATTTATACTTTTGTAATTATTATTTTCAATTCAATGCATGACACTATGTTTTTTTTTGTTTGCGCGTAACTGTTACCTGCAAGATAACTGAGAGTGGTGAGCCAAATGGTTTATCGTTCGGTTCACATCGAACAGTATTCCATGTTTTCCTATAACGAAGTTGTATCAATCAAGGGGACACGGGGGTGCGCTGTAATGTTATTACCCGCAATCTGCGGCAATTGTTGCCTCCGAACTGTAGATACTCACCTCTCCAACACGTATGTATGGTGTGGGTAAAATTCAACAATGTATCGAGCTCTGATATCTCCGTACCGCACCCTCTCTCGTCATTATTGTGGGCTTCTAGTTACCCAATCAGAATATAGATAACTAAAATATCTTACATGTTAAAGGTATGAATACAGATTTAGGTACTAAAATAATTTACATTATAGGTAGCTACAGAAGATGTGATAGGGATTTTTGATTTGGTTTGATACATAATGGTTTTTTATTTCGATTGATTGACTAATAGATAATTTTTAGTAGGTAGATATACAGCGTGTTCATTAAATACTCCAAAAACATTCATCAACTTCAATAACAAGAAGCTTCCGATTCTGAATGGCGTATGAATGTAAATAATTGGAAAACAAGGTAATGAGGTCCAATATTGCCTGTATGGAAAAGCAAAAAGCAAAGCAAAGCAACAACCCATAATTGTCCCACTGCTGGGCTCGGGGTCTCCTCTCACAATGTGAGGGGTACAGGCCATAGTCTACCACGCTGGCCAAGTGCGGATTGATAGACTTCATACACCTTTGAGAACATTATGGAGAACTCTCAGGTGTGCAGGTTTCCTCACGATGTTTTCCTTCACCGAAGCAAGTGATAATTAAATTGTAATACGCACATAATATTTCAAAATTAGAGGTGCGTGCCAGGATTTGTACCCGGGCCCCCGCGTTCGGGAGACCAACGTTCTAACCACTAGGCTATTACTGCTTTGTATGGAAAACCAAAGCATAAAGTATTTCGTTTTTTACATGTTCACGCATCACTACGCAACTTCTGTTTCACAATATAGCTAGACCGCAGAGAAAATTTCTAACTTGGCCATATATCGCCTAACATTATGCATTACGCTTACGGCACGTAATGCGTTAATTATGACAACTTGTCATAATTGTCATTGACAAGAAGAGCACAGAGCCCAAACCGTAGGGTTACTCCACTTGCAACTATCTATAAACCTTTATTATCTATCCACTTAACAAGATTACCACAATTTATCGCGTCTTTGTAAACTTATTTAGCCTGTTTTATCAACTAGGGCCATTTTAATAAAATACTTAGTCTGGCCATAAATACTGATACAATTAAAAATAAACAAAATATTATATTTGAATTTGGAATCTATCATTTTTATATGATCCCATATATCGCCTAACATTACGCTTACAGCACATAATGCGTTAATTATGACAAGAATAGGACAGAGCCCAAACCGTAGGGTTATTCCACTTGCGACTATCTAATAAACCTACAATACCTAATACCTATCCACTTAACAAGATTACCACAATTTATCGCGTCTTTGTAAACTTATTTAGCTTGTTTTACCAACTAAGGCCATTTTCATAAAATATATGTGTAATTTTGCGTATCTTGGAAAATTATGATTTTTATAGCGAAAACCTTTCAGCGTAATTGTACAGTGACTACACAAACTGTTAAAATCGCAAACGTTGCTTGTTACCCGACTGTGCCAGGAGGGTTATTTTTTTCGAGTGTATGTATGTGTGTATGTATGTGTGTATGTATGTGTGTATGTTTGTATGTATATGTCTTTGGCACGCTCTGTAGCCTAAACGGCTTCATTGATTTCAGCTTGCGAGGTGCCGTTAATTTGCCTTAATTGTGAGAGTGACACTATCAAAATAGAAAAAAAATTGAAATGGCCGACTTTTAGCGCAATGTTATCTTCAAAAATAGTTTTTCTCAAAACCTATCGAGATGGGTATCGTTGAATAGTTATTCAAAAATTATTTATAGATTTCTTTTATCATTCTTCACTTAGTAACAGTTTATACGTATAACGATTTGTTTAAACAATTATTCTCGCTAATTTACTCCCTTAATGAAATGACAACATTGCGAGTCAATTAATCCTAATTTCAATGGTAGGTACTTGTAGTACATTATAATAATAAACTGATCGGTAATCCCTATTTGGGAAAAAAATTCCGTTTCTTTGTTAATTCAAAAGTGGTTCTACTGATTTTTAAGTGAGCTAGAGATAACATTAATTTTTTGATTGGTTTCAGGCGATTTGTAAAAAAAGGCATTTAAAAGCATCCAGTTTAAATTTCTTTTAAGGACGATTACTAGTATGAGAGTATAATAAAATAGTAGGTTCATTTCTCTGTAGAAGTCTACAAATAACAGATTACGTAAAATTGGGTAGGTAACATACTGAAGCGACCGCGATTTATTTAAAGGAGGGCATTATGCTGGAATAGATTGGCAATATAACACGGGCAGCAAGCGGAATAATTCAACCTGTAGGTGTTAAAATGTAGAACAGCGGTGTAACGGCCATAACTCAGTCTAGTCTTGTGTAACTCTGATATACGGCCAGCACGTGACCACTTTATACTACTAGTTAAAGTGTTAAACTTACCCAATTTTATACACCTATGTCTAATTAAAAGTTCTTCTATATTGGACGATCGTACTCGTGCGACTTGGCAAACTAACTCCTCGAGCGTTTTCTTACTCCGTCGGTGGCATTTGCAGGAGAGCGAACTAAGCATTGCACTTACTATAGTTAACAATAGTTGTTCGGTGTTCCATTTCTATTCATATAACTTTGTTAACATTTTGCTTTGGATCGAATGGAACGAGAACAAAATTATTTCTTACTTCTATTAATGAAACCAAACCATGCTTACCATTAAGTAGTGTTGGTGTACTAGGCATCGTCCTCTCCTCTGAATCTGAAGTCAACTCACCTTAAAGTGCATCCTGCTTCATGAACCAACCACAGGCAGTCAAGGGTTCCCTCAGTTCAATGTCACTGGATTTTTAAATGATCCAATTTAATTACAACGCGTATACATATAAGAGGGTGTCTAAATGTATGCTATTGCATGCTACCACCAACCAAATACAGTTCGTCTTGGCATGTCTGTAATCTGTATATCTATGTACGTATATCTGTACCTTTTAACCAAACTCGACGTCACGGTAATAGAAAGCGTAAAATAGCAAATTTTGAAGAACAATACGCTCATAGACTTGAGGTAAAGAGACTCGACGTAAAGAGACTTGACGTAAAGAGACTCGACGTAAAGAGACTCGACGTAAAGAGACTCGACGTAAAGGGAACCAACCATCTGTATTGCCTATCTACACTCACTGCAATTACATGCGCGCATCAGCATCAATCTCATGCATCAATATAGGAACGTTGATGGGTGTCAGCATACTTGATTGAAATAATAAAATTGACTTGTACACATTTAAAACACAAAAATTCGAAACTGAATTCATTCCGAAATGTGAATTGCTATAAAAACGCAAATCGATGCTGATAAATGAAATTCTGGCCTAACTTTCGAACACAACACAATACTAATTTTCGATGGGAATTGGCTGGGAAATAATTCGTATTAAATTGAAGTACGTAACAAAATGAAATCTAATCAAAACCATATCGAGTCAATGATTCCAATAAAGTGAAGTGGAGTGAACGATTGAGCGAGTGGCTAGCGAGTCTAGTGAGCGAGACTAGCGAGTCTAGCGAGTCTAGCGTGTGTAGCGTGTCTCGATGCAATCTTGTGGAAGGCAGAGACCACTGTGTGAAGGCAAATGGAGTCGTGTGTCCATTTGTCAATCAGCGCCAACCACAGCCACTTAGCTCGAGACCTCGAGTTGCTATGGTTTCGCTTACATTGTTTTGGAGTAATAACTAAATTGGTTTTGAAAGTGTACTAACGCAATTTCACAAATGGGAACTTTAGATAGATGCTTCTTGTTATGTGGATGTTTATCAGTAATGCAATTATGAGCCTGCCATACCTGATAACTTAATTGTATAGACGGTGTCAAAAAATTATTGGTCTCCTATTTTAGTAGACTTTTTTATAGAAAAAGTTACCTAGACAATGATGTGGAATAAGACATACGAGTACGATACTTATTATCCCGGAAACCCCGAGAAAAGCCGGGAGCAGAGCGCTAGTAATTCAAAATTTGGCATTGAATTAATTGACACTTTAGTTACCCATGTTAAGCAATGGTTCGTTTGTCCAGAGAGTTCCGGCTGGTGCTGCGGCCGGACCCGAGCTCCGTGTTCGCGGACGGCGTCCAGTTCCACTCGTCAGCCGGCCCGCTCGCCTACAACACTGCGCAGGTCTACTCCGGGAAGCTAGAAGGTAATAAAAAAATGAGAGGTGTCAAGGGACACCCGGATGGCACGAAGTTCCTTTCGATTTAAGTATTGTTTTTTGAAGTGATTCAGAAAGTTGTAGGTACAGCGCCATCTCTGTAAAACTCTCTGAATCACTTCAAAAAGTATCGTGGCAATTTTTCGTAAGAAAATTTTCCGTCTAGCCCCCTTTCATAACGCGCGATAAGGAACTTCGTTCCAATAATAACAATAATACAATTTATTTATTTAAGGTCGATGCATACGTAACGTGTTTTTACCCCGTACGGGACGGGACGTGAAATTTTGGAAACATGGTTTCATAGAAAATGTAGGACCTAAACGATAGCGCATACGCCACGGAGGTACGTACGGGACGGGAACGGGGCACGCACGTATATTTATGCTCCGTCCACGTCCCGTCCACGTTACGTATGCAGCGACCTTTAAGGTCGTAGCTGACTTATACGACACCGCTCCCATCCAACCGAAGTATGAGAATTCAAATATAAACTTAAAATCGTGCTCTGTAGGTACAACTATTGAGTGGCAAGGTTGCGGTTAGCTTGCTTCCCGCGCGCGGGCTGCTAATTTTTGTTGTTACTGTAAAGTGCACCTACAGAGCACGATTTTAAGTTTATATTTGAATTCTCATACTTCGGTTGGATGGGAGCGGTGTCGTATAAGTCAGCTACGACCTTTACTCTCACAATATAATCTTACGTTTAGGCGTGGATTGATACAAAAGATTGAAAAGCTTACTTAGTGAGAGTGTGGTACCTGATGAAGGTTTGTGAAAACCTGAGTTACAGATTACCAGTACCTTCCTCCGCAAAGAATGATGGTATAAGGTTTATACAATTATTTCGTAAAAAATCACTTAGCTCTATCTAGGACATTAACAACATATTACATTTATTTAATGCAATTTACAACGTGATCTCACCATTTTAAATACATATTACAAAAACAACAACCTACAATTAGCGACTAATCTTGTTAGTCAATAATAGCAAAAGAAGTTAATATTATTCCATTAATAAAGCATGGTTAGTGCAAATATTAAATTCTAGTGCACCATGTGTTGGTAATGTTCGGAGGAGGTATGTAAACCGCCGGTACTTACTGAGTAGCTCCGCCATTCGCGATGAGTTATGTAACATGTGATCAGTGATGGTAGACGGTGACCTGACTGACTATTCGGAGACTTTCTCACATTTTGGTTATTAGGTCTCATTTTTGACAGGCGAACCACATCAATTTTTTTTATATATATTAATGTTGGGAACTGATGTCAAAACTATTAAGTAACATTTCTAAAATTAAAAGCAATTGATGTTTTTAGGAGTTTAATTATTTAAGGGCGAACCACATCAATTTTTTTTATGTATATTAAAGTTGGGAACTGATGTCAAAACTATTAAGTAACATTTCTAAAGTTAAAAGCAATAGATGTTTTTGGAGTTTAATTCTTCAAGAACCGGTTTTCATATTTAAGCCCGCGGTATGATTTATGAGAAGTAAAATCAAACTTTCTCCGTTATGTTATGCGTTATGTTTGGAATTCGTAACACAGAATCTATTATTGTTTTGTGTAAATTAAATCATCTCATTTACTAATCTATATACTTTATAATCGTTCGTAAGGAGTAAACTTGAGTCGTGCGTCGGAGCTGACACACATTTTTATTATTTTTATTTTTTTTTACATAAAATAAGTTAATGCTTGACCATAATCCCACCTGAGGGTAAGTGGAGATATGGTCCAGGATGGTAAGCGCACTAACTTAATAAAAGCCTATCCACTCTTTTCTTGAAGTCATCCACGTCATAGGTGGGTGGGAACGCAGACGCAGGCAAGCTATTCCAATCCTTCGCGGTACGCATAATAAATGACGATGCAAACCGCCTCGTCCGTACCGGCGGGATGTCCACCACGAAAGGGTGGATACCCGCCGTGCGTCGTGTCGTTCGATGGAGGAACGGGAAAGGGGGAATTAATTCAAATAATTCCTCCTTTTCTTTTTTTATGAATAGTTATAACCAATGATCTTATTTTTTCTAAGATCATTGGTTATAATATAACGATACTCTTACTCGATAAGCCAAAATAATTTCTATTTAAAGAACATGAATGCCATCAAATCTCATTTTTATAGTACATTTTGGGTTTCTCCGTTAACCGATAACTTTTTCAAAGATATCGTTACTTGAGCCATAAAATATTTTTGCATTTTTCGTCGCACTGCATAATGCTAAAGTTTATTTTGCATTGGACTAAACAATTTAAAAAGTATCTAATAATAATAAGTGGTACTTAAGTGGGTAACAGGTATAATTGCACTCTCATACTAGAATTCCTTATCATGTTATTAACATACACAAGAGGAAACAATCATGACCCTAAACCCTAAAGCATCAGATCTGGAATCTAACTCAATCCAATAAACCCAATTGATCCCAAAGGGTCCGCCCATTAGGTAGGGTTGATGTGGAATAAGTACAAGATCTTTGGTGTAATGTAAGCCTGTAAAGACTTAATAATATTTTAAATGCGTCTATAATATTACAATACATAATATACAATACTAAGGGCAGATTCGAGAAAACTTAATAATTCTTATCTTGCGAATAAATTTTAATTAGCTGGTGGAATAAACTATTCGATGTATTCTTACCCGGATATAATAAATGGAAAGTCGTAAATTATGTTTAAAAATATATTTTTATTGTGTTCAGAAGACTACTTTTCAAAGTGAAGTAGCCATTTGTTATGGAAATAGCCGACAAACAAGCCGACGATCCACCTGATGTGGATAGTGGCTATCGTCGCCCAGGGACATCAGCAACACCAAAGGCATCACTGATGCGTTGCCGGCCATTTCCAGAATTCATTTAAGAAATGTTCAACCAGTAAATAATTATGCACAGAGACGAAAAATACACGACAGAGATACTCTCTTTTGTCTATACTCTATAGTCATTCAAATTTAAAGTCCAGTATATCACCAGTTATAGCAGTGAAGCGATAAGATGGAATAAGTTTGGCTTTTATACCCTTATCAACGGTGCTTTCTCAAAGAACGCAATTAGTTTGAAATTATTGCTTTACTTATAACAACGTCCGCAAGACAGGTAGCCAACAATAATAAAACTTCTGACAATCTCCTCGTGTAATCAGAGTTGTTATTTACGCAATACGGACTACTTTTCGTGCGTTTAGGGCTGTGACTGCTGTGAGTACGCGTCAAAAGATTTGTATGAAAATTAGTTCTTTTTTTTGGAAAAACTGTGGATAAACGAGTAGGTACAAAGCAGATTAAGACACTTGATGGTAAATGGTCACAGTGGAAAGAAGATGTTTTCTGGGCCGATTAAATGATTTTGAATTTGAATATTTACTCACACTTCCCCAGACCATGTCGAGTAGACAGCTTTGTTAGCTTGAAAACAAAAGTTAAGTAGACTTTACTTTTTAAACATAACTTTTGAAAATACTTTTCGTATTTATTTTATACTACATACGCCATCGTCACTATTTTTGACACCGTGAAAGGTGCGTAACATTTGTAACTACAGAAAAATACGTTCAGCATTAATATAAAACGAAATAAGACGTTCAATGAATGGGCCTCGAGATTCGCCCTCAATAGCTACTATTTTGTAAGCTACAGACCCGTAACAATTGAATATTCTGGTAGTAATCAAATCTTAATCGACATCTTATTGGCAATTACCCGTAATGCCCGTACTACACAAAGCTCGCATTTACCATTTCCTAACATCAATGAATAATTAGACGGCGTGTGATTTGATTATGATTGTGTATTCGACAAAGCTTAGAATTGGCACATCATGTCTGATTAAGGAGGCTTTATACAGAGTGGAAAATAAAGACGGTAATTGGAGGAAAAGTAGCCTGAATATTGATGATGGCTTTACTGAAAGAAAACTTTCCTTTATTTTAAAAACTAAGTAAAACAGCATTCAAAGATTTTTTTAATTCACCTGCTTGAACCGGTTATCGAACCGGTGAAATGTCAAAACAAAACGTTCTGTATTAAAATACAGTAAGTGGACTATATACTTTAGACAGTAAGTAGGAATTTTACAGGAATTTTTTTTTCAACTAACTCATTTTACTTGGTCTTCCCTTCATTTAAGATACTATGTTGTTTAACAGAAATTGATCTTTATCAATGTACCTTTCGGTTGGCATCATAAAAATACAGGATGTATTTTTTGACGTATCACCGGTTTTTTTCAAGCAGGTGAACATTCAAAAATCTTAGAATGCGGTTTTACTTAATTTTGAAAATAAAGGAATGTTTCCTTTCAGTAAAATTTGCTATCATCAATATTTAGGCTACATTTCCTACAACTACCGTCTTTATTTTCCACCCTGTTTATTAGTAATGGGTGAATAAGTAACAATGTCATAGAAGGCATTCAAATATTTAACAGGGTAAACTTACCCAACTAAAATATGTCACCGTGGAACAAACGAAAAAATATTGTTCTCGCTGTAAATGTACAATGAATAAATCAGTAGTTCAATATTACTATACTCGTTGACCCACACCTCTACATAATGTTACGTACATTGACACCATGTGAAAAAATGACACATCCCTACAGAATTACTGAAGTCATCTAAACTAATATTATAAAGAGGAAAGTTTGATTCTTTGTTTGTTTGTAATGTAGTATGAAGTATTTTTTAAATTCCTCATTCGAAGATTATGTTAAACACTTTAGGCCACGACTACCACGAGTTATAACTACACTCAAAGCATAATATCTTGTCGTGATGTTGACTCCTTGGGTTTCAATCCTGTATGAATATAACGTGAATTTGAAAAATACGCTTGCTCTATTTAAAGAAACATCGTGAAGAGGATTTACAGACAGTTGAAAGCTGCTAACCCAATTTATGTGATGGATAAGTCCGAGTTTTTGAAGTTTATTTAGCCTAAATAAATAATTAATGTATTACATCAATGTCCATTACCATTATGTACCATTTTTTCTAAACGACGGACGACAGTTATGTATCAAGTACGAATGTATAATATAATATAAATGTCTATTCCAAAATAGTACCAACATTGAAACAAATACATTTATACACTTCGTCAATATAGCTACTAATAAATTTTTGAAAAAGAAATTTTTCTTTGTTTATTTAAGGCGGGCTTTTCCCTAAAAATGGTGTTTTTGAATGCGTTTTATACATAAATGGTACATAATAAAATTCTGAAAAAAATATATGTTATTAAACAGTCTTTGTTCTTTAATTTTACGTCACTTGATACACGATAGCTTTTATTTCACTGCATCGAAAAAAATCACAAATTTGGGTCTGATTTCGAATAAAAATGTCGTTTTATTTGAGCTTAAATCGCTTCAATATGTTGTTACTTATCGAAGGTTAAATTGTTCAGTGTTGTACTAACCCTAGACCCAGGAAGGCTCAACGAAGCAGGTCACGTGCGTGGGTCGTTTGCGCCAATTGACGCAACCTTATCTAATACATGATGCGAATCTCCATCGAACTTCACCCTACTGTCATCGTTCGGGGAAACTCTGGCGCTTAACCAAACTTACAGTTCTATGGTTTCGGCACTAGAACCTCGCAGGTGGTTTTTAGAAAAATCCACTTATTAAATGTGGGTGTTTTCAAGTCAAGAGTGAATATAATTTTTCTTTACTTTAATTCCTGTGCAAGAGATTGTAATCAATTATTAATTTATATAAGTAGAAAATTAATAAAACTACATATATTTATTTTCTGGTCCTTGTCCCTGGTCTCATAATTGAGGAGTCATCGCCTCCTTTCGTTTAGGTACTGATCTATGATGTGTCTATAATAGTTTAGTAAGTGGCCATGAGTATCAATAGTCAACATTTCTCCTGTACGACCAGGGCTGCCGACGACTACCTGAAGCTGAAATCAACACATCGACGCTTGAAAGTAAAATTGACTAAGCGACATTGAGCTAACTTTATAGGAGAGCAGTTTAAAATAGAATTTGTAGAAAATCTGTTGTATATGCCACAATATAGATGATAAAATAAGGATTCCAAAACAGTAAGAACAACGTCGGTAGTAGGATTACAAAAAAAAATGTGATTATTTCTAAAAATTCCAACTTTACACTGCTCTCCTGTAAAGTTCAATTTTTCCTTTCAAGCGTCGATATAGTTTTACTTTTCCCTCTAAAACAGCCCATTCCCTTGTAACAACAGCGCTACCAACATAATATTAATTAAAAAAATACTCTATCCCGTTAGTTACTGCGTTCGTTAATTTATATTTTTAACGGTTGAAATAAGATTTCCTTGGCAATTTACTCGTCTTTCAAAAACACAATTATTACCGGCGCGGCGGGATTTATAGCGCTCCCGTACGTGGCCATTGCCCATTGCGGACTCTTATCTCAGTCTTGCCGTAATTGCTCGTCGGCGACATTAATTAAATTGTTTTCTTTTATTATATGTTCCGTTTTATGTTCTTCATCGCTTGTCATTATTAACCGGTTTTGTCATTCTGCTTCGGTTAGCAAAGAATGAGAGAAAAGAAAGAAAAAATGTTTATTTCACCTTAATTATCTAAAAATTATATACGGAAATAATACGAGTACAACATAAAGCAATACATAAATACTGTCATTTTCATAAAAAAAACATAAACGTGTACTTATGTACGCGCGTGAGAAGTTATACTTCTTTGGCATGAAAAAAAATTCAAAAAACAATATAAAAAAACATTGTTCAAAATACAATATTCAAAAACAGCAATATTAAAAATAAAAATTAATATTTTGAAATAATTTAATTTACGAATCTCTATAGCCAAACTATATGTGTTAAGCGCCATCTGTGATTAATTTTGTAGTGTATTCTAATATTACTTTGCTACGTATAGAACATAGATGGTGTTTTTACAATTGTAAATTACGAGAACTATTACGATACCATGCCACCTAGAACTAACTTCACGATGTAGAATTTAGCTAACTTCACGATGTAGAATTTAGGTGTCGGTGTCGTAAAAATTCACTCTCATCATTTTTCTCCATCGCGCCAAAAGAAGAATAACTTCAAAAACAAGCTATGTGATTAAATACAAGCTAGCTTGTGATGAGACGTAACGCAACTTAAATAGCATTGTTTTTTAGCATTGTTTTTTTATGTAGTCCTAATAGTATTTTTAGTTCATTTTTCAGATGGGCCATCTGATGATGTGTTTATTCTCGTTCTCGTCTGTGGACATGAGCAACATATCGGCGATGTGTTGCCATCCAAGATAGAAGGAATAATGAAAGAAAAAACTGGCTCTTAAGCTAAATATAATTTCTTATTTATTTATTTATTTTATTTATTTATTTGTCCATAAACATACTAACATTACAGGTCAGTAGCCTAATGCGTTAGTAATATTGATTTATTATATCTATTGTTAGTATAATGTTCCAATAGTTAGCATAATCTTTATAATCTTAATTATAAAATTTATATCATTAAATTATATTCAATTTAACATAACATACAGTCAAATAATATACATATAACTAATCTCGACAATTATTTAGAATGCTAATATTGTCAAAACTTAAAAATGTCAGCATAATTATATTCATATTATAATTCATAAGTTTAAATCCAATAACAATTAAAAATTCAATAAAATAACGATCAATGAAATAATACTTATGTCAATTAAATGTCAAATTATCAAAATCATTCATTCTTTAATTAGAAAAAACCAAATTATTACGCTATCAATAACAACACAAACAATTACAAATTATTAATTATCAATTATACATTCCAATCTTACATTACATTACAACTTTATTTCTGAACTATATACAATAGCGAGAGGGATCGTGAATGGTAGAAAATTAACACGGACAATATGATTAGGAAAAGCCATTGTCTACACAAAGTTATTGTTCGAGACTCCTTGAATATTCCAAAACACAACATGTTCCAAGTGAATTTGAAGCTCAATTTAATTTATGATATAGGTGTGAACTTGTGCGTGTTCTAACCGTTATTTCGAAACCGTTGAAACAATAAATTAAACAGGAGCTGAACTTCTATATTCAGTGAGTAACTTAATAAAACGGAATTACGAGGTGCGACCCATCTGGTATGGCGAAGGCAAAGTGAATTTTGATGAAATTACTTCACAAGTTTAATGGAGTATGCTTCTTGGGAGTTTGAATGTTTTAAAATAAATACAAACACCCTTTGTTCTTTAATCTGAGCACGTCACGTCAATGTACTGTTCTAACAGTTTTTAGCACTGCTTATGCTGATTTTCTTATCTTATGTAATTTTAAATTGAGGTTAGGAAGATCCAAAGTGATTTAAATCAATAAAATTATAAACCGTTCCAAAGATGTATAGCCTGAACTATCGTACACACAAACATAAAGAAATGTTTCACAAGGACCAAAGTAGATATTTTTTATCTAATTTGGTATAAAAAGGTGGTTAATATTACACCTTCACAAAGAACATTTTCTCAAAACGCCAATTTTAGCCATTAACATATCAATCATTCACCTAAAATATATTTCACCCCTTGTTCCTTGCAAAATTCAGCCAAAGATACTTTAAACGAGTTACGCCGTCTCTCTTGATGCCTCGTCGAGTTACACATGACTGACTCGAGCTCATTTGTTTTAAATTCTATTCAAACGCCCGCCCTCATTAAAAGTCTTTTACTCCTATCGCAAGAATATTACGTTCCTTGAATGGAAATTGTTCCTGAAAAAACCAAATTCTATAAAACTCTTAGACATTGTTTTTCACTTAGGCTTCTTAGACGAATATTCTATCTTTTCTTTTTTATTAATGAAATGAATAAGAGGTAGCACAGGCGAGAGTGGGTTCGTAATTACAATTATTTATGAGCGGTTTCCATCCCTCCCATTGCGACTGCAAGTTGTGATTTTAATTCATTCGGCAGTCCCGAGCACCTCGAATTAGTTTGCATAAAATATCGCCGGCCATTTATTTTAACGTCCCTTGCTTGTTTGTATTTCAAAAGCTTATTTCAGGATAGTCATCGCTGTCGCTTGAATAAGCACGTAAAGTAAAGTATAGTGAACTTCATTAACTTCTACAATTCGGATTTCGGAGTCGATTTTATAATTACGCTGCTTATTGTTTACTAGGTAAACGTGAATAAATTATGAATAATACATATTGTTACGTTTCACAAGTACCTACTTAATCTAGTATTACTTACGACACGCAACTCGATTAGTAACGGGTATCCTAAAAACAATTCTGAACATCTCAATTTTCTAACTAGATTTTTAACAGAAATGTCTTTTATTTTCAGATGACGACTCGTCCCACGTGTACGGCATCATTACAGCGGACGGGCTGTTCGACGGGACAATATGGACGCCCACTGAAGAGTACTACGTGGAGCCATTGTCCCGGTACAACGTTGACCATCCGTCCATGCACAGCGTTATCTATAGAAGATCGGACGTGGAACATCCGCAGGAGAGCGAGGACGCCCCGCCCTGCGCCTCGCATCTACTCCACATCAAAGGCACTCTCGGTCAGACAGGGGAACTTTTTAATTATACAGACGAACGAAACGCAAAAGAAATACCCTTTAACAATTACACGGAAGACTTGGGCAGCGAAATAAACAGACGAAAAAAGCGATGGCTACCCGAGGACGAAATGCAAGACGACGAGCCAAAGAAAAACCCCGATTTGCCCTTAGACTTAGACGTCCCTTACACTAGCAACAGCGATCCCTTCGATAAGTTCAGTACGAGGAAACCGAAAACCAAAATAGATAAGAGCAACCTCATAACTAAAGTGCGGCTTGATTCTGAACCAAAGACCCACGTCGAGGTGATAAAAACTAAGGCCGGTGTAGTTACTGTTAGTAAGGATATTGTTAAGAAGGAGCCGATAGGTTACCCGGTGTTGCTAGCCAACGGCACAGATGACGGCAGGCACGTCAATAAAAGAGCTACCGTCGATCCTAGGAAAACAACTTGTCTGGTATATTTACAAGCTGATCACATGTTCTTCCAACGATACGGGTCGGAAGAAGCGTGCATAGAAGTGATGACACGTCACGTACAAAAAGTTAACGCAATATACAAAGTTACTGGTGAGTATTACATGTCCAATGAATAGATATGATAGTCGTACATTTCAAAGGATTTTTTATGCTCGATGTTTTATTGATTAAAAGACTACTAGATTGGATTTAATGCAGCGTATTCATGCAGTCGACTTAAACGTACTACGGTCCCATTTAAAAGAAGTTACGGCATTGATACTACTCAGAATTTAGTTGAATAGTCACAATGCCTCCTTTCATCTTCACCCTCCGATCGAATCAAGCTGATTCATGCCATAAAAGGGAACTACAGAGTAAACCAATCGAAGCGTACTTATGTTCTTCTTCAACCCATTAAACTTTGTAAAAGTTGAATAACTATTTCAACGCCAATTACACGTTTTCAGATTTCAACCAGGACGGAAAGCCGGATAATATAACATTTATGATCAAAAGAATAAAGGTGCACACGTTAGACGCATTAAAAGATCCCGCGTATCGATTTCCAAACAATTACGGAGTTGAAAAGTATTTGGAGCTGTTTTCTGGTAATTACTTTTGAAGTCCTCTTGACCTGTTTTTAATGCTTGAACGAATTTTTGTCAAAACATAATTCTTGCACACAATCGCTCTCTTGGTGAATTCTTTTAATAAGTTAAATTTGTTGTTAACGATCCGTTTTATTAACCTTTCAGAGGAGGACTACGACGCTTTCTGCCTCGCTTACATGTTTACTTACAGAGATTTTGAGATGGGTACCTTGGGACTGGCATGGACGGGAGATCTCAAGAATGCCGGCGGCGTTTGTGAAAAGAACGGGGTAAGTAGGCGGGGCCAACAGAGAATATTTTCATATTTATTCTTTTCAAAGCGCGTTAGAAATTCCTGAACATTTTATTGGACAAATGGGTGACAGTTATTTCAATCGCTTCTTCCAAAATTTTCATAAATATTTAAGAATTGATTCCATATTCAATTAGAATGGAACTCTATTCGCATCGACCCGCGTTCGCGTACTCACTTTAGTAACGTAGAATTTTAGTAGTAACATGGCTTAAACCCATTAATGGCCCACTACTGGGTACGGGTCTCTCCTCTTGAGGAGGCCTAGAGCAAACTCCACCACGCTGCTCCAGCGCGGATTGGTGGAGGGGTTAGTGGCCAACCCGAGTGTCGGAAGTTTTCAAACCACCCGAGGGCCTCCGACATGGCTTAACGACTGTTATCATATGATAACAACCGGGACCGACGGCTTTACGTGCCCTCCGAAGCACGGAAACGCTCAAGATTTTTTTGCCACTAGCGGTTACCTATCCAACTACCGACATTAATGAAGAATGAATAACGAAATTAAGTAGAGCTACCTTCACTGTATGTATCTGCATTCAGTGGTACGACGAGGAATGACAACTCCTTCTCGTGCCACTGGTGGAACAAGTTGGTGGCACGACGAGGAAGAAGCGCTATTGATTAACGTGAACACCATTTCCCCAGCACTACCGGGGTAGCATGAAGTCCCTGAACACGGGCATCGTCACGTTGCTGAACTACGGCAAGCACGTGCCGCCCGCCGTGTCACACGTCACGCTGGCCCACGAGATCGGACACAACTTCGGCTCGCCTGTGAGTATAGCGGCAGCGCACACTTCAACCCATCGGCATATCGTAGAGTACAAGTCTCTCCTCGTTTAAAGCCCAGGGCGTACTTCTCCACGTTGCTTCAGTACGGATTGATAATGAATTTTGTCACCATCCCAAGTAACAACAAGTAGCAAGTTTAAGGACTGTTATCTAACAATAACAACTGTCGCATATGGCGTAATGTTTCCTCAAAAATACGGAAGCAGTCAAGAAGTTTTGCCACTAGTTCTCACACGTTGTTGCTTAAATCGGCGGAGTCCATGTTTAAAAGAGATCCCCAACATGAAATTAGACCTTTTTCTTCACGGCATTTCATGGCAGGCAAAGTCTGCAGAAAATTCTTTATGACTTTGCAACTGTTGGTTCTATCTATCTATCTACAAACGCCTGAAGTATGTGCACACCTGTGAATACGACAACTATGCAATATTCACTGAAGTTAGTCGCCAAATACGTCTTCAAGATTTGTTGGCGATCTCTCCCCCGGGGTGTCTTGTCGAGCTCGCACGCCACGAATTCATTGCATATTTGATACACACTACGTGCACCTTGTTTGCTGGCTACACTGTACTTACTCTCTCACACTAAATATGTATCAAGAAATCAACCGTAGATTCCTCATTTTGTGTAGATAGGTATTTGTATCGCATGTTAGGAATTAATAGAATAGTTAACGCATTTGTCTACTTGACTAGAATGTTGATTTCTTTAAATACATACTTACAATTGCTGTTCACGTGGACAGATTTATGTTATGAAGCAACAACAAGCAAATATACTTAGTTACAACGTGAACGCACAATCGCTTTATTGCTGAAACATACCTCACAGTAACTACATATTGAAACCCTATATCAACCCTTTAGGCTGTATATGGAACCTCTGTCCTTCACACTGTATAAGGAACCTCTGTAAAAAGCTTTACACTTCTACGTAGAGTTTTTAGACTTTCATAAGTTTGCTGTGTGCATAAAACGACACTGAATACCTAAATAATATATCATCGTGGAGTCCGCATGGACAGCTACCACCACATAGATAGTAAATACATGTCTGTGACTACCACTCTCTTGCTCAAGTCAGCCGCTAAAAATGACTATTCGCTTGAGTTGAGAGCCAGTTTATCCTTTCTTTTTATTTCTTGGGCCGGCAATCAGTAATGCCTTTGGTGCCGCTGATGTCCATGGGCAACGATAACCGCTTACCATCAGATGTATCGAGAGAGAGAAATAAGTTACAATAATAAAATTTTGAAACTATGTTATTGTAGCACGACCCCGAAGTATGCACTCCGTTCGGCGAGGACGGCAACTACATAATGTTCGCGCGCGCCACCAGCGGCGACCGCAAGAACAACAACAAGTTCTCGCCGTGCTCGCTGCGCGCCATCGACCCCGTGCTCAACAACAAGGCGCGCTCGCCTAAAGGCTGCTTTACTGGTACTATATTGTTGATGCTTTATCGTTGCACCCCTACCTCAGTTCTTCAAATGTATTTTGTCCTTCGCTCAAAGGGTTGTCTGGTAAAGATCGCTACTGTAGTGATAAAGACCACCTGTTGTGTATTACTTTATTTGCTGTGTTAATTTCTCTCTTTTTGTCATTTATTAGTGTGCTCAGTAAAAAAAATTGTATTGTATTGTACTATTATTATTGTTTATGTCTTAAGTTTGACGGGTCCTAGATGTAAGAGACCCGGTACTTTAGTGCATAATCTGATACAGCTGAAGATAATCTCCACCGTGTGCACAACAACAATTTGAATCACAAAAAAAGACATATTATTATTATTAAACAACAATTTGAATCACAAAAAAAGACATTATTATTATTATTTGGGATATCAGGCTATCTAGTATCTGTTCCAAGTTATTCCAAAGGCCACTGCGAAGTGCGAACCAACTTTGTTCTTTTAAACATACCCGTGTCTGAGTTACACCTGGTCGCCAAGTCCAAGGTATCTACCCTTCAAGTAGGTTTTATCCCGATTTTAAATCAGAGTGGGGAGTTACTGTTGTGCTGGATTTGGAAAACACGTTTTACCTCTTTATGTTGGTTGGTAACTGTGCCATCAAGTGGAACATGAGTGTCATGTTGTGAGGATGGATGAAGAATAAATAAGTCAAATGAAAAAAATTTTTTTTTTTAAACGCTTTTATTTCAATAATGTTTAGTTTATAAAATTAGCTACAAGTTGTGAAATTTTTTTTTAATTTAATTTTTTTTTTTTTTTTTAATTTTCGTGTATTGTCATCGGAAATCGGAAATACACATGTCTGCCAAATTTCATCAATTTTCATTAAAGGGAAGTCATTCAAATTAACGTTACAAGATTTGATCCTTTGATCCTCCGAAGTGAAGCTAAATATAAAAGCGATTAATAACCTTATTGCCGTGTAAATAGAGTAGCATTTTGATCATAATATTGAAGATTTGATGCGTTGATGCTCCGAAGTGAAGCTAAATAAAAGCGTTTAAAAACGACCGTTCGGTGCCGAAGTTGCGTTTAATGTGTCATAAAAATACAATTGAAGAATTCAGCTTACACACTACACCTACCATCTAGAGAGAAAAAAAATATATCGTACCTAGTTAAGAGATATTTTTTTTGACAATCTTATCCTTAAGAAGATGTTATACAGAAGTACAACTCAAGTGACCATGTTCTTATCATAATAATATAGGTATGTTATTAACACAAGGTTCTAGAGTTTAACACAAAATAGTACGGACACAGAAAAAGGATACGTAAAATAGATTACATATTAAACGGTTTTGTTCTATTTTTGTGAACTAAAACAGGTTTACCATCTTTTAATATGAGAACATTTGGTGACATATCTTCCATTACCTTATAAGGACCATTATAACCATTTTGAAACTTACTTCCATTTTCATGCTTAAGGAGTACCAAATCATTAGGCTTATATGTAACAGGGTTCATTGTCTTATCATAATAACATTTTCGTGTTTCTTTTGACAATAACAAATGTTTCCGTGCTTGTGCTTGTGTTTTTTGAAGCCTGTACTTTAATGTTGCTGGATAGTCATCACAATTATACAGAGGTTCTACTTTTTGAGTTAAATTAGTGGGTATGTTACAGCTTTTGCCGAATACGAGTTCGTATGGTGAAAATTTTGTTGAGGAGTGAACCGATGTGTTATAGGCAAAACACCAGTATGGAACCCATTGGCTCCATTCTCTAGGATCATTGTTAGTTTGTATACGCAAATATGCGTTGAGGTGTTTATGCGTATTTTCGAGTGCACCAATGGACTCATGGTGATAAGCCGTAGAAAAAAGTTGCTTTATATTAAGTAATTTGCATACTTCACTCATTGTTGATGCTATGAACTCTGAACCTTTGTCGGTCGCTATTTCGCGAGGAACTCCATACCTAAGGATAAACTCGTTAACGAATGATTTAGCGACGGTCACTGCATCCTTACGCTCTAAAGGGTATGCCTCAACGAACTTGGTAAGTTCGCATTGAATACTAAGAATATAAACCTTATTATAATAGTCCTTATCTAAGGGCCCAACTATATCTAAAAAAATCTTATCAAAAGCACCTGTGGCTGTCGTAGTGACGACCATAGGTTCTTTCACAGGCACAGAATGCTTTTGCATCTGGCATTTCCTACATTTATTGACAAAATCAGTAACATCACGCTGCATGCCTGGCCAGTAGTACTTCCGCTTTATGTTGCTTAGCATTCTTCGAATCCCAGCATGTCCACTGGTTGGCAGGAGGTGATAGTCATTTATAATTACTCGTATGTCATCTCTAGAGAATACTCTTTGAACTTCCTTCAAGACATGTATTTGCGGTCCGGACCACATTTTTCTCCTATTTATTTCCCTCGTTAACCACTCTATATATTTAACGTTACTTGCAAGTTTAATTATACATACTTCTTTTATATTTCTTCCACTACAAAATTGCTCCAGCTGACTCACGTAGGCGTCTCGCGCTGTACATGATCGTAAGTCTGGGCATGTATATAAGATCAATTTCTTTGAATCGAGAATAAACAAATCCGATACATTACAGTCATTCCTCATCTTATACATCTCGCTTTCGGGAATAACCCGTAATTCAACGCAGTTCGGCGGCCTACTAGCCATTTCCACGACCCTAGGATGATCAGTCCTGCAGTCAATGTCATTGCTAGTACTCAGCGGTCCTGCTTGAATTTTATCTGAATTTTCAATATTCTTACGCTGCTTACGAGTTAAGACGCTTATAACCCGCTCATGCATATTTTTTAATTCATCCGAATCTATTTTCACTCTAGATAACGCGTCTGCAGCTACGTTATCTTTCCCTCTTATATACTCAATCACAAAATCATATTCCTCTAAAATTAAGCGAAATTTTGTCAACCTACTAGATGGGTTGTTCATGTTAAATAAGTAAATCAAAGGTCGATGGTCCGAGAAAATTCTAAATTTTTTACCAAATAAATACGGTCGATAATATTTTACTGACCAAACGATAGCAAGCATCTCTTTTTCTATCGTGGGGTAATTAAGTTCTGCTTTGTTTAAACTACGACTTGCGTAGGCTACTGGGCGGCCATCCTTATTACAGAGCATAGAGCCAATTGCTACACCTGAAGCATCAGTATACAATTGAAATTCGTTATCATCTGAAAAATCAGGATACTGTAAAATTTGGGGTGACAAAAATGCTTGTTTTAATTGTTGAAAGGAATTTTCACATTCATCCGTCCATAAAAATTGAGTATTTTTCCTACACAACTTATTTAATGGAGCCACAATTTCCGCGAAATTAGGAATGAAACGCCTATAATAGTTAGAAAATGCCACAAATCGTTTTACCGCGTCTGACGATGCTGGCCTAGGATAGTCCCTAATTGCTCGTGTTTTTTCTGGATCGGGTTTCACACCTTCTGGAGTAACTACATGTCCTAAGTACAACAATTCTTTCTTCAAAAACTGACACTTTCTTGGATTTAACTTGAAGTTAACCTTTCGTAATCTCAAAAAAATATCAATTAAATTTTTATTGTGATTTTGCAAATTACGTCCAAAACAAATTAAGTCGTCTAAGTAAACTAGACACTTTTCATAATTTAAACCTGATAAAGCGACAGTCATAGCTCTCGAAAACGCGCTCGTAGTAGTCTTTAAGCCGATACACATACGCTTCATCTGATACTGTTTATCAAAAGTGAATGCTGTACACTTTCTGCTATTAGGGTCTAATTCACACTGATAATATCCATTTTGGAGATCTAAATGGCTGAAATACATGGATCCCGAAAGTGAATCTAGAATGTCAACTATATTAGGGAGTGGAAATCGATCATCACAAATTCTTTCATTGAGTTTACGGTAGTCTATCACAAGTCTATATTTTTTTTCGCCTGTATCTGACTTTTTTGCCACCAAAAGAATTGGGCTAGACCACTCGCTTGTGGTTTCCTCAATGATATCGTCTTTAAGCATATTTTGAATTTGCTTCTGTATTTCGCCTTTTTGGGATTTGGGTAAACGATACTGTTTTGTATAAACAGGCGTTGCGCCAGGTTTTAAATGAATGGATTGTTGATAAATATTACATGTAGTTAGCTTGTCTCCCTCTAAGTAAAAAACATCCGAAAATTTTGCGCAAATTTGTTGAATCTCTAATTTTTCGTTAGATTGCAGGTAATTTAAATTAAGTTCTGCAAATAATCTTTTTACTCTGTCTGAATTTACTGTTGGTCTATCAAAACAAAGTATGTTGTAATTTGCTAGTGGTGTTACTTCCTGACAGAAAAAACTTAAATTAATTTCCTCTTCCCGGGTGTTCAATATTTGAATGGGCATTTTACCGCCCTTAGGCCGCGAGATAGAACCAGCCAAAAATACACCTTCGCATAACTGTTTTGGCGTAATAACGCACTCTTGTTTCAGATGTGTAGTAACGTAATGAATAGATTCCGACCTGGGAGGTAATCGAATGTATTTATTATTCCCAGTAATGCCAGGGACCAAGCATAGACAAATTTCTGTGTCATCATTTGCATATAATTTTAACGTATCTAGCTCTAAATTTAAACAACCTTTGTATTTCCTCAAAAAGTCAATACCTAAAATTCCATCGGTCTTACAACACAGGTCTTTGAAAACGTGAAAGGAGAACCCCAGTTTCCATAGAAACTCAGGCCTAAGTAGACAAGACTGAAAATTGGCTGTTAATTAGATTATTGCAAAAAGTTCAATTTCTCCAATTTTCACGGCTGCCAGCAATGGCCAACTAAGGAAATCCTAGAATGAATCACCATAATTATAGATTATGATTATGTCATACTCGTGTCACAGTGCTATTTAATATGTATGTTACACTTACGTTGGCGGGTGTCTATTATAATATCTACTACTTCAATGGTTTTCACCCAAAACGAATGTCATAAAAAGGTTGTATAATAAAAGCTATTGCATATTTCAAGAGATTTTATTAGTTATCATTATAATATATTAATATTTCGTGTAGTTGTGCAGGAGGCGTTATATTTCGTTAGTACCTTGCCCAATCAAGATACCATAATATTCTAAAGATGTATAGGGTACGTTATCCAGTGTTCAGGACTTATTCTGAACCTTTGTCAGTCACAAAACAGGCGATTAAGGAGTCCATGTCCATATTCATATAGTATTGGTTTGCAAGAAATTGTAGCGAAACTGCGAAACACATTCACCAAAACACAAGTACGAAAGCTAATACAATCGAAAATTAAAATCACTGTGTGCGTGTCGATGAGTTTCAATAGTAAATAGGACTCCAAATACGCTGAAAATATTTGATAGTAAAAATATACAAGAACGCGTAGAAAGATGAAAGATCGATGACAAATATGACAATACAGTGGTGTTATTTATAAATACTATGGTTACCAAAATGACATTATTAGGGATTACATCATCATTGTTGTCAATCGAATAATCGATGTCAAAATATTCGAAATGTAATTTAATAAAATTAGCGTAACGATTGAATGGTAATTATAATATATTACATAGTTTTGATTTATATGGAATACGAAAATATGTAAAAAATAAATTAATATTATAATTATAAGCACTAAATAATACATAAAATATATTATTATGTTCCATCAATCGATCATTATCAATCGATTCAATCGATTATAAAATCGTATGTAATGAGGTAAATACTGTGAAAACTTTTTTGCATTATTTTGTTCATTTGGCAAGAGCAGCTGAAGCTAAGATTTAAATATGTTTATCTTATAAATAAGACGAATTTTTTGGTATATAGTTTACTCTTGTCTAGTCCGATGTTCTAGCACAGATTACATATGGTTCGAGGCCGAAAATTGGGGATCTCCTTTATGATTGAATTTCTGTTCCATGAATTCCAACTGCAAGTCAACAATACCTACAGAACAAAGCTCGCCGCACACACCGCTTATTTTAATTCGCGCTACATCGAAAGGAATGTTACAACGTTGCAAAAATTCCAACTTCACCGCGCTAAGTGACGCTCCGGTGTCAATTAGCCAATTACACAAGTTGTTGCTAAGTGACAATTGAATTGAATTGTAATTACTGTAATAACAAATGCTATCATGATTACTTTCTATATCCTTTTTAGCTACGAAAAAACTCATCCAAATTATAGTCAGACTCATGTGCGTTGCTTACTGCAGTAGGTTGAGGCATATCCGTATTTACGATATTTATACCCGAACTTCGATAATTACTACGCCCCCGATTATAAAACGTGTACCTACCTCTACTCGGCGTGTTACCTCTAGATGACGGCTTCCGAGAGGTAGCACCGGGGTAGCTACGGGTCACGTTGGGACTGCTGCGGGGAGGGCGGGCACTGGCGTAGGCAGGAAATGCACGTTGATGGTCCTGAAATTGATTATAATTTCGATTACCGTAATTGTTTCGAAACGGTTGGCGTCGACCTCGCGATTTATTTGAAAAATAGTGACTTCTGTCCAGCTTCATTATGCTATTATCGGGATGGTTACATATCTGTTCGTCCTTTGCACCCATAATCGCGTCTTTTAAATTTTCATAATTTCTGGCTGAAATAATAGTGCTAAGGTGACTATTTCGCAAGCCCGAGGCGAATCTCTTTATTGCGGTTTTTTCATTCAAGGGTTTTAAAATATCGAATTTACTTGAATCACCCTCGGCTTGTGAGATCGTCAACTCTACAAATAATTGTTCAATTTCCTTACCGTAGTCCTCGATATTTTTCTGATCCTGAGTACATCGTAATAACTGCTGTTGAAGAGCTGTAAAAGACTTTTTAGGAATTAAGTGTTTTTTCATATCATCAACAAGGAGTTTTACGGTGTCATATTTCTGAGAAAGTCTTAGTTTGGCACTCTCCGATAATCTACTTTTTAATACAAAATTAATAAGTATAGGCTTCGATTTTTCATCAAGCATACCACTATACATTTCAATTGACGATATTAATTGCTTAGTAACTTCTACCTTATCATTCATTACAGGTAGCAGTGATACTGCCGTTTTTAAATCGAAAGACTCCATTTCAGTACTTAAGCTAGACACACCGCATAGATACCTTATTTGCTCAAACAATGAAGTAATTTGTTGAGTAAAACTATTTACTAAGTCTAACTTGGTTTGGCTCAACTGCTTCACATTACTAAGAACAGTTTTTAACTCTATTTCAAAATTCTTAATCACAATACTTGCTTCCTCTAATTTTCTACCAGCGATAGTACCCGTTTCACGACGCAAAGGGCCTATTTTTATTAAATGCGTTCTTATAGCTTTTAATTCTTTATAATATTTCTCTAAGCACTTAGCCATGAAATAAGAAAAGTGTCATCATAAAACAATATCTACTTATTTACTATAAAAAAAAAACTTAGGGTCCATACCACATATTAAAACACTTATTGACCACTGTATACGCACTTTGTCTTCGGACCGAATCACACACGAACTTCTGGGTTTACACTCTGGGCAGCTCGCTCACCTGGGCAGCTGTCGGCATGTCACGCTGGCGGCGCAGCCAGCTCCCGGACCTCCGCAACACCAACTCGTTCACTTCTCTCTGGATCCAACTTTGCTGGCATTTTTTATATCTTCTATATATGAAGTAGGAGATTACCAGCAACAGCATCACGCATATAGCAGTAAGAACATAGGTGGTCACACTAGTGTGATGATGTATCTCCTGTATTGCATTTCCATTTCCACCTGCGTTTTGGGCTATTACTACCTCTCCCGACGAATGCTTTTGCCCCATCGTGAATTTACGACGAAAGAAAAAATACAAGATGCACATCCACGTAATAATGCAGTCCAAGTAATAATCACCCACAAGGGGCCCCCGCGGCTATTGTGTTAGCCGATTTGCCGAAACGCGAGCGCGAACGCGATCGCTCACTGGCAGGGTCGCCATGTGAGGATGGATGAAGAAAAACGACCGTTCGGTGCCGAAGTTGCGTTTAATGTGTCATAAAAATACAATTGAAGAATTCAGCTTACACACTACAATGTAGACTCATGGTCTCATGTAGTGTCGTATAATGTACGTTTGTTTTTCTTGTATATTGTCTCTTGATGCGTTGTGCAAACAATAAAGAGTTATCTACCTATCTAAATAAAAAAAATTAACAAAAAAAACCGACTTCAATCGAAATCGGTTGGCGCCATATTGAGTTACTCGTCCATTTGTCGCGCACATACTTAATGCAAAATGACTTATATGATTTTCTCATGGATGCCATGATCAGATCTCGCTCAAATTTAAGTGGGACCACATGACAAGCACCAGCTTTCGATTAAAAAAAGAATCATCAAAATCGGTTCACCCGTCGAAAGTTCTGAGGTAACAAACATAAAAAAACAGTCGAATTGCGCTATGAGAACCTCCTTTTTTGAAGTCGTTTAAAAAAGTGAACTGACTGTTGCAGAGCCCCAGCCGGCGATCTGCGGCAACGGCGTGGTGGAGGAGGGCGAGGAGTGCGACTGCGGCTGGGCCTCCGAGTGCGCGGACGTGTGCTGCCGCCCGCAGGCCGCGCGCCCGCACTACAAGCCGTGCACGCTCACCGAGCACAGCGTCTGCAGTCCCAGCCAGGTCGGTCACCACTCACGTCACACGACTCACGTGACACGTGACACGTCATGTCACCTCGTCCTTCTATAGATGTTCTAAAGAATATAGAAAGAATATAGAAAAGGATAAAATCCTACTAATATTATAAACGCGAAAGATCGTGAAGATGTTTAGATGTTGGGTAACCATCAAGCCCTAACCAAAATTTAAAATAATTGAATAAAAAGAAGCTTACGCCCCAACTCAGAGTCAGTAACGGTTACTAAAATCGCTCCTTAGTAAAGAATCACCATAAAAATTCTGCACTAAGGAGCGATTTAAGTAACTGAGTAAGGGCGTTAGAACATTTCCATTTCCTAATTGGTCCGGTCTCCAGGGTCCTTGTTGCACGGCGTCCTGTACGCTGAAGTTCGGGGACAAGTGCCGCTCGGACAACGGATGCCGCGACGCCGCGCACTGCGACGGCAAGCGCGCCGCCTGCCCCGCCTCGCGCCACAAGCCCAACCGCACGCGATGCGACAAGGAACTCGTCTGCTTCATGGGGGTAAGGGTTGATGACTATTTTTTTATGGAAACACCCGGCAAATAAACTGAGGATATGTATGGTAAGTGGCTATCGTTACCCATGGCATGAAAAGCATCACTGATGCGTTGCCGGCCAAGAAAGAGAAAAAAAAGATCAACAAGGAATTCCCTCAAATACTCACGGATCCCATTATCCGAACTGAATTACAGTATAGCCGACGTATCTTGGCGCGTCTGAACTTCGCGCAGAACGCTATGCAGTAACATAGGCAATGTTCGATACGCGGCGTATTATGTCTCAGTCACACGTTCGCATGTTTGTGTCGCTATCTCTGTCTTACATGCGCTAAAGTTTGCATAGCCTATGTTCAGTACGCCGTTTATTTATCAACCAATTTGGAAAATTTTTAATTGCAAGGATATACCTACTTTCAGATTGGGGCCATATTTATTAAATTCAGTGATGATGGCTTTTTAATGATCGATTTTACGAGGAATATGAGGATATAAGCGCGGTTTCCTAACGGACCAACTAAATCCGCACAACTGGTGATACGGCACAACTAAGTATTCCCAACGGCACAACTATGTACAACTCAGCACAACTATTTTACTATAACTATTCCTTACGACACAACTAAGTACAATCGGATAAATACGATTAATAAGAACCTCTTCAGACATTAACTATGATGTTGGCTACTTATGTCATAAATTAAATGATATGTCGATCCTTTTTCAAAGACTATTTCTTTGTAATCGTTTAATTATTGACGTGATAACGTCTATTAAATCGATGCCGGGTGCACGCACGAAAAATCATGACTCATCTTTTACGTTCCGCGAGCGAGCGAACAGTGGAGAAAGCGCCATCTATGAACAAAACTATATACACAATTAAGTCAGAAAGGAACTTGCTGAAAAAATAGTTTAGTTTAGGAGTTCTAGATGGCGTTGTAGTATAAAGATAAAAGTTTCTAATTATAAGTTAATTTCCAGAGATAATATTATATTCGAGCACTACTTCGTCAATGTTTTGTCATGACGTTGTCACGTTAAACTACCGTCCGTAAACTGACTTTACAGACAACCATTTTTGGCAAAATTTTGATAATGATATCTCAATATTAGGAGTGTACGGGCTCAATCTGCCTGGCGTACGGGCTGGAGTCGTGCCAGTGCGCCCCGCGGAAGGACGACCCGCGCGCCGCGTGCGAGCTGTGCTGTCGGCGCCCGGGCGGCGCGTGCCTCTCCTCCTTCCACTGGAACGCCGCCCCCTACGACGTGCCCGACATGTACGCCAAGCCTGGCACGCCGTGCAACGACTACAATGGGTAATGATATTGATTTTAAACCAATGATATTATATGTATAAAAAGAGGTAGATATGCCAAGACGGCGATGAAATTACGTCAATCGAATTTAGTCAAGTATAGCGATTTTAATTGATAGACAGTTGATAGCTGCCTCTGAGTGAGGACGTCTAGTTGTCTTTTTCGCTAAGTATATGGTTTTAGTAGTGCCATCCCTTTTACATTTAACATTACATTAATGTGCCATCCCTTTTATATTAATTTACCAATGTAATAAGGATTGGTATAGTGAAACAAAACATAAACGTGTGTGTGTTGTAACTCGGTCGGAACAAATTTTTTGGTTGATTTGTAAGGGCATAACGTATCTACAGTTTAATATCATTGTTTTAAACCAAATTTAAAGATGAAGGAGGTATTCAATTCGACTGTTTTTTTTGTTTGTTACCTCAGAACTTTCGACTGGGTGAACCGATTTTGATGATTTTTTTTAATCGCAAGCTGGTGCTTGTCATGTGGTTCCACCTAAATTTGAGCGAGATCTGACGAGTAGTTTTTGAGTTATTCCTAATTTTGAAGTCGGTTGTTTTTTGTCAAGAATTATTATACTAATAACTTTAGTACTCAACAGTAATGAGTACTTCTTTTGGTGATATTCATAGTATACCTATTGATGTCATGTTACAAAGGTGTAAAAGCTGTATCATGCCGTGTTTTATTATACAATGCTCCGGCACATAATATACTAGCTGACCCGGCAGACGTTGTTGTGCAACCTTTTTTATATTTAATAAGATTGAAAATATCACTAATCACAATGAAATAGGAGCCTATGTCACACAAGAGAATGTTTCTGTGAAAGAATTTTTGAAATCGGTCCAGTAGTTTTTGAGTTTATCAATTACAAACAAAAAAACTTTCCTGTTTTACAATATTGGAAGTAGGTTAAATAGATAATAGTAAAGTTTGTATTTGTGTTGTGCAGGTACTGCGACGTGTTCCAGCGGTGCCGCGAGGTGGACCCGTCGGGCCCGCTGGCCACGCTGCGCAAGCTACTGCTGTCGGACGAGAGCCTGGCCGGCTTCCGACGCTGGGTGCTGCGCCACTGGTACGCCGTGCTGCTCATCCTGCTCGCCGTCGTCGCGCTGCTGGTCAGTACACACACACACACACACACACGCGCGCGCACACACACACACCACTATAACGATATTTTATTATCATCTTCGTCGTTAACATCCCTCTTGTACGGATGATGCGCTTTGCTTTGTCATTTATTATGCGTACTGATAAGGAATTGAATAAATTGCCTGAGTTAGTCTCCGTTCGGTCATAAAGTGCAGTATATACACACACACACACTATCCACTATTACGATATTTTATCATCATATTCGTCGTTACCATCCCTCTTGTACGAAGAACGCGATTTGCTTCGTCATTTATTATGCGTACTGTGAAGGAATTGAATAAATTGCTCGCGTCAGTGTTTCCGTTCGATTATAAAGTGTGTCTTCAAGGCAAGAGTGAATAGGTTGTTACTAAAATGTGCGTCTTACCACTAAAGACTACATCGCCACTTACAATCAGGTGGGATTAACTTAACGGTTAAAAAAACCGCGCACCATAGCCCACTTCAATGGCGGATCCAGAATCACTTGTCTAAGTATTTTGTGTACTGATATCATCTTATAAACGATATTATTTTGTTCTCCAGCGAAGTTGCAAGACTTTAGACGCAGCAACTATACACGACGTTAAACACTAGTATCCCTGGGACTTAGCTCAAGTATGTTATTTTTCTCCCGCGGTAAAAGCGGCAGGTATCGGTTGTTGACGCTAGAAGTGTGCTCTCATTTCGACATCTTACTCAAAAACATTTATTTATCGAATATGATATATCAAAAGCTAGTTACAAATAATTATCATATTTATCATCGTCTGAAATATTCACAAATAGTGACTGTGCCACCTTTTTAAAAGCGTCACTTAAAACAAGGCATCACTATATTCATAACATTAGTATCAATCGTTAAACACTTCTGTATTGTGTGTGCTACATTGAACGTAATTTAAGACTGCCACTAATCATCTAGAATCTTTAAAATATCCATTTTATCTTACAATTTTCATGCAATTTACGTATGTTTATAGAAACAATACAGATAAAAAATAGGTTAGAATGTATTAAGGTACTATAAATATTTGTATAACGTATGATACAACGTCGGCCTAGCAACGGCTTGTTGCATAAAAAATAATATTTTACTAAGTTACCACTCAGTGCTTACCATTGCAGACCACTAAATAATTTAAATATAAAAAGCCTCGGTAAAACCTTGCGGTATCAGTAACAAATGTAGAAGACGTATAAATGTGATTGTGTGATCATTGCAGGTGGCCAGCACGCGGTTCCTGGGCCGTCACAGCAAGAAGCTGAAGTCGGTGACCATCATACACTCGTCCACCACCGAGACCGTGCGCCTGCCCGACGCCACGGACCAGGGACTGATCGTCCACACGGCTGTCAGGTATGGAGTAACGGATGGACAGCGGAATATTATGAACTAGCGCTCTGCCCGCGGCTTTGACGGCGTTTTCTGGGATATTAAGTACCCTGTGTCCTATTCCAGACCATGGCCTACATGTGGGCTAAATATGAAAATCCGTTCAGTACTTTTTTCGTGAAAGAGTAACAAACATCCTCACAGTCTTTATAGTATATATACATTTATAATATTATTTTAGTAGGATAGAGTCCCGTTGCTACTTTTTGGGTAGTTGGATGATCAGTCTTTACAACAGATAAATTTCATGTTTTTGTAATTTATACATTTATTTATATTACAGGTCCAAAGTTCCTCTTAAAAAGAAAGTAGCACTCCGTACCAGAGCCTATCGCAGCAAGAAGGAACATCAGAAAGGGGACAAGGGATCACCGTCACACGCCGTCAAAAAACGGGTATGTATTTTAACATCCCTCGAATAAAATAATTGGTAATGTCTCGAAACCATCTAATGACATTATTTTATTTCCAGAAACCAACCGCTCAACCAAAAATAGATGAATCTCTTAAAGTCACAAAAGAAAATACAGCTATTGTAACGAACGCTGAAGGAAAGTCTCCCAAACATGTAATTCTTTCAAAGCATAAGAATAAGGTAAAGAAACGAAAAGTGAAGGTGAAAAAGGAAACTATCGACTACAGCTCCATGCAAAAGCATCCCTCATCCCCAACTAAAGATACGGAAGCACTGACGAAAGTCCAGAAGTGGCTGCTGAGTTCGCCGCAGCCCGCCGCTATTCCCAAATCGAAATCCATTCCACTGGGGCTGAACGACCGCGCGGCGCACCGGCCCGCCCCCAAGGGGACACGGAAAACCAGACCGTCCAAGAGTGCAACCAATCTTCTCTCCGGAGAAAAAGCGCGACTCCAAGTCGTGTTCAAGCCGCCGTTCCGGTTTAGTGTTAAAATTTGCAAGAGCGATAAAACAAAAGTCGTTCTCGATAAGTCGTCCAAACCCGATGTAGATAGAAAACGCCATGACGTCCTACCTCAACAGGCCTGCACTGAAGATCCTGCGAAACTCAATCCTCCGGTGAAAGTTCCAAAACACTCCAATGCTTCCAAAAACATTCCAGAAAACCTTACGCCGCCCAACGTTAACAAAAGTGATAAGTCCCAAGGCACAGAAAACGACGATCACGGGTACGCAAACCTCCTGCCGCGCAGTGCCAGCGACTGCAAGCTGGGCAAGAAGATGCCCGATCTCAAGCTTCGAAGCGGGCACAAGAAGAGCAACTCGGTCGGCCAGCGGCGGGACACCACCGAGAGCAAGCAGAATCTAATATCTCAGGAGGACTTCGAAAACAACACTCACGTGTACGAAAACGTCATGATGACGCAGGACGCCTTCGTCCCCAAGAGCTGCAGCATGCCGCGCCGGCAGCCCGGCGGCATGTCGCGCCAGAGCAGCTCCGGACACCTGCCGCGCGCGCAGGTCCGGCCGCACCGGCACAGCACCACCAACGTCAGCCGCTCCCGGAACAACAGCACCGCCGAGCCCGAGCACTTGTACAACATGATCGACACCCTGCGGCGGGAGCACGCGCCCCCCTGCGGCACCGACACCAGCAGCTCCTCGGGCAGCAGCCGGCCCGCGCGCGGCGCCCAGCTGCGCCGGCAGCTCAGCGAGGCGGAGCTGGGGCGCGGCCTGCGCGGCTTCCAGCTGGTGGTGGGCAAGGACAAGCTCAAGCGGCAGCTCAGCGACAACGAGCTGACGCGCTCGCGGCTGCAACTCGCCATGCCCATGTCGGCGGGCGCCGAGCCGCGCCAGCCCTTCTGCTGGGCGCCGCGCCCCCGCGCGCGGTCCGCCAAGCGCACCAGCTACACGTTCGGCGAGCTGAAGCACACGGTGCCGGACGCCGCCGCCCCCGTGCCCTTCTCACCGCCGGCGCCCCCCGCGCCCTCTGCGCCCCCCGACCCGCATATCTCCCCGGAGGATTTCCTCAAGATGATCGACAACTGAACCCGCTTGAATTTTTAAGTACGATTTAGTAATTAATCGATGTGTATATTAGATATTTGCGAGGTGTATCTGCCGGCCGATGTAAATATTGTAATTTGCTTTTAATATTAGGACTAACGTAACCAGGCATTAAAACAGACCATTGCTCAGTTTATTTTTTAATATAATTCGGCTCAAGTGCCGTGAAGTCTGATACGTCGAATATTAAGTAAACATAGTTTAAAGTAATGTGTAATATTTCACAAATATAATTTTAAATTAAGTGGAAACTAACATCGAGTACCTAATAGCAATAAGCTATGATATGCATTTTTTGTAAACGAACAAATGATCTATATATATAGATATAGATATATTGTCCAAATGATAACCTTGGATTTTTTATTATATTCCCTCAGTTGCGACGCTTGTGACGACTGCTAATATCAGCAGTAATACAATAATAACTTATAACATACTTCAATAATCTTTATATCAAAAATCAGATTGCAAAACATAAAATGTCTTACGTCCTTCTTTTTAATATATCACAAAATTTTCCAATTATATCTTCGATAGAAGATTTTATTTTACGCGTTACTATAATATTATGTAATTATAGGAATTTTATGTATATTACATAGCCTTTGGAATGTATAATAATATTATTATTTTATTTATATTTCGTTTTCTAGCGCTGGCAATGGTCTAGTTTTACTGAACCATCTCTATAAATGAATCTCTATTTTTTCTACATACTAGTACCTATTGTACAAATTTACTCATATTATGTAAAGTGTTCATATATAATACCTACTTATAATTATTTCATTAACTATTGATATACATATAACAACGTATTCTTTTTTGTTATTTTGAGCAAGCTTTTATGTTGATAATTGGAACATAATTGCTTAAATAATGTATTCACTGGCAAACGATTTTATACGATATGCGTGTGTAAAATGTATCCGCTAACTCTTCGTTTCGCCGATAGCTGTCAATTAATACGTCAATCTGTTAAAACTTATAGATATTCTATTGAACTATACTTCGCACTATTATTCTTCAAGAACAAATTATTATGTAATTTTATAGTATATGTAATATAATAAATTAATGTTTGGTCATTATAGGTTTCTGATCAGATTACTTGTATTATTTTACTTATTCAATAAAATTTTCTTGTAAAATTTTAGAAAAGTTCTGTTTATATCTCAAGGTTGTGAAATATTCAGTTTGACTTTTTTGTTTGTTACAAAAACATAAACCTATACTCACCAAACATGACAATCAGTTTGAACAATAGTGTTAAGAAACGGAAAATAAACTGTCTGTAAGGATATTTTTCTATAAATATTGGATTTAACGCAAATCAAAATATAAATTATGTTTAACACTATCGAAGTCAAGGGCTGTAACTATTTTATTTATGTTCTGCTATATCTGGGATGGAATATAATTTTACACCTAATTCGATGTATTAGTGTGACAATATTAAAGTACATAATGGTAAAGTTAATATTTAAATATTGTAATAATTCTTACTGTTAATGTGCATATCTAGTAGGTAATCGGTACAAAATTATTGTTGTCTAAGTTACCGCCTGAGTTCGAAAAATGTGATAGAATTATAACCGCGGACCTAATTGAAATAGCAGGTGTAAATTAACCATCTATAAGGTCCTCGAAACTCCAACCATGCCAACTTTACGCGATTAAGAAAAAATATACTTGCACTAAATATTCCTTTAATGTGTAACGAATGGGTTTTCGTCGTGTACCGCGTCGACCTTTTGTTTTGAACGTACAATTAATCTAGATACGAGTAGATTCCTATCTCAGATAATCAGAATGTGTTCCGATAAGTATTTGAGTGACGCGAAAGGGTCGCGAATGCTTTGCGGCTGTGCCACAGCGTCTATGAGCTTCGTCGTAGGGAGGTAAGGGTAAAACGTAAAAGCTAGGTATTGTATTGTATAGGAGACGATTTCTAAAACGATACTAAAAGTATTGGAAGTGTTACAAATTTGTATTTCGACTGGGAATATGGATACTGTGAGAACGTCGCCGGGTACGTTCTTGCTATGTGTGGCATTTAACTCATTCTGATATTAGTAGGTGTCTTATGATAGATGTATAATAGGGATGTCAAGTAACATTTCTTACAGTATCCATGTAAACCTTAAAATACCTTCATTAGTAAACGGGTATCCGTCGTTATGTCGCCCTCATTTATTGCTTCTCTAATATTGTGATCAGAATAAAATTACTGCTTATTTAAGTTTATTATGATTCCGTAGATTATTAAAGTATGTCGTAATTGTTGTTCGGGGAACATTCAGATTTAATCTTAATACACAATATTGTCTTTCTCTATTTATTGATAATTTCACTTTACTAAAAGTAAACTTTTGGTGTTATCTGGATTCAAAAGATTATAAGATCGTATGAACAAGATCTCACTGTATTTGTTCCAAGTGCCTTATGAACAAATCGAAGCATTCCTACTCACATTCCATATTGAAGTATGCTTTACCTATACAATTATTTTTATTTTTCTCCTAAATTTTGTTTAAACTTAAATGAACTATAGTTTAAGAATTATTAAAATCGAATATGTATGTAATAGGTACAACAGTACAGCTAAAGATTTATTTATACTACTTGTATCCCATTTTCAGTTCAGTTTCAGTACTTAATTAGTCTGTGATAGATAATTATTATTTTTTATGTATGTGTATTTCTCTGTTTAAGATTTTAGTTACCTACCTACCTAATATTTTGTCACTTATGTATTCAACAATTTGTTTTGTAAAATACAAATTTGTAATAAATTCATTTTCTAACATTTCAATATTTTTTTTCTGTATTTTTTAAATAATAAACGAATGCCACAAACGTAATTTACCTATGTATTTTATTAGAATTTCCTTTTAATTTTTTACTCTGTGGTGCAAATATTAAAAAAAAACTACTCTGCATAGATTTAACAAAGATAAAATATTCCGAATCCTTTTTTTTTTGTAATTTACAGATTTTTTTTTATAAAATTATAATTTCAACACGACTAAAAATCTAAAAAAATATTTTAAATATGTTACTAAAAATTTAAATAATTATGTTACGAAACACAGTTACGAAAGTATAAATTAGATAATAGAATAATAATAGGTACATTTCAGTTAAGTCACAGAATACAACAAATAATACCTTAATTTAACCAATAAATTTTTTTTCGTCATGCATTTTGCATACTGGCACGTTAGAATTGTTCCATTATTTTTAAATGTCAATCTTGACTCGAGAGTTCAATTGTTTTACCTTTCAAGTTTGTAACAAAACTTGGTTGCATGTTAATTTTACGTGTTTTAAATAAGATATTGATCCTATATGGCTCCCATACGGTATAGTCTTCATTATGAAGATTATTCCGAGCATTTGATGTCAAGATTTGGGAAATTATTACAAATGCAATCATTAGTGGATATGACACTTATGTGTAGTTCTCACACTTTGCGAGTTCATAAAGCTGTTCTTGCTGCCAGTAGCGTCTACTTTCAGGTAAATATTTACATTATTACACACAAACGATATCTAACTAGTTATTATTTTCTGAACAAATTAAGTATATGGTATTTTTCAACTTGTAGGAGGTATTACAAAAACAGGCTGGTGAACCGTTGATAATATTGAAAATGCGCTTTAGCGTGCTTAAGTCCCTGGTGGAATTTATGTATTGTGGCAAAACTCAATGCCTAGAAGAGAACTTAGATGAATTAGTCTCTGCTGCACAGTTTTTGAAGATCAAAGGTCTAGCGAAAGTAACTAAAGAAGGGCTTGGTATCACTAATCAAAGTAAGTCTTTGGAGAATTACAACCTCGATTCAGACATAAAAACATAGAACATAATTTAATTTTACTTTCAAGGTGAACTTCCTGTTTTTACTCCACCAGTTGTAATAAATCGGCCTCCCCAATCTCTTATAGACCTACATTCTCAGGTAAGCCTTTTCGCTAACAACATGTTTGTTCACATCTAAATACAATCTAGGACTAAGCTTACGGGACTATAAAATGGTCTAGGACCATCTTGTACATGCACCGGTGCGTTCACTAGAGATCCCGGAGCCTCACCATATTCGCAGGATGGCTGCCGAAGGGACTTTACGGGTAGAAATCCCACATAGGTAACCCGCAACCTGAAGATTCGGGTATCTACGGAAGATTTCCCCTCGAAGAAAAAAAAGGATATTATAAATATTTTTATTATGAAATCATCTATCTTACATAAAGTTGCGAATTAACGTGATAATACTTTCCAAAAGGAGAATGACACGATACCTCAGCCCACGCTGCTACCTCCGCCAAATACAAGTCAGCCCTCGGATACCCTCGCTCGAGCCAATAAGGTATTTATGCGCGCGATATTTTTTAATCTATGGGTATTTGTACTATCGTAAATGTCGGCGTTTACTAAATGATCTACGAGCAGAGGCTCGATCAAAGTTGTTGCGATACTCGATCTTGGGTCAGTCAGTGACTATACCCTGTCCACAAATCTTAGAGACTAAATTGACGTTTCATGGGTGACCAGTTTCGGGCGCAAATTAAATAGGGATGACCATAAACCGGAAAGTAAATCGGAAAAATATTCGCCGCTTTTACGGTGTGTCGAATATTTGTATTGAAGAGTCCCTAAAACTGATATAATAATAAATTTAGGCAACCATATCAAATATAATGATATCCATAATATATTTACCCTAATTAACTGAACTTAAAAGTTATTTTACTTACAAGAACGAATATTTGGTTATAGCTACATTCGGTATACAGTTAATTTTATACTATATAGCCAAATATTAAATATCTAAGTAGATAATATGACAAATAGGTGATTCTCACACTGCTCCGCGCCCCGCTACAGAGCGTAGATCTGCCTCACCACGCGTTTTTTTAACGTTGTACCGAAGTTTATCAGTTTCTATAGAAAACACGCGTGGTACATCACATTACAACGACTGAAGTATAAAGTATGCCATATTGAGCCCAGCGTGCACAGACGCGGGGCGTGGAGCTGTGCTAGAATTGCCAAACTGAACACCGATCTATTACTCAGGATATTTTGGTTTAGTCGGATATCTTGAAATAAATTCCTAAAAAATTTACTACAAACGAATGCGTATATTTTGCATATTATTTCGAGAATGGCTAAGTGTTATTGATATACTACTTCCGTACCAGCGGCCATTTGCTTCAAAATTGCATCAATATCAGTGGGATTGAATTAATTTAATTTAAACGATGAAGGATTTAGTAATAACTTAAACACATCAAGAATATTTATAACATAACTTTATTCAGAATCAGACCTAGTGCTATTACTGTAAAATGTATCATCTGAATCACTACCAACTTCTATTAAAAACTATTTTAATATATAAAAATTGAGATATCCGAAATATCTCATCGACTATATGCCCCAGTCAATAAGTTTTAAGTGAAAATAAGTTTTATCATCTTATCAGTGATGATATTGTTACTAACTGAATGGTTTTTTTTTATTTAGTTCAAACTTCTTACTATTCTTATGACATGGTTTACGATTCAAAAAACCGGAAAAGTAGATCGCACAAATTTAGCTGGTAACATTATTTTGAACTTTGACATTAGCGATTGTCATTTTAGTCTCAGAGATTTGTGGACAGGGTATACCTACTTCCTGATTGCATAGTAAACGACAAAGATCTAATTATTTACCGCTACTCTACTCATGTAATTAATTTATAATAAATAACGATTTGAAAGACAAAGCAGCAAGATGCGTTGTGTAAGTTTTAAAAAAACCTTACCCTTTTACCTGAATATTCATTGCCATTAGGACAAAATCTTACCGTTTGTCGAAAGAAGACCTATAAAGCGTCGTGATAATTGGCAGCGATTTTACGAGCAAACGATGCGTTCATCGTCGTGCGATGACATTTATTATTATGCTCGTGCGATGACTTGCGAGCTTTAATTAGGTCACACTTATTTAGTGTGTGTGTTTAATTTCGTCATGCGACTAAATCGCATCGTTTGCTCGTACGATCGCTGCCAATTAGGACGACGCCTTAGGCCCAGAACCCATTATCTGTAGACTGTTTAAGTACCTAATAATATAACCTAATAAGTATAAGTATAACCAATCACCTTAGGACACGGTGGTACGTATACCATTTGACATTGAGAACGGAACGAGCAACCCTGCGAGTGGTGCCGTCGAATATGGCGACGGATTGCATCCTGTGCGACCGCGACGCGGCAGGCCTAGCATTAGGGTAACATGCTTTCATCAAAATATACATATCTATCTGACACATAGTTAAGGACAAGGATAGATCAACCTCGAGACATAACGCCGCCTTCAATCAATTTGATCAATTCAATTTGGCGTAAACGTTGATAGAAAATAGTTTTGTTTAGCTAGCTAGAGGCTGAGTCTGTTTAATATCACGTCCATTTCCATTTTCAGTAGATACGTACCTATTTTAGTTGGTATTAGTCTTTAGGTATCTACATGCATCATATCCAGATACATATAGAATAGTGTAAAATACAATAGAAATACTCTTTATTTGTACTTACACCAAATAAATTATATAGGTACCCATAAATAAATAAATAAATAAATGTTTTTTTAATCACATTTCGTTCATTCATAAGTACCTATTTTAGATAATATAGCAACATACAGTTGATGACCTTACAGTTTAGCTAATAAAAATATCTTGTACCCACATCTGTATATAATCAACCTATATCAAATGTTATCAGAACACATAACATTATTATTTGCATAATTTCCCTCAAATTACATTGTAGCATATAATCTTACTTAATTTGTAAATTATTCTGATCTTATATTTCAAGTTTACACTTCATAGCCCGGATAGCTCAGTCGGTAGAGCATTGGACTTTTAATCCAAGGGTCCAGGGTTCAAGTCCCTGTTCGGGCGGGTATATTTTTTCGATAAAAAATAAATCAGTCGGTAACTAAAAAGATAATATGATTAATATTAATAATGTTTTAGTAATTTACAGTATTTTTTTAAGTAAATTATTAATTCGTTGCAAGTTTAGTCTGTTTCTTACTTCGTTGATAAATCTAATATTAGTGCGCTCACCTTCATGGACCACATCCCCACTTTCCACAGGTGGGATGGGTCAAGCACTAACTTATTTTTGAGTGCGTAAAAAATGATGAGGAAAATAAATTGGAGTATAACGTACTAGATAGAACAGACATCACGAAGGAAACAGCCCAGAAACGGCGTGCAAGTCGCGCCGGGAAGGGATAATAAATCATAGAATTCATGAGTTGCAACTCACTGGGTGACCATCGAGTTCGCGGTGTCGGTCCTATACGCTAGTAATAATAGTTCAATGTGAGGTAAATATATTTTTGCCTTTTGGTATTCGTGCAGAGAGCGGGCTGCTGGGACGGCAGCAGCGCACTAGGCCGCGCCGCCGAGCGCGCTCTGCTACGCCGCGAGCACGACTCGCGCAAGGCCATCCATCAGCTAAAGCATCTGCAGACCAGACATATGCAGGTTCTACGCAGATTTTACTCCAACTTCATTCACGTTTACTTTCCTTTTCGTCTCTCTTGGCCGGCAACGTATCAGTGGTGCCTTTGGTGCTGCTGATGTCCATGGGCAACAATAGCCACTTACCATCAGATGGATCGCCAGCTCGATCGCCAGCTATTTCATTAATTTTTTTTTAAATTAGATGTAGGTTAGGTATGTAGGCTACATCTTGGTTACTTTGGCTGTTTTGTTAGCTACTTTCGGTGTTCCACCAGATACACAATTTTAATTTTCAACTTGTGACTTTAACTAGATGGTCCAAAAAGATAGGCGAATACTTGCACAAATTCCATTCCAACCGTGAGACTACTGCATTTTATTTCGAAGTGGGAGTTCTCAAGATACCAACAGTGTTACATACCTGGTCTATCTATGAAAAACTGACTTTTATTAGCCGCTGTTTCTAATATTCCTTTATTTTTTACAGGACTACATGGATCGTGTTACCCTGTCGCAGGCGGTCAATAGCATATGCGATCCTGATTCCTCATCGAGCCGTAACTTCATGAACGTTGACAGCGGCCTAATGTATATGGATCAATCCGTGAGTTCTTTGGATCAGAACATTCCATTCTCTAAGGAGCCCACAATAGGAAATGAAACATTAACATCGAGTTACACAAATCCAGTAAATAGTTCTACCAATGATCCAGCGAATAGCGGAATTAGTACTGCGATGTCTCAGTATGTAAACGCTTTGAAAAATGCTGGTTTACCGACCGATTTGCCAATACTCTTTGAGTCTGGAGATGGTTCATATATAAATGTGAATGAACAAGTCCTACTTGATATGGTTCAAAGTAGTGAAATACAATATGAAGTAATTGAACAACCGAATATTATAGAAAAGGTCGCAGATCCAAGTGAAATCAAAAGTATAGATGAGCTTTCTAAATCGATAGAAAGAGGTGAAATGTTAATAAGCAGTAAAAGTTTCCCCTGCGACAATAACTTCGGAAAAGATAACATCCAAATCAATTCTCATGAAGATGCTATAAATAGTTTAAATGCTATTTTACCAGATAACCTGGAATCATTTTCTGATCAACAAAATTATGTAGTATTAGATCCTAATCTTCAAGATAGTCGCAATCCTATTGATCATGGAAATACTAACGATTTTGCTTGCATAGAAAATGACATGCATTTTTTTACAAAATCTATGAGCGATGATGTTAAAAAATATTACGAAGATCAACAATTAAACGATGCGAGGGTTATGGAACAGTTATGTCCTACAAGTTCTTCTTTAGACACTAGTTTTAACATGTCACTGCTGGATTCTAAAGAATCTAATCTGAATGATACTCAACAATATACTTCATTAAACACTGAAGACTTTCGATTACAAGATTCATTTGATTGCTTAATGTCCACACCGAAACCAACTACTGTAAAAAGAAGCTTTGATAGTATTGAAAATGTAGATAATAAACAAGTTCAAGACCAAGATGAAATCATGAAAGATTTACTAAATATAGAAAGCAAAATAAACAATGTCAATCACGAATCCAGTATGCTAAACGAAAGTACCAATAAAGAACTCGTAGCGCAGATTGATTATAGTACTAATCCATTGAACTCTGTGTACGAGGCTGACAATAATAGTTTAGGTAATAAAATGGAACCGTCAAAACCAAATGAAAGTTTTGCATCGACACTGGAAGAAATGCAATGGGATACAATGATAAATAAAGAAGTGGATGGAAGCGGAACCACTGAACGTGAATTATCGCTAAATCACAATTACGGTGACGCAATACCATCAAGTACTAATTTCCCAGATACTGAACAAGACCTACATTCTATAAACTACAAGCCAGATGAATGGGATAGCAACAAAGAAAATGTACAGAGTTCTACCAATGACCTGATGCAAATGCAAACATCGGGGGACGACATACCGTATGCAGTTGGACTGCTACCACTGAAGCAGGTTCAAGCAAGTGAAGATGATTTTAATAAACAATCAGATTGTACAGAACAGATGAGCCCATCTGATAATCCGGATGCAAAATGCTTGAAACGTAAAGTCAAATATAAAAAACTAAGTTAACATAGGCTTCCTGTCTTCTAAACTTCACTTTAGTAAGATGTAATAGTAATAAATGTATTGATGTATGTACTAACTAAATGTTTCATTGTTACACCTTTTAATAGTTTTGTATTGACCGTTTAATTTAGTACAAAAATATTCAATTAAATTCTACTAATCACTCGAGTGACTAAAAGTACATATTCCTTGTTGTTACGTATAGTCCAACGATCAGACTAACGAGTAGAACTAGTGAGAACAAAGCGGTAGATACGGCTTTGTTCCCACTAGTCAGTGGAACTATTGAGTAAAAAAAAATCCCAGTAGTTCTACGATAGGACTACCGAGTAGAACTAGTGGGAATAAACCGGTAATAGTGTTGTATCACTAGTTAAAACCACTGTAGACAACAACAGTAATTAAATTAAGTAATCAGGTAGTTAGGTGCGCAAATACTGCGTAAAATGGTTCTTAGTACTAATGACTGTAAGTTTACTTTACTTTAATGAAAGCTTTCTATCATGATAACGGGTAATTTGATTGCTCATCCTAACCTTTCGTAGGTTTCGTAGGTATCTCCCGAGTTGTAAGATTATGCGGAATTGGTTAGTGGAGACAAAAAACAAAAGAAATATTGTCTATGTGGGGCTTTATAATATAAATTACTGATTTAACATTAGTAAGGCATTGTACACATTCAGGCAGAAATTACAAATCTTTTAAGAGTAAAAGTAAAAAAAAATACTTTGTAATGGGAATTTCCCATAGGCACTTAATTTTAACAATTTTGTACCACATAAAATCAGCTTACATAGACATACAAGTTTAAACAAACTAGTTATTATACATTATACATCTATTTTACAAAGATCTATAAATACATGGCTCGGATTTAATTAATATTTCTCAGAAGACTTACTTGTTAAGTTTACTCAGATATACATATAACATAATTATGATATGGACGTCACATTAAATATAATATTATTGTACATAATCATGACATGAGATTCAATTTGACATTTTATAATACATAGAGATCCATTAAGGTTCGTCAATACAACTAACAGATGTTATAAAATAAAAAAATTAAAGCTGTGAGAGATGTGTTCCCATTCACGTGGGTAATTTCCTGTCAATTGTTACATATTCCTGTCAATCTATACCTAATATAATAAAATTAAAAGCTTGTTTAAACACGCTTATCTCTAAAACTGCCCAGTCGGATTTATTACAGAAAAATATTTTTATGTATGATAGCCACCATTCTTGGGGAAGGCTTTAGGCTATCCTATTATAATTCCTGACAAAAAGGAGTTGCTCCAGAGATACCTTCAGAGGAACCTTAGATACCCGAAGCGAAGTGAGGGTGGTTTACTTTTCATTACATAAACCCTTAAATTTCAATCACAGGATTATTATAGTCGGACCACACAGAAATCTCATAATTATTGTCAGTAAGTTTGTGCAGCTGCATTATACATTACATAAAAAGTAAGTAAAAAATCAATAAAATGGTCGGACAACCATCACAACCCATATAACATAAGTAGTAGAATTAAAGCATGACATGTGTATTCAATATCAAATGCGAAAATACTTAACTAAAAAAATACATAACCATATAAAAATATTTTATAAAAACTGACATTATAAAAATATTATAAAGTTTCCTTAAACCTAATGCTAAACTATCGTTTATACATAGAATATTAAAGGATCATGAGAACAAGAAAGTACGTACTGATTGCATAACAAATATTGCTAAGAATAGTGATTCTATACCCATCGAAGGAGATTTCGTTGCAGATCCCCTGACATAGTAGCCATACGCGTCACTGTGATAATCACCCATTTGGAAGGTGATATGAGGCGAAGACATACGCCCATCGCCACCGTTCGAGTAAGCTAACACTCTCAGGTTATAGGATTTGCCGGGCGTCAAATTTTTAACGTAAGCCTCGAGCTTGTGTTCAATTGGCACCAGGGTGTCGTTCGCAGTACTCATGTCTTGATCGATTTCCCAGACCCTCACCTGTGAACAAGGATGAAATGACACGTCAAAACGCTTTCAGGATTTAAGGCATAATAATGCATAAAGCTGTGGTATTGTGGTGCATAATTAAAATTTTTGACGTAGTTTCGGGGGTCAAAATATTACAGATGTTGTCGAGGATTCCGCAATAACATTAATATTAGATTTTAAAATATATAATCGGATTCCCCTTTTTAATGACCATTTGCAGTTTAAAAAACTATACGAAACGACAATATTATGTTACTTAAGTAATAAATAAATGATATACTCGCCTTATAACCCATAAGTGGTTCCTCCTCATCAGTGGGCTGCACATACCGCCACACCACGCGCACCGTGCTGGGGTTGACGGCCCACACGTTGACCGATGCCGGCGGCTTCTGTGGCGCCTTGCGGTACGTGCGCTCCAAGAACCGCTCGCTCTCCGGACCTTCACCCGCCGAATTGAAGGCCATTACCTGGAAACACATGGGAATGTTCTTTGATTACAGTCTTGATTAAGGGCAACAAAATTATTTTTCGCTTTTTGTTTCGGTTATGTTATATCGGACATCGGTGTATGAGATAATGCCGGGTCCCCGCTTCCTTATAGCCGGTAAGACGTGGGTGATGTCTTCCGGCTTACTTCTATACAACGATGACCAATATGACCACATTCCTGCTCATCTGCTAGTTTGTCAGTTTCCAGAAAAAATTACACGTACCTTTACATAATAGTAGGTATCAGGTTGCAGACCAACAATCAGAGCCCAGTTACGTGTTGTTCTTGACAAGAAATAAATGCATTCTTCTTCCTTATTCGATTGCTTCCAGTATTTAAGACGATGCCCAATCAATTTTCCTCTCAACCGTTCCCGAGATTGATCAATAGGGTTCCATGTAACATTCAGGGCTGTCGAATTGTATGAACGAGAGTACACCTGTTGTGGAGCGACATGCGGCATGTCCTCGGCTGAGTAAATTGTTACTATATCACTTTCTGGCCCCGCGCCGACGTCGTTGAACGCTTGGACTTTGACATTATAGGGAGTAAAGAAGTAGTCCAGAGAAATATGTACCACGTGCATGCCTACATTACCATATTCTTTCAGCAAAAGAGATTGGAACTCGACTTCTGTGCCGTTACGTCTCCAGAATATCTTATAATGAATACCCGGTCCGTTTTGAAGCGATGGTGGCAGTGGCGTCCACGTGATTGTAAGATCTCCAATCTTACCACCTCCTCCGCCGATATTACTAGGTGCTTGGTAAGGCTTATCGGCTTGCGTAGAGAATTGCGGGCTTGGAGAAGACGGTTTACCGACACCTAAAGTATTGATGGCTTGAACTCTAAATTCATAAACAGCCCAAGGCATCAGAGTTGTAGTTACAGTGGCTCGTTTGCGACCATTGTAACGGTCAATTTCGTTCACATTAGCGATATTGTCTGTAATGACGCTCCAAGTAGAATTCCAATGAGTGCGGCCAGTCAGGATGTAACCAGTTATTGGTCGTCCATTGGGATTGCTGTCGGTCCACTCCAAAGTAACTGAGGACCGCTGAATATTTTGTATTTGTAACCCACCGGGAGGACCTGGAGGTCCTTCGATTCGCAATTGGGTGCGACTCGAAATGCGACCTATAGCCGATTTGACAACACACTCATACTCCCCGACATCAGACAGGCTAACATCATAAATCGTTAATTCTCCACCATCTATCTTTATTCTCTTATCAGCGTAAAGATCCGCCGCCTCTTTCATACGTATCCCGTTATGGTTCCATAAATAAGCCGTATCTAATAGGGAGTCCACGTCGGCATTACAATGCAGGAAGATGACTTGATTTACCTGAGTCGTAATACGCGGCGGAAGTCGTTCAATAAAGCGTGGGGCGCGCAACACAATCAAGCGACCTCTACTCTCGTCTGACCCATATTGGTTTTTAGCGACACATGTGTAAACACCCTCGTCGTCTCTAGATAGCTGTCTGATAATAAGATTGCCGTTTTCAGTAATAAACCGTTTCCCTCCTGCCCCAATTACAATATTGTCTTTCTTCCATGTAAAAGTTGGTTTTGGTGCTGCCTCAGGATTACATCTAAGCGTAACATTGCCGCCTTCAGATCCATATGTCTCAGATTCCAAGGGGCGCTTTTTAAATGATGGTTTTAAAGATAGCACCCGAAGCTGCCCTGTGGAGTAGCTGGCTTTTAATTGATTTTTAGCCTCACATTGGTACATTCCAGGGTCGCGTGTGGGATCCAGATACTTAATAATCAAAACATTCTCCTGTATGATATATCTGTCACGATCCGGTGCTTCTAAAGTATCCATAGATAATTTATTTCCATTTTTCCACCATGTATAATTCACATCAGGTATCCCAAAAGCTTCACAGTTCCAATGTAAATCACCCCTATTATCCATGTGTCTATTTGACAATGGGATTGTAAAGTTTGGTTCAGCTTGTACTTTTAAGAAAACACTGTTGATGATATGTGCTCTGTCATTACGAACATCACAAATATATTCACCTTCATCTTCAACAGCAACATTTGGTATGGTCAAAACTCTATTGAAATTACTCAAATGAGCCTTCTTAGGTAGATTACCATTTTTTCTTGTCCAATTATATGAGGGCACAGGATAGCCAAAGGTCATACATTCAAATCTTACTTCTTGTCCCACGACTGGAGCATCAGGAAATATTTTTGGGAAATTTATTGGAAACTTCAATTGTTGGTAATCAGAGTGAGGATAGACTAATAGAGGAAAAAATGGTCCATTTCTCCCGGCATCAGAAACTTTGCTCATTACGTTACAACTATAATTACCCCGATCAATTGTTTCTAATGCTGAAAAGTAAAGTCCTCCATCATAGGATACAAAGACTCGTTTATCTTCTTCAACCAAATTTGGAAAGTAATTGCGAGCCCATAGAAAATTAACAGAAGGATAGTAAGAAGGAGGGTCACAATCCATTACTTTGCCCCAATACTGATTACCACTTTCAACTGGCCTCTTCTGATTGAATTCTCTGATAAATCCAAAGGACAACCTAACTGACTCTGACCTAATTGTGCCAAACTTGTTAGTTGCCGTGCAGTGATATTTTGCATTATCTTTATCAGCATCCGGAGAATATATCATGAGGGTTCCACCGCTTAATATGAATCTCGAGTCAGAAAGAGGATCAATTTCAGTGAATATAGGGTTGTCAACTTGGTAGTCTTCTCGGAACCATTTGTATGTGGGTGCAGGGAACCCTTCAGCAATACAGGTTAGCTGTACATGATGATTTCTTAATGGATCATAGACAACATCTACAGGCTCCTTTATAAAGTATGGACCCCTAGGAATCCTTTCTGGGTCATAAGTCTCCAAGCCATAAGTAAATGACCTCTCCTCTTGTATCAGATAATGCAATCTCTGAGTTTGTCCTTCACAAATAAAATGGAAATATTGAGTGCCTTCAACCGGAGCCAGTCCCCAACGTCCATCTTCATGAGAATATCGGTACACAAGATAATCACGGGGCAACAAATTGTAACTTGTGTAGGTCAATCTACGGTCATCAAAAAAAGCATTTTCTAGTCCAGTCAATTGCGATCCATCTCCATCATTAGCCCAGTAGTTAGGAGACTGCTGATGAGCTCCAATATACCAAGAGCCACGCTGGGGGTCCAATTTCATTAGATTTGTGATGATGAAACCATGTTCTTCAGGGTTATTGACGGCGACCAAGTCGGCTTCAAACGCTTGACAGATTTTTCGTGCCTCATTACGCGGACGGTCCGGTGATTTTGTAAACCGATAGCAGGATTCCCTGAAGCGTATCCAGTTGGGCGGACATCTATACCTTTCCTCGAAATCCAGGCCCGCGTAGTAGTTCGAAGTGCTTTGCGGGTCTACTTCGTTGTCGCCATCTCCGTACACGTCGGAGTCGCTATCGTGATAAAATGAACTTTGGGCTGTGTGAACATAATCGTTTTGGTTCACAGGAAAGCTGCCGTAAGGCACTTGCGAATTGGGCCGGTATACTGTCCCATTCTGAGACTTTTCAGTTTGATATTGCTGCGGAAAATTCGAATTGTATTGTGACTGTTCCAATCCTTGGCTGCATACACTACTCACCGCCGCCACCAGTAGCAAAGCTACTTTTATTTCACAATTCCACATACTACAAAATTATACCATAACCGTGAGCTTAATACATATGTATAAGTTAAAAAATCATAAAACGTTATAAAATTTGAACAATTTGATGATAAACACAAAATATCGCCTCGCCCAGTCGCTACCACAGAGTACTTATTCACTACGTCACTACCACAGAGTCACAGAACACTTGCACAGAGTACTTTGTTATATACTGAAATCGCTGAATGACCACAGAATATAGAGCACTACACGCTTTAGACAAGAGTCGAGACTATAGACCAAAATATTATCAATTAAGACAAAAAAACGTCTCAAAAACGGACTTTTTCGGAGCTGACGATCCGCCTGATGGTAAGCGGCCATCGCCGCCCATGAACATAAGCAACACCAAAGGCATCACTGATGCGTTGCCGGCCAAGAAAGAAAGAAGAAAAAGAAAGAACTGGCTCTCAAGCCCCCAGCCGGAACACGACAAGTCGTTTGGCGGCTGACTCATGCTCGAGGGTGGTAGCTATCCAGGCGAACCCCTGGAGAAATAATAATAGTAATAATAGTATTAATTAACAATTAAAATCAATATTACCAATATAATCCCTCCGAGGGCCCTACCACCAGTGGGCCGGATTTAGTCTTTGTTAAATAAACATGTCAAATTTTAAAAAATAATAAACTTCAACGTTTCTGTTTTCTCAAAGATCGGCTGGCAGAGAATGCTTCTAGCAATAAGCCCACCTTTTGTACCATTTTTTTAAAGGTATAATAAAGTTTTAAATAAATAAATAAACTGCGATATCTTAGCGATCTCACAGGTATCATTTCCATCTCATGTTTTGATTTGATTTGATTTGACTCATTCTGCTATTCACGATCACACTATTTATTTCAGTATTCACAATGGCAGTTCTAATAACTTAATAGATCTCTGAATCAGTGGTCTCGAACCTACTGATTTTTCTGTATTTTTACCGATATGGATGGGCTCTGCCCTACCGAAATGCAACGATTTTTCCACGATTTTAAAGAATACTTGGAAATTCTCCAGATTTTTCTACCAATTTTACATAATTTTTAAGTTGGCAGCCCTTTTCATGTATGTTTTACGGGGGAATGGGGAATTCCTCAACAATAAGCTGTTCTCAATGATGTTTAAATAAATATAGATACGTTATGCCCTTACAAATCAACCGAAAAATCTGTTCCAAAAACAGCTACAACCAATTATGTTTAATTAAATATAGATACGTTATGCCCTTACAAATCGACCGAAAAATCTGTTCCGCAAACAGCTACAACACACACACGTTTATCTTTTGTTTCCCTACACCAATCACTAGTACATTGGCAAATTATGTACCTAAAAAGGATGGCATTACTAAAACCATAATAGTGAAAAAGACAGCTAGTGTTTGTCGCTCGCGTCAATCTATATCGGCTACGTTCTTTATCGCTCTCGCGTCAAAACTAGATCGCTATCTCTTTCTTCATCTGAATATGGCGTCTTTGCATGCGTTATTAGATTATTTAAAAAAATAATTGAAATAGACTAAATAATCTAAGTATCTTGTATTATGATCTATTATTATTGATATATTATTAACTTGTATTATCTTGGATGTATGAACCTACGATGCGCCACGCTCGTGATTGCTCTCGACGCAGACTAATTACAAGAGTTCCCAATTGGGAACTTTTTGAGTCACACAACGCGTGCGCTTATGACGTATCTGCCTCTTTTTAAATATAATATCATTGGCTACAACACAAACGTTTATCGTTTGTTTCGCTACACCAACTAATCTATGTCCGCAAGGCACGCTTTATCGTATTGCACGTCTTTATCGCTCTCGCGTCAAAACTACATCGCTATTTCTTTCTGAATATGGCGTCTTTGCATGATTATTAGATTGTTTAAAAAATAATTGAAATATACTAATTATGAGAAAAGTATGAAATCTGCCTTTTTTGTTATTGTACTGTTTTGTACTGTTTTTTATTGGTGAGCTATTGTTTTTTAGTTCCTTGGGATTGACAACACTGATTTTGACGTTCGAGGGCGAGACCACTGAGTCTGACCTGACACAGTCACAGGTCACAGCACAGTTAAATTAAAAAAAATGCTTCTCAGCGTCAGTTGATTTTTGATTTGACTGGTGTCTGCTGTAAAACTTTTTCAAAACAAAGTTCTTCAGTGGTATCTTCTTGTCAATTTGTATAATTGGATACTTAAGTTTCTCATCTTATTATAAAGATATAAAGGTTAGTAAAATATTCAATCATTTTGTTCTTATTTAGTAAGGACACCGGTAATTTTTCCAGAATTCGAGGTGAATAGACATGAGTGGGGGGTGAATAGAAACGTCTTTAGGGTCAATAGACACGATACGAAGAAAGGGCTGCACAGATATTGATAGTTATGAAAAGGGGTTAATAGAAACATAATTTTTCAGGGTTCTGTAACGAGGTGTAATAATATTCAATATTCCTTAGCTGGCAGCAAAGAGTAATATAATACATAGGGAGGCTGGCAGTCTGCCAGTGGCAGATGTATTTTCTCATAATTTTTTAAATCTTAACACTTGGGTTTGTTTACAAAAATGCATCAGTCAGCTGGGCTTCCATCATCGTTGGAGGATTTTGATCTGTTAAAAACGTTATTTTTTTTAATTTAATACTTTCACTACTTTTGTTAGCAGTACCTAATATTGACGACCCGCGTGGCGCAACGATTAAGTACCATGCCGGATCGCTGTGCCAAGGGTCCTGTGATCGATTCCCAGCGAGGCGGAAAGGACCCCGCACTAATTGTTTGGAAATTGTGTTTCAGCGGATTGGTCTGAATTTTTGGTATGTTGTAGCCCTAACCGTACTGATCAAAAGTCTTAATGGGCACAACCCCCCCAAATGCGTATTTTGTCCTCCAGGGGGCACTTTCCCCCCAAAGTCTATTTATTCTATTTCTGCAGAATCATTCTGAATTTTTAGTATGTTGTAGTCCTAATCATGCCAAACAAAAGAGTCCAAGACAAGAGTCCCAAACGCTCAGAAAGTTATTGAAAAAATGTAGGTTTTAAATCAATTAGCTTTGGGGGGTTTTTCTTTCTCCAGATGGCGGAAATACGCCTACGGAATACGGTTCGTTCCTATAGGGACTCTTGATTGGCATGGTTGGAACTACAACATACCAAAAATTCAGAATTATTCCGCTAAAATAAAATAAATAGAACATGGGGGGGGGGGGGGGGGTTAGCGCCCCCGGAAGGAGAACACACGCAATATGGGGGGTCGTGCCTATTGGGACTCTTGTTTGGCACAATATACTAAATATTCAGAATGATTCCGCAGAAATCGAATAAATCGACTTTGGGGGGAAAGTGCCCCCTGGAGGACAAAATACGCATTTGGGGGGGGGGTTGTGCCCATTGGGACTCTTGTTTGGCATGATTAGGACTACAGCATACTAAAAATTCAGAATGATTCCGCAGAAATCGAATAGATAGACTTTGGGGGAAAGTGCCCCCTGGAGGACAAAATACGCATTTGGGGGGGTCGTGCCTATTGGGACTTTTGATCAGTACGGATAGGGCTACAACATGCCAAAAATTCAGACCAATCCGCTGAAACACAATTTCCAAACAATTAGTGAGGGGTCCTTTGAATGATGAGTTTGAATTTCTGTTCTCGGTCTGGGTGTGAATTGAATGTCCTTGTCTTGTGTGTTGTCCATGGCACCCACGACACAGGGAATCCTAGTGTAGACCTATGAGTGTGAAGCGTTATTTATTTATTATTGAGAATTTGCTACTAGGTGTAAAATAGTTACAAAGTAATATAGTGCCTTGCTTTATTACCTACCTACCCTGCCCTGAGAGCCTTACCTGATACCTCAGTTTCACTTGTGAAGGATCTACACCCTCGCAATTGAGGTGCCAGTGGTATTACACCTCGTTACAGTTGTCAATAGAGTATTATTTCATCATGTACCTTACTTAAAAAAAAAAACTTTAAAATGCTAGATAAACAATTATATAGGAATATAATTACAAATAATACACAAATAAAATAATTTTGATATTATTGTTTTTATTGAAAAATATAAATATCATACCTATTTATAATAAAAATTGATTGTGGCCGTATCTTTTGAAGGCAGTTTCCAGATAAATAGAAACCGCCTATTTTACAAAAAAATTAAATTTTTCCATATTTTAAGCATTGCTATTAGGTAAATTAGCAACGATACCACCACCAATCCGCACTGGAGCAGCGTGGAGTATGCTCTAGGCCTCCTCAAGAGGAGAGACCCGTGCCCAGTAGTGGGCCATTATTGGGTTGAAGCCAAATTACAACGAGACTTACAATTCCACAATGCTTTATTAACAGCTTGCATACAAAAAATGCAAGAAAATCAGTCTAAAGGTTGAAAGTTGTTTCTATTCACCCCATTTACAATAATGTGAAGAGAATTATAACTCATTAGGCAATTCACAATTATTCGTGGGTACCACCACCCACCATTGGTATACAATAATAATAATAAATACAAAATGGTACATATATCTATGTGCAATCTTTGAAATCTTTTTAATTGATGGATTTTGAGCTATGGATAATAATAGAAGTCACATATTTAAATGTGTTTACAGATCTGAATCAGATTTTTACAATAATGCCTCGACAATACAAGCCCAACCCCCGAGGTAAAAGGCACATTTCTCATAAAAAAGAAGATATAGATAAAGCTTTAGAAGATAAAAGAATAAATAATTTGTCATACAGGGCAGCAGCAGCTAAACACAATATAGAATGTTCAGTCCTGTTCAGGCATGCTACCCAAATTAATATGAAAAATCTTGGTGGGCAAACTGTTCTTGGGCGGGACACAGAAAATATTATTCTTGAAAATATTAATGCATGTTCTGAATGGGGATATCCTTTGGATCGATATGGCTTAAGGCTGCTTGTAAAAAATTTTTTGGATAAGAAAGGTATTCACTGCAAAAGATTTAATAACAATATGCCTGGAGTCGAATTTGCAATAGGATTTTTAAAAAGGCACAAGGATAAAATATCTGAAAAATATGCCCAAAATATTACAAGGACACGTGCTAATGGATCAGCGGAAACTATTAACAATTACTTTGATGAATTAGAAAAAACTTTGAAAGATGTTCCAGCAAAAAATATAATAAATTACGATGAAACAAATTTAACTGTTGACCCAGGGAGAAAACATGTTATAGAGAAGAGGGGATCAAAATATCCTGAAATTGCTATAAATACTACAAATTGTTCAATATCTTTAATGATGGCTGGCACAGCTGATGGATACCTTTTCCCACCCTATGTAATTTACAAGGCACAGAATCTCTACGACTCATGGACGACTGGGGGCCCTAAGGGGACTAGATATAATAAATCATCCTCTGGTTGGATAGATATTATTACTTTTGAAGATTGGATAAAAACCATTGTGATTCCTTATTCATATGAAACAGAAGGACCAATTTACTTGATTGGCGATAACCTTTCATGTCATCTTTCTTTAGGTGTTATAACAATATGCAAGAAATATAATACTTATACATTTTATATTGCTACCCCCAAATAGAACACACTTGTTACAACCTTTGGATGTGGCGTTTTTTCAACCCCTCAAAATAGCTTGGGAAAAAATGTTATTACTTTGGAAGGAAAAAGAGGGGCACAAAGAAAAGTATCTCCCTAAATCTGTTTTCCCACGTTACCTCAATTATTTATTTTCAATAATCGGTCCTAATGCTAAAATCAATTTGAGATCAGGTTTTAGAAAAACTGGAATAAATCCATTAAACAGACAAGAAGTCTTAAGTCGATTAACACAGTACTTCGTCGATGACTCGATAAAATCCATGAGATATAGCGAAAAACAGCCAGCAAGAAAGAAGAAAAAGCTTATTGTTGCTTCTGGAAAGAGTTGTGATGATGAAAATATAGTCACAGTAAAGAATACAGCGGAAAAGGATAAGCCTCAAAAAACTCAAATAAATAATGAAGAAACGGATTTACGCAATTACAAAAAAACGAAAGAAAAGGAAATGGATGATACAAAAAGCCATAAACATAAAGATAAGTCAAAATCAGAATTTGAAATTAACGAAACAGAATCAGCAAGTAATAAAATTGCTGTTGATTTCAAACCAAAAGCGGGACCCTTAAATTTAGTGATGTGTGAAATTTGCCATTGCTTAAAAAATAAAGACGATGACACCTGGATTATGTGTATTGTGTGCCACAAAGAAATCTGTCGTGGTTGTTTTGGTAATGTGGTAGAAACAGAATTTATTTGCCGTCGTTGTTATGAAAATGACAGTGAAGGCAGTAATGATGATGATTATGATAATGATGATGAAAAGAGTTTATCAGATAATATTTTTATTATTTTTAAAGAGTAATATTATTATATTAACATACATAATTAAACGCAAATGTACGACGACCGACAAAGACATGAACCATATAACCTAGAAGGATGAAACTTTGCATAGAGGATCCCCTTAGACCGTAGGGGAGCAATCAGAAGGGACTCTCATTTCGTAGACAGGATGAGGAGCAAAAAAAAACAAAGTCGCGGGCTTCAATTCGTTAATAAAATATTGTAATACAACTGTTAATCCTCATTTAATCAATCTTTGTTTTCATGCTAATATAAGCAATAAAAGTAGGTAGGTACGTTTTAAAATAGCTGACCAACAATCAGATGAACACTTGAGTTGAGACGAGTCGCTTTGCGGATGACTGAAGCAAAGAAGTAGTAGCATAGTAGTTTAAAAGAAAAACTATCACGGCTAACCTAGCTTACGTGGATAATAACATAACTAATACTCGTATAACTTACCACTACGGAATAATATATTGCACGTGGTCTGACACGCACTTGGACAGTTTTATGTTTTATCGCTGATGTTGCATTACCTTTACTATGACGTTGTTAATGTAAAGGGTAACTTGCAACAGGATATTTAGGTATATATCAGTGAATAATTATTAGAGACGTCTTCTATAATGGAAGTTGTGGAGTAAAATGAATAGAGTGCCCTTCATGAAAGTGTTCCTTTCGCTTGTTACTTTTCTAGTATGACTTAGTATAAGTCCTAATACTCTTAAATACTCACCTCACTCAGGAGTACCTCCTGAAGTAACACCTTTTTGTGAGGTATTAAAATAATAATAGCGTAATACTTAGCCTTCTTCGTGAATGTGGCTATCATACATAAATACTATAGTGATGTTCTCCAAGATGTATTCGTCTCGTCTACCACGACCCGCTGTTAGCGCCTGACATGCGCTCCATAGACTAACTTTGTATAAGTATTTGTGCTCTCTAAGGTGACTAGCAAGGCCAAAATGCTCGATAAAGGTATAATTGTAGGAGGGTTTAGGACGAGACTTCCTTATCTGAAGTTTTTCTTCGAAAGACTAGACGTTTGCGTTCGAAAGTCGATGTGGTGCGTCGCCACTCTGTACTATTACGGGTCCCCTCCTCTCACCTATCCACTGAGATGTTGCAGGCTAGCAAGTGGCGTTTCAGGACGTCCTTATATTGGAGCTATTGACCACCAGACTTTCGTCTGGCTGGCTTAGTTTCCTGGATTCTGTGTAATGCTCTGCGGCGATGGAGGTTTGGTACATAAATAGTACATTACCATAGATAATACTGTGCGTGGTCTGTTAATACAGCTCGTTCGGGCGCTAAGTAGAGACTAGTATTGTATTATATTATTTTATGCAATGATAATATACTAACGGTCACTGATTATATGCTATTTTAAAGCATAGTGTAACTTAAACACACATCGAAAGTAGGTTTCACACTGTGTAAAAAAGGGCTTCGTACTTTACGCACGGAAAAACGTGACCTAAGTGAGGGCCTACGTCACTGTGTGCTACAAAATATTTTTTTCTCCGACGGGTAGGTAATTCAAAAGATTAGCGCTATGAAACATACAAATAAACCCTTCCACTTTATTTTAGCAAAAACAGATGATGAAGAGTAAATACATAATATAGAAAACATTCATAGGAAATATTCAGAAAACAAGAGGGTAAAAATAATACTTTCGGATTATAGTTGATCACTTTCTTTATTATTCCGGGTTATCAACAAGAAATATTGTGTCAATAATTATAATAATACTTAAATCGTAGGTACTGCTATTAACAGATAGGTAGTAAATTTCCATTTTGATACGTTATTATATAAATCATTTTAGTTTTGATTCCATCTTCCGCGCACTATTATTTTCCTAACATTACTGCATCACAGATCAATCGTGTACTTAATTGTTTCTGGTCTCCATAAAGAAATAAATCAGGGCGGAACATGGTTTTAAAAGTTTTAAACTACGGAATATGAAATCGCCTTCATTCGTACATCTCTCCAAAATGCTACAAGTATGCGCGCTATAGAATACGTGCTACGGAATGTGTAGAGAATGTGCTCCGTTAGCAATATTCTAGTAACGCGTCACAATAAGTTAAAAAATAATCTGTTTACAAATATACCTATTTATTTACAGTAGATATTAATAGTTCTTGCGATATGCATAATAGGATTTAATAAATTTGTCTAATTTTTACAGGGATGTATAAATAAAAACATAACTTGATTCAATAAAAAGAAATAATTACACAATAATAAACATATTTAAGACAGACGATTATCAAACATAACAATGAACAAAAATATACGTAGATCCTACCAGTAGAAGATCGACAAAATAATAACCTAATAGCATAATCTCAAACATAATTTTAATAAAAAAATCATCCACTTGGAAATTGTGTTGTCTGTGATGTTAACAAGGATAAACCACTGGGTAGTAACTACCTACATTTTTTAAACGTATTTCGGCAGCTATCCAAGTATCGTTCATATTACTGTATTTTAACTATCTAAGCTTCACTAACAAAGTTCAAATACGATAATAGTTAAACACATCGAGTACCACATCAACATGTGAGTTGTGGCGATCGCTGACCGCAAAGTATCCAGACGACGTATAATACAAGTGTGAAGCGAGGTGCAATGCTCGAGAGCTACTCGTGTTAAGGCTACGTCCAACCCTGTTACAGGCATCACATCGATAACATATATCTATAAAACATTTAAGAAACATGCACGTATACTATTGCACACATAGATCAAGATTATGCTAACATCTTAAATTAGACTATGGTAACTGTTTTTGATTATTCTATTAACATAACGAGTTGCCGCGGCACTTCCCTATCCTAACTAGCCAGATAAAGACCATACACCAAAGTTAAATAGCACCCATGAGAATATCTTACACTTAAAGCAACAATTTGTTATGTACACTATATTTACACTCTTTACAAATATTCATGTAAGTAATAACTCTCACTCAACCCGACATCTTGAGTGTCTAGAATATAAATCGATTATGTAATGGCTGCCTTAAATTACACAGTCTCATAAAAATAATATTTTGTTTGTTCCTAAATGAGATACATCCTTGTTTCATATGATAAAATCAGTCCCACTATAAAACTTCCTGAAGCAATCAACAAAGTCAGGAAATAACGTTTCACAATGAAATTGGAGCAAAAGGTCCTGTTTCAAAAACAACGTGATACTTCTCGTGTAAACATTGAAATCGACCGACAAAAATCATGTTGAGGTACTTGAAATACTTGTAGGTGAGTATATCAATTTGGAATAATCTGTTTGTCTAAATTAAAGGAAACGGTTCAAGCCGACATATTGGTCAAAAATAAAAAGGTAAGATCATTGAAGTATAATGTCATAGAACAGACATCTCGAATTCTCGAACAAAATGTGAGTCCCGCCCGGGAGGTTCGATTTTCAAAATTGAGCCCCCGCTCTCCTTTCAAAATCGAACGAATCCATTGAAGATTGAAGCCACGTGGCGCCAATGCATTGGGACATACATGGTGTTCGCGATGTAGTTCTATACGCTAGTAATAATACTTCAATGGGTAAGATTAATTGAGCCGTCTAAGAGTTGGTTTAATGTCAGCTAACAAGGACGGTTTCGATCTTGAGGAGTTGTCTGAGCTTGTCGGTGACGCGGACGAGCGCGACCTTGGAGGCGCGCACGTTGACCTTCTCGCCGGCGCCCAGCAGCTGGTGGCACTGCGCGCGCTCCAAGAACTCCTGCGTGCGAATCTCGCGCAGCAGCTCCTTAGGAGACCCCGACCCGCAGTGGATTTGCTTCAGTAAACTTTCTTTTGATTTTATCTGGAAAGAAAAATATTATAATGAAATTTTTTTTCGTAGCAAACATATCTAAAATTACGAGGTTTAAAACATAAAATGCAGACACCAAGCCAAGTCATTCGCTTGTCAGTAATATTCCAGGAACAAAAGCGAAATGTTATTTATTTATACCAATCTAGCTTTTGCCCGCTACGGCCGCGGTAGAGTGGTTTTGCAACGAATTTTTTAATTAATTAATTATTATTAATAAGTAGATATTAGATTAGATGATGCCCGTAGCTTCGCGCGCGCCGATATCGATTTTTACAAATCTCGCGGGAACTCTGAACATTTCCGGGATGAAAAGTAGCCTATGTGTTAAGCCAGGGTACAGGCTATCTCCATTGCAAACAGCCAAATCGGTTGAGTAGTTGTAGCGTGATTAAGGAACAAACACCCCATCTTCACACTTTCACATTTATAATATTAATAGGATAGTTTTTGATATTATTATTGTAATTTATTGAATGCATACCCTAATTACTGTACCATATTAATTCTGGGAGTAAAAAAATGAATGTTGTTTGTTCCTATAACTGTAACACTTTGTATATTTATTACGCACTATCTGTACCTGATAAGGTTAATTTTGTTGCTGCAATATTTAAAACAAATGAACAAACAAAGTTTCCGTCAACCCACCTGTAACACGTTAGTGACGTCCTGTAGCAGGCACCAGAGCCCGTCGGCCGGCTGCCCCGGCACGGTCCGCAGACTGTAGAAGGGCGGCAGGGGCGCCTCGGTGCACTGGATCTCTATGGTGGCGTCTGGGGGCGGCGGGGGCGACGCGGGCGGCGGAGACGACAGGGGATCGAAGCCAAGCTCCTCCCGGTCTGAAAATATAAACAAACATTTATGAATTAAGTATTCAGCTCTTAACTTAAGATGGGAGATTGGTACACGCCTTACTAAACTATCGATGGCTCCTAAGTATACTGAGTCAACTAACAAATTTCGACACTTAACTTTTTAGGATATTAGTAACATTTACTTCATTTCCTATCTACATGTGTTAAAATAAAAATCAAATCCCTATAAATAACGAAAAAACAAATGGCGTATGCTGGTTCAAGTACATAGTTTATTTATTTATTTATTATAATACACTCTTCTTATCGACTTCCTGTAAAGTTATTAGAAGTACAGTTGACTCAGTATACTTAGGAGCATCGCTATCTTCTACGTCCAATTTTATAGGGTATATAGCTACTTTAGGATATTCACATCGAAGACGGCCTTAAGAGGGCCTTAAGCATATCCCAACTTACTACTTCATTACGGATTTGTTGAGTCATGGTTGATATGAAAAAGTTGCTTTCCCCGAAGGACCTCGCAGCTTTTGAAACTGACAGCTTCAAATGGAGTTAATCGCTCATAAAGTTTTAGGAATGTACATTAAGGTATGACTGTGAGTGAGAAAAATAAGTTTACTATAATTTATGGTAATGCTTACCGATAATATCAGCTGGTGACCAGAACCTCCACGGCTCTATAGCCTGACCTTGCACGTCTGCTATGTGTAACCGTAAGAGTAACGCGGCCTGGCCGTCGGCTAGTTCTTCAGGAGTTTGCCCCGCGTAGGTACCCAGCAAAGGATCAGCCCCATATGCAAGTAGGAGACGAATTACTTCCACGTGAGAGTTCTCGCAAGCTTCGTGCAGCGGTCTGAAAACAAAAATTGTAAGATTTACTTTTCTATTTGTGACATAGACAAGCTTAAAATATTTTAAATTTAATTCCGTTTTGACTACGCATCCCATATACCTAGTTAGTTTCGTCATGTCCGTCCGTCGGCTGCTCAAATCGTGTCTTTGTTGTAAAAGCTGTAATTTGGCATGAGTATTCATGTTTTTTTTTTCATTTCAATCTGTGCTTTCTGTTTTTATTGAGTTTGAAGATCCAAAATAGATACTAGAGTGCTTTACTTATTATCTATTGATCCAACCATCCGCCCTTGGAGGTCCACTGCTTGACATAGGTCTCCCCTAACTTGCGCCACTCTGACCGGTCCTGCCTGAGCCTTCTGAATCCAACGGATGCCCTTTCCGATTGCGATTTCCCTCCAGCTCTCAGTAGCTCGGTTGTGATTCCAGGTGCCTTTTTGTTTTTAGCTGTTTGAGAGCCTGTCTAATCTCATACAGGCTAACGTCCGGGATATCCTCTGTGTAGTGTCGGGTCAGTTTAGTTCGCTTGTCACTCTACTCGCGAGGAGGTGGAGCTTGAGAGCATGCATACAACCATCCGTAGTATCTCTCAGTTTCTCTCAGAACTACGGGTTTCGACGAAACTATGGTGCCGGACTCGGTCTTCAACCTCGTAAGAAGACTTTGCCCAATAGACAGATCCCTGTGGTCCTGGAACCTCCTATTAGTCGGAATATCATATTAGTCGCCTTTTACGACATCCCAGGACGGAGCAAAAGTGGTGCTATTCTACAAAGTGGACTCGGCACCACACGGGGTACTTATTATACCATAGTTCTAACTACCCAGAAAAACATAACTAGCACTGGCTTGAAACTTTCAACTGTGTCCGACGATAACATCATTATAGATAGGCATTATTGCATTATTTGATACAAACCTGATTCCTCCTTGTGCTGCTGCAGACACGTTAGCGCCGTATTGAAGCAGAAGTCTGGCTATTCTCACGTGTCCCTTAGCAGCTGCGACGTGTAAAGGTGTGAAACCAGCGTTGTCTTTAGCAGAAGGATCTGATTCCATCTTCTCCAAGCAGAACGCAACACAATCCTAAATAAAAGTAAACAAAGTTAGCAAAGTTAGCAATTTAAAATGGATAAAAAAAATATGAAAATTTACTAAAAGTGCATGTTCTACACAAGGTGTTGCCCGCAGCTTCGCATACGGAAATTATGTTTTACCTTATTTGTACCTCTTGCAGAAGAAAATTTAAAAAACGGTAAATTTACATTGAAGCACTAATTTTTATTAATTTATATACTGAAACACTGAATTTATATACAAACACAAAGGATTCCTCAAGGAGCGGGTTTTGAAAAATAAGCAATATTCACATTAATTTTTCTTTTTTATTTTTCTTGCAAAATTTTGAAAAACTGAAAAATATGTATTCCATCAATGTAAGCAAGGAAGTACCTACTAGTAACAACTTCACCAATTTTCATCGGAATCCGTTCAAGGGTTTTCATATGTTGCCCCGACAGACAAACAGATAGATAGACAGTTGAGTTTATAGTATAGATAGATAGAAGATACAATACTTACCATAAATCCAAGGCGAGCCGCGCGGTGGAGGTGTGTCTCGCCGATGCTCTTATTAATAAACCAGCCTTTAATTTCCTTTTGAATATCGTGGACGGACTCTGGATTTGGTTTTGGTGCTGGTCGGCGAATTTTAGTACAACTTTCATCTCTGCGGATTATTTTCTTCTTTTTTCTAATATAATCAAACCCAGAGCTAAATTTTCTCCGTCCAAATAAACGTTTTAATCGTTTTTTGGTGTGAGCCTCTGTCGTTCCAGGTACACTGCTTTCTTCTTTTGTGCCAGTCTTATCATCAGGAGATGGACTCTTATCCTTTTTAATTTTGTTATTGTCTTTAATTCGTTTAGTAGTAAACGTTTTCATCAAACTGTTTCTTTTTTTCAGACGTAGCAATCTTCCTTTTGCATCGTTTCTTTTCAATGATTTAGTGCTTCTTAGGCCATCTCTTATTGAACTGGATCGTCTTTTAAATTTATCTTTTATTATTTTCTTCGGTTTAAACTTAGGTTTAGATTCTACTTCCTTTTTTACCACTATCGGTGGATCTTCTTCAGTATCTTGAGCCTCTTCTCCACACAATGGTGGAGCAGAAGCTGGTCTTTCGTCTCCAAACACTTCTTTGATTGTAGCTCGTTGTTTTAAAACTCTACTTTCAGTCCTTGTCCTTGATTTTAAAACAACAGGAGCAAATTCTTCAGTAGCACCCATCAATCCATCAGTATTTTTAATAAAAGCTGTTCTAAATGCAGTAACCGTTTCTTTTCTAAAAGCACCTAAATAAAAGATGTCTTCCATCAACTTCTCCTTCTTTGCACTCAAACTTCCTTTATTTCCATTTTTTAATAAACCTAGACTTGGAGTTGCGAGTAACTCGGTAGTGTTAGAACTCTTAGGTATAACTTTGGGTAGCTTTTCGTCCTTTTCTTTTGATTTCTTTTTTGTGTCTTCTTTTTTTCCACATTTTTGTATTAAAACATCAACAATAGAACTTCCTTTTTTTCTTATCTTTGTGGCTGAAAATACTGTAGATGTAGATGCTTCTGAATCATAGTGTCTATTAGCGGCAGAACAGCTGGAATTAGATTCCATATCACTATCTATAGTTAGCTTATCTGGCCTTCGGTACAAATCGTCAGTAGCAGCAGATTGCGCCGAAGACGGTGCCGGTGAAAGAGGCATTGGATCTAAATCAGGGAGTGAAGTTGAACCTCGTGTAAATGTAACCCCAGATCCTTTTCCAAATGGGCCACCTGATCGGCCTCTAGGAATTGCAATTAATCTTGTAGGCATACGGAGAGATCTCTTATACCTATATAATTCTTCCTCCCAACCTGGGTGAAAGTCTGAACCATCGCCAAAACCAGGTTTACGGAGGCAAGGTGAGGAATTACTTACGCTACTAGAAGTATCCATTTTTTTCGAAGGTGATGTCTTTAAAGGGCTCTTAGTATTTGAAGGACTTTTGTTATCTTCTAGTTTTAAATTTTTGCGTACTCTGAGACGACTAGCTACAGTTAAAGCATCATCATCACTGTCTGTACTTGAATTTGCGTTTTCATTTCCAATATTACCATTATCTAACGATAATGATTTTCCTTTGGACCGTGATATTTGTTTTGATTTTCCTTTATTTTGTTTGTCGAAAGAATCTTTTAAAGATGAATCTGTTGATTTTCTTTGATTATTCATACGTTCATCACAACATTCAAGTTTCACGTAAGCCGATTTTTCGGATAAGTCCTTTAGCAGTTGATACTTCATACGTTCCGTTTGTTCTTTTTCTTTAAGTATTTTGCTTTTGATGAGAGGTTCATCGTCATCAGTAGATTCCGATTCCTCTTTTATTACTGTCTTTATAGGTTCCGGGTCTTCTTTTTCCTTTTTAATATTTACTGTGGAGGTTGAAGGTATCTCATGTTTGGCGGTTTTATGTTTCGGTTTAATTTGTGCCTTATTCTTATTATTAAGTTTGTCTTTGTCTTTGTCACTCTTTTTATCACCTTTAAACTTTTCACTCCTAACTCCTTGTTTATTTTTATTAGTGACCGTTTCATTAGCAGTGCTAGTAGAAATTATACTAGTTGGAACTTCTTTCGTAACAGGAATTTCATCTTCATCAAGCGGTTCTTGCTTAATTTCAACAACAGGCATAGCTTCAATAACAGATGTAATTTGATGAGGCCGTTCAGCATCTACGGCAGGTAAAGGCTTTATTGTGGTACTTTCAGAAATAGGATTTGGCATTTCTGTAGCTGGGGTATCCAACTGTGAAGGTTTTTCAACCTTTATCTCAGTATCGGGCTTAACAGTATCATTAAGTATTCGTTGATTCTTCTTTTTATGACAATTAGTTTTGAGTTGCTCCATAAAGCTGTCACATGCATTAGCCCAATCTGTATCCAGCTCATGGGTAGGTGAACTAGGGGTAACTTCAAAGTTATCTCTTTCAAGTGTTTCCAAAATACTTTCTGTTTTGATGGGTATCTCGGCATCTTTTTCAATTTCCTCTATGTTCATTGGTTCCGATTTGACTTCTGGAACTATAGTCGTATCTGCCGATATTTCAGTTTTTATTACGGATTCCAGTCTTAAATTATCTTGTCTTATTTGATTGAAAAGGTGCTGTTTTTGCGATTTTGGCAAAAGTTTGATTTTATCACATCCAGGTGTGGAACTGGATTTTGAAATAGAATCAGATTTCATGGAATTATCATTAGATGGTGGCATCACCTTCAATTCAGCTTTAGTTCTTATTCTGGATGCAACGTCATTTTCAGGGGATTTACTTTTCGGATCTGCACTCGTGTCATATCTTTGATAATCCGTATCCCGTGCCAATGAATCAACGGCTTTAGGCATCTGTATATGATGATCTAAGCTTGAACCAATTTGATTAATTACAGGTTTATAATTATTTTTGACAGCAATATCTCCCTCATTATCTTTTGTGAGGTCAGTTATTTCTATAACAGAATCTTCTACATCATCTATTACAATGAGTTCTGGTATCTGTCTAGCTACTTTGTTATTTTCTACAAATCCAGTTTGTTTTGTTTCTAAGCTGTTTCTAAGTATACTTAAAATCCTTTTGTCAGCGGGCTGTACTCCATTATGAAGTTCCAAATGTGGATGGTGTGGATGTAAATCTCTATTGTGGCTCGGAATTTTTTGTATAACCTGACGGCTAGTAGTAGACGGATTCCTACTGTGATAATTCGCATGATAGTCATTCAAGTCCCGATGTACAGGTTCGATAGGATATGTGGTATTAGAATACCTTTGACTCGCATGAGAAAGTTGTTCACTATAAACATTGGGTACAGCGGGTCGTTTTTGGTCACTTTGATAAGCCTCTAAACGTTTGTGACTCGCATAGCTATAAACAGGCTGACTCATAAGGTCGCGTTGTTCTCTTGCAGATTGATTCATTCTTTCTATCCGGCTATCTGCTGACCAGGTTTCATAGCGAACCATTTTTTCCGGAATGTTACTTACAATGGGCCCTGCAGGCCGTTTTCGCTCTTCTATAACATAATGTCTATCATTTCTTATCCTACTGTCTAGTTGACGTTCGTCTATAAGCGGTTTAGTGAGATCTATTCGAGGGATATATTCTGTTCTGGCAACTGGACCATTAAATTTACTACGTTCAGGGTATATTTGATGTCGAGATTCTCCAGGATATGACTCCGCAATCGGTTGCGTAGGTTCATATCCACCATTGTATCTAACAGGATGTCCAGATTGGGGAGAAGAGCTGTAGCTGTGACCAGGATTTCGCTCTCCTCTGTATTGCGCAAAATCCGGTGCAAAATCTACCTTATGAGATGCAGCATAATTAGACACAGAGGGAACGAGTCGACTATTTGTAGCAGGGCGAGTTAGTAATACAGTTTTATTATCTGGTGTGCCCGAATCCACTATATCGTCTTGAGTCGTTGAAGAATCTGCTGTATTTTTTACAGTTTTTACTGACAAATCAAGTGGAGATTCTCGTTTCTGTTTAGTTTGATTCATTTGATTTACTATTGAAGTAACTGATACTGTCATCCTTGATTGTTGACTAGGGTACCCAGGTTTTATTGCCGATCGAGACGGCGACGACTGCACCTGATTTGATGATGAACAATCAAAGCTGCTTTTAGGTGCAGCCGCTGGTCGGTAAATGGGTTTAGAGTGCAAGGAATTGTTTTGAGCAACAGGTGTAGTTGATGTACTCTGTGCGAACCTTACCGAGGAAGTTGAGGGTGTATGGTAGTGATAGTTATTTCTAGAGTCGACACTCCTCGACTTGGTATGAAAATCTGTACGCGGCGGAAGACGAGCAGCATCGTGAGAATGAGATTGTGATGCAACCGGAATACGTTCCGGCTGTCTCGCTGCGTAATGCGCATTCAGGGCATCTATTGCATCATGTTTATATTGAGATTGATGATGATGCGTTTCCATGCGATGAGATTGTATAGGCTGCGGTGCAGCTGGGGATCGATAACCAGGATAGGCTTGTTGAGGATCATATTTCCGCTGAGGTATCGCAGCATGTCTATCATAATGAGATGCTCTTGAGTACGATGATTCTCGACGTTGAATAGTCGAGTACGGCTGTGATGCTCGGCTATCGATGGGTGGGAGCCGTTGCTGGACCGCTTGTGGATGCAGAATTGGCGGAACACGATCATTATGAGGCGGCGGCGGTTGTGGTACTGGTATTGGGTAACGATGAGTTTGCGAACTGTGTGCGGCGGCAGTATCACGCATCCGAGAAGTTGCATGCTGCGGAATGGACCCTGACATTCTTGCGTATGTATGGGGGGTACTACGCACTGATACCGACGGTTGAGGGGAAGCTGCTGGTGGCCCATGCGAGTTCCTACCCCCATCAGATAAATTTGATTCGTATTGATAGCGCGAATACTGTTCCGGTGGGCGGGACGCCGAGTAAGGATCTGGTGGTCGACCAGGTGCGAAATGATCGGGCGGTCTCGCAGTTGGTGTTTGCACCCGATGCACAGGAGCTCGATATTGTGCAGATGACTCCATCTGATGGTCAGTGGGCGTCGTAGAAGGATGTGGAGCATTAGAAGGTGGTCGAGCCGGCGACGGGCATGGAGCGGCCGGAGCGGGGGCTGGCGAGGGTTGCGTTCGAGGTGTAGGCTTGCGTATTATGTGTGACGGGGGCGACAATGTACCGACCGATTCCTCCTCATCTTCGGGTTCCGGTTGTTCTCTACGTTTTTCTGCCGCTTCCCGCATAACTGTGGCCTTGTGAATGATGTGCGGTTCGGGCTCTAGCGGTTCAGAGGGAGGTCGAGGTGGCATCGACATGCTCGAAGGTGTAGAGGGAGGAGCGGCGGCTGCAGACGGGGGCCGGGACGACGGCGCCGGCACCCCGGACAGAGCGGGGGTCCCTTCCTCCGGTGGTGGAACGCCTGAAGGCCACACAGACTGTCCACTGCTCTCGGCTGCCTGTTTCGGTACTCCCATGAAGTACTGGCGCGTCCCTTCCAGTAGTACATTGCTGAAACTGACGTCCATACTACGCGTTCCGTGTCCGATCCACCTGAAATAGAAAAAAATAATAATTAAAAACAATTACTAAGCTAGAAATATTTCCAAAATATCTTATTATTAGAATAGTTCAAAATACAGTAATAAATAATTGATTCCTTTCAAATTTATAATAGGTATATAAATTCATCCGCCATGTAAGAAGTGATAAAATAAAATAATAGATTAAGGTGAACGACACGTAGGAATTATCAGGCGGCGGGGTCGTTGTCCGACAGCTGCCCTTGAAAGTACTTCACCCTCACAGACTACATTATGCACAATCATAAGTTTAGCTCAGTTGTAACAAAACAAAGGAAATCGGAAATAATAAAAACTAGTTATTATAACTAAACGACAATGAAACGTTTAGTTAGATATATTTTGATGAGTGTTTTCGGTCATTGACATTTGAATTGTTATTAATACCTATAGCCTGTCACCACCCCACCCACTCTGGAACAACTTGATTGAGGTCATTAACGATAGGTACAAACATACTGTTGATAGGATTGTTCACAGCAATGATGTGATCCCACACACAGGTGGTACGTCACGTCATCGTCTTGCTTTATTTACATTGATTGAATGTTTAAAATATACCTAACTACCTTTCAGAACAACGAACCGTCATAATTCTAAGAAGAAAAATTGGTTGTCTGTAAAGTCGGTTTACGGACAATGGTTTTACGTGATAACGTCTATTTCGTAGAAGAATAATTTATGATATAAATAATGTAATGTAAGAACGTAATGGAAGCCCTACGCACGGAGCCGCGGTGCTACTCGCCAGTTGTGTCAGCTTGAACATGGCTTGACGCGCCACCGCGACCCGCGTATCTAGCTAGATTATAATATTAAATTTCATACTAACTATACGATTTTAAACATATTTGAGTTGAAAATTTGGTTTAAATCGTTTTAAATATCAGGAGCTGCGCGACATCTGTGATTTTCTTGACTACAACTAAAGTCCCAGTCGATGTACTGTGTAAAGTTCTTTCAAGTAGTTCATACCTATAAACAGAGATGACGCTATTGTAGATTTTCGTTTTCATATAATAATAATACGTACGAGCTACGAGAAATCATTTCTTTTCAAAAGATTGTAAAATAAAATAAAAATGAAATGAAAAATGCCTTCCAAGCGGACCGATTACGCTTGAGTGGGAGAGAGACGGCCGGTCTAGCGTGCCTCTCTCTCTAATGCTGCGCGCGCTTCCGTGACGTTACTCGGTTTTCGTGAATGCCTCTCAGGCTCATCGTCTTTATAAACGTTATCACGTTAAAAGTTGAAAAGTAACGGTTAAACAAATACAATGAAGGAAAGCCGATTGCATAACTTCATTGTATTCACTGCTCACTCCGATAACTGTACAAATACCTACTTATTTCAGTAAACAGTTTATACTTCGTCATATCACCAAGTTCAATGACAGGATTATAGATGGCGCTTATCTCAAAAGAGTGCTAGCTTAGTTATGCATGAACGCGTCCAAGGTAGCCGGAAGCTGTATCGCCGTATCCCTAGCAACGGCAATCGATTGCAACCCTACACGACCCAGTACCGTCAACAACACAATAGGTTTCATTTCCTGTGCTACTCTGTAAGGTGCTAACAAAAATTTAGAACACGCAAAACGTTCTTGAGTCTCGAGTTTTAGACTCTGCAGTTATTTCGATAGTCACTTGCAAATAAAACTTGAAAATGTTTCGCAATATTTTCTCTTACACTTTAAAACACGAACTAAACAGCAAAAATTAAAATGTATGTTTATTTATTTATTTGTCTATGTACACAACGGAATATACAATTAAGACAACAAAACATATAGCTAATTATGTACAAAGGCACTACTTATTTCTGTGTACGAGTATGTTCTTATTTAAAAGCACTTGGTATCGAAAAATTACAGGAGGCACCCAAATGATCTGTAAAGTTTTCGTTTCCGAGTATTGGAACCGTCTCATACTATATAGAAATATTATAATATTCCCGATCTCCACTAGTGCGCTTCGACAAAAACTTACTAATTATAGGTATTTATTTAAATAACAGTTACTTGGACAAATTCATAGCAACAGACACGTGCGTTGCACAAGCTGGGGGACATTGAACACACACACACACACACACATACATACATCACATGTGTGGTAATTGCATATGCATACATATATTTCAAGATGCAATTATGTCGGTGCACTTGTGTGGATTCCGTCATGACATGACATACTATTCGTCGTAACAATACAGCAGAGAGTGAGTTTTTAATACACATTAATCTCACGGACAGAGAAGTGTTAATCTCACGAACCAAAAACATTGCTTATTCCGTGGCACATAAGGTTGCACATACATGTGGAAAATTAACGATAATAAACGGTTAAGCCATTGCTTCACTCGTTAAAACCTCACTGTAGAGTAGGTATAAAAATATTTTCTAATAAGCCTAGGCCCTAGACTAGAGCATACTCTACACTTCTTACATCGAACAACTAGAAAAGAGATTTTTATACATCTTGATAATTCCTATCTAAAGTAGAATCTATAATTCGACGGACCACTGACAAAAATTGTGTTGCTATCTATTGCAGAAAATTAAGTGAGGGGTAAGTGTCGATATTTCGACGCTTGATTCATCGAGAAAGTGAGCGGTGAAAAAACATTTTAGTTTAGGCGTACAATGGAAAACCTTTAGTTACGTTATTTAAGAGCCATTTCGCAAAACTCGGTTGATAAACTATAGGTATTTGAAGCGGCTCCGCGGCGTGATATTGCCTCGCGCGGCTCGCGTCGCGCTTGACCTCAGTTCTGTGCGAGTAATCTTCTTGATACTTTCAAACGTAAAAATTTTAAAATTATGAACATATAATTTTAATTATACACTTTGTGACCACATACATGTATCTGGTTTGTGACAATATAAGTTTATATAACAATTAAGAGTACAATGTAGTAGTACCATTATCGGTAACTTATTTACATAATACATTTTAGGCACCTACTTAGGTACATCACAATAAAGATGTCCAATAGATGCATATTGCAAAAATCAATATTTTGGCAAATCAACGTGAAAAATTAAAAATCACGTTTTTTCAAGGTGATCTATAAAATGCAATATGCGTCCATTTTGCCTGCGATATTCGCAGCGCGTCGAAATACATAGGTATACCTAAATTGAAATCAATCGGAGGGTATAGAACCGGGAAATCCCGGAACCGAAAATCCCGGGATTTACAAAGGAATACGGTACTTTTCAAAAGAACCAGGAAACAAAATAAAAGAACCGGGAAACAAAATAAAAGAACCGGGATTTTCTGAACTTTTGGGAAATAAAAATATGTCGCGTCGTGATACAAAAGATAACGTAAAAATAAAGGTAAATACAATCCATACACAAAAATGATTACAGCTTTAAAAAGAAGATATTCAGAACGTCGGCTACATGAAGCAGCTATACTAATATAATATTATTTACACAACCCAGATCGATATTTTTCTAATATAAATGAAGATGATTTAACTCTTTTTTCTCGTCCAAGCAGTGCTGAATTGTGCAATACAATTGTGTTGCTTTCATACAATTAATACGAAACTTATGTTTGCATGTAAGGTATAATAGTATGATGGTTACTCAATCACGGCAAACGACTATACGGATTTGGGTAGAAAACAGTTTTTCCCTATTTAATGCTCCTGAGAGATAAAATAGGAAACGCGATACTAACTATTTTCACGCGGGGAAAGCCGTGGTAAAATAATCCCGAAAGAACTGAAAATCCCGGGAATCCCGGTTCCAGCATAGGCGAGTACCGAAAATCCCGGTAATTTAAAACAGGATCGGTTTTCGATACCCTAATCATTACCGTGATACAAAAGATAACGTAAAAATAAAGGTAAATACAATCCATACACAAAAATGATTACAGCTTTAAAAAGAAGATATTCAGAACACTATTCTTTGAATGTTAAAAACGAATTCTTTATTGTTTTCTGTTGGTTTACAAAACAAAATATTGACAATAGTCTAGTATAATAAATTATGAGAAACGAAATTCGCACTTTCCTCCCAAACCACTTGCTCTACAAGAAAAATGTATGGCACATAAAATGTCAATCTTTTTATGGGCTACAACTTTTACTCGATCCTTTCGGAAATCGTCTAGGACGCACCGTTTAGGAGATATAAGGAGTTTTCGGAAAATTTGGGAGGGGGGGGGGGGGTTAAGGTTGGGCCCAATAAGATTGGGTAATGTTGCAAGTATGAGTTCCACAGGGCGGATGGAAATTCAGTCGGCAATCGTCTAGGACGTACCGTTTAGGAGATATATGGTATTTTAGGAAAATTTGGGGAGGGGGGGGGGGTAAAAGTGGGTTCAGTAAGATTTAGCAATAAGGTTTGGGGGCTTACTAAAGGGGGTTGAAATTTCCGTCTAAACTTGTCTAGGACGCACCGTCTCCGAGATATCCGGGATTTCCGGTTTTCCAAAAATCTATATCCCGATATCCTGATCTGCCGATCTGCGCCTACCTGATGAGTGCGGTATTTGCCCAGATGCCTCCCAGATTATCACGACGCAAAATTCCACTTTTGGGTGAAGAACTGAGGGGGGGGGGGGGTATAGGGGGAGGCGAGGGGTTGTGAAGGGAAAAAATGAGAGGGTGATTTGTATTTGTGTTGTGTATTTGAGATACGTGAGTTTTGGGGACTTGACGGAACTTGGGTGCACGAGAGTTTCCAAACAACGAATGTATTATCTTTGACTAATAATAAGTGACTATAGCTGACTAATGTCGGAGCTTCTATCATTCCAACATTTTGGCTTAGCAATAGGGTCCCGTTGACACCGTTTGGGTACGGAACTCTATAAAGTACAGATTGATCTAAAAGTTGTATAAATAAAGGGTATGTGTATACAAGTTATAATTATTTATTATTTTTTTTCTATGTAAATATGTAATTTACACATATAACAAAAAACCTAAATACTGTAAACAGTAACTAATGTCTAAAAACGGACAATGTTTTATTTCAAATTACAGCAGTGACTTCCAACCCAATAGGGGTTGAATTTCCAAAAATCCGATAGCCTAAAGCCTTCTTCGATAAATGAACTATCCAATACAAAAAGAATTTTTCAATTCAAACCAGTAGTTCCTGAGATTAGCGCGTTCAACCAAACAAACAAACAAACTTTTCAGCTTTATAATATTACAATAGTAATAGTATAGATTAGTATAGATATAGTTATATTTTGTACATATGTATGTTCGTGATTTTCTCCGTTACTACTTACACTACATAAATTGGAAAGAAATAGTTACTTAATTTCTATTGTTTTCTTCAAACCAAAGATGTTTAAAGCAGAATATTACGCAAACGGACCCCTGAATTGAAAAATGGTCTTTTGAAACCTATAATATTTTTGAAAGACCTTTTCAACGATACCCCACATTAAGGGGTAGACGAAGAAAAAATCATACGGAACGGACAGACGGACGGACGGAAGGACGGACGGCCGGACGGGCTAGCCGGCCGGTTGAAATAACGAACGGACTAGACATGATTCCGATTTGACTACAAAACCCTGAAAATTATAGAAAACTAAAAATAATACAATAGACTGTAACTAAAAATTCTCACGTGATCAAGACTGTTCAATGGCAATATAATTACGTTACTTTTACGAAATCTATTCCTTAGATGGCTAAAGCAAAAATTGACATAGGTCCGACGTCCAAGAGTGCTGCCGCACGACTGATTTGATTTCGCGCCAGTGCGTATCTTTATATGGTAAAGTAAATTCGTTTTAATAAATTATTTTTTGCAGTAAGATAAAAAAAAAATTACGTGTCATATTCGACAAAGACCATATTTTATTACTACATAAATTTTTGATGGGAAATACGCTTTATTGAATACAAAAATCGATGGTAAAGTCATGGCATAAACCATGAAAATTGGTAATGTTATTGAATTAATTTTGAAACGAATATTATAGTAATCGTATATCCCTTGTAATAAATGCAAAATATAATATATGAGTGTTCTCTAGACATTTTTTTTTACTCAATTTAATAAAACTTAATAAAGAAAATCAGTGTATGAAATTGACTCTGTCGTCCTTTTGCTGAAAAATAGTTATGCTAGATTGACAGTTACGCAGAAACAAATTAATATTTTCAAAATTCCGGTAAATGAAGATCCAAGATGAAGGATTGATCTATTTTATGAGTTCATTTGCCAGCATTAATATCTTTCTTATGATACTAATTTTTGACATCAAATTCTTCATTCCGCGCGTCTAACCGCGAAATGGCTCTTAAATAGTGTTCGATTAATGTGTTAGTACTTCTTATCTAATTAAATTCGATGCCAGCTAAAATGAATAAAGATAAGTTGTATGTATTTAATTTAAACAAAATTTTGTCATATTGACGTGATAACGTTTAAGTATAAAGACGATGAGCCTGAAAGGCATTCACGAAAACCGAGTAACGGCCGCTCACGTCACGGAAGCGCGCGCAGCATTAGAGAGAGAGGCACGCTAGACCGGCCGTCTCTCTCCCACTCAAGCGTAATCGGTCCGCTTGGAAGGCATTCTCGAAAACGTGGTACCGAGCCTGCTCACGTCACGAGCCACAACGCGCGCAAAGTATCGAGAAAGAGATACGCTGAATAATAATAAAACGAAATATATATCTGTAATTTAATATATAAAATTGTAATTTTCATTCTATTTCCCGTTCCTAATGTGCGAATTGACAATATTTATATCATAAATTATTCTTCTACGAAATAGACGTTATCACGTAAAACCATTGTCCGTAAACCGACTTTACAGACAACCAATTTTTTTTTATTAAGAAAAATGAATTGCAACGCAACGCAACGCAACAACCCATAATTGTCCCACTGCTGGGCTCGGGGTCTCCTCTCACAATGTGAGGGGTACAGGCCATAGTCTACCACGCTGGCCAAGTGCGGATTGGTAGACTTCACACACCTTTGAGAACATTATGGAGAACTCTCAGGTGTGCAGGTTTCCTCACGATGTTTTCCTTCACCGTAGCAAGTGATAATTAACTTGTAATACGCACATAATAAATACGTATATTTGAAAATCAGAGGTGCGTGCGAGTTCAAGTCCTGGCACGCACCTCTGATTTTCAAATATACGTATTTATTATGTGCGTATTACCTACAAGTTAATTATCACTTGCTTCGGTGTAGGAAAACACCGTGAGGAAAACTGCATACCAGAGAGTTCTCCATAATGTTCTCAAAGGTGTGTGAAGTCTACCAATCCGCACTTGGCCATCGTGGTAGACTATGGCCTGTACCCCTCACGTGAGAGGAGACCCCGAGCCCAGCAGTGGGACAATTATGGGTTGTTGCTTTATTTTGCTTATATAAATGGTAGTTCATACTTGGATTAAGCGTGTTTGATACTGTTTTAGCACGCATGCATTTTCAACACATTCCACCCGCCCAGTAAGCGCATTGCATAGCATATGCCGGTGTACTACAAATTCAAAAAGTATACTCGCCTGTTTGACAGCTATCCTGCTTGATGAGAATGGCAATCTGTGACTGCAGTCATGTCTCGATCGTTACATTCCTCTTCATCTGAAACCAAACAGAATGTAATATTAATTTACTTGTCAAATAAATAATTAATGTTTAATAAATTCTATTTTCTTACTAAGTATAAAATAAAAATTTCGCCGACAGGCACAACACAATTTAAATTAATTTATTTTAAGGTAATTACGTCCCTGTACCAGTAACAACATTATAGCACCAGGTTAACTTATTAGGTACGTATGTAATTACCGAATTTAATTAACGAACAATAATTATCAATAAATAGATATTTACGTAACTGATGCGAAATTGAGTAGTTTATTTGCATATACAAAATGTATAATACATAGGTAGGTACATTATCAAATCTAATGGTAGAGTAAATTCCTTCCTTATATTTTGATATTTACTGCGAAAATGCAAAAAAAAATCTCGTTGGATCTAATCGGAAACTTTTATCTATTTAAAAAATGCATAAATAAATATCTATAGGTATCTTAACAAAAAAATTTTAGCATATTTTTTATAAAATAAAGGCATACGTTTATTAAATACCTATATCCATTAATATTAATAACTTTATGCTTTTATTTTATAAAAATAAAACAAGGTTAATAATAAAACAATCGATTTCCTTTGCATGACATGCACGAAATAAGTCACCCCACTTGGAATCAGCCGGAAAAATCTATACGAACATTGGCCCAGATAAGCAAAACGATTCAACACATGATGTGAATTGACTCCTAAAACGATCTGTTTAATAAAAAACACAATAGTTTTTTGCATGTTACTCGTATTCAATTGCAACAAAAATGTAGAATGTCCAATACGTCCTCATTTTCGTCATTCAATTTCTGTTTGGAAATGAATTTTTATAGGTTTATGTATGCGACAGAAAGATGATTATACCCAATGATATTATATATTAAAAAGAGGCAGATATGTCATAAGCGCGCGCGTTGTGTGACTCAAAAAGTTCCCAATTGGGAACTCTTATTCAGGTGAAGAAAGAGATAGCGATGTAGTTTTGACGCGAGAGCGATACAGACGTGCGATAAAGCAATAAAGCGTGCCTTGCGGACATCGGAACAGATTTTTCGGTTGATTTGTAAGGGCATAACGTATCTATATTTATTTAAACATCATTGATTATACCTACCTATTATTACGTTTACATAACATTAGAGCATCGAAGCTCGGTTCAATTTTGAAAACCCGGGTTTTCGGGTTTAAGAATATCAAAACCCGGGTAGACCGGGTTTTTCGAGCTTTTCGAGCCTTTTATTGTATTTGTTTAAAATACACTAATCTGCGTTTATATATCGATTTCCTGCAATGAGTACAAATTATAAAGGATGAGGAAGAATTTAAATAAATGAAATAGTACTTTACAAATTACAAAAACAGTTTAAAATGTTTAAAAAAGTGATAAAGATTTATTTTTTCTTCAGAATATCTTAAAACTTAGTAAGTAATCTCCATCCATCCATCAGCCCTTGGAGGTCCACTGCTGGACATAGGCCTCCCCTAACTTGCGCCACTCTGACCGGTCCTGAGCCTTCTGAATCCAGCGGATGCCCGCTGTATTCTTCAGGTCGTCGGTCCATCTTGTCGGGGGGCGTCCTGTACTCCGTTTTCCGAGACGCGGGCGCCATTCGAGGACCTTTCTTCCCCAACGGTTATCGGTCCTTCGCACTATGTAGCCGGCCCATTGCCACTTCAGCCGGCTAATTCTTTGAGCTATGTCGGTTACTCTTGTTCGTCTACGGATCTCCTCGTTTCTGATGCGATCATTTAGAGAAATAGCAAGCATAGCCCTCTCCATAGCCCGCTGCGCTACTCTGAGCTTGTATTAGGCCAATAGTGATGCACCACGTCTCGGATCCGTATGTCATCACTGGCAACACACACTGCTCGAACACCTTCGACTTCAGGCACTGAGGTAGTGTTTTGGACGACAAGATATGACGCAATTTCCCGAACGCAGCCCATCTGAGTTGGATTCTACGAGTGACTTCTTTCTCGAAGTTGGACTTACCCATCTGGATCACTTGTCCCAGGTAATTGTATTCGTCTACAACTTCGAGAGCACCGCCGTCAACAACAACCGGTACGGGTGTAACATGTACATTCATCTTAAGACCCACCCGTTGTGAGGCGCTGTTCAAGTCCCCGAGCATTGTACCTAGTTCCTCCAGGGATCCTGCCAGGATGACTATATCATCGGCATATTGCAGGTGTGTGATGTATTCGCCATTGATGTTAATGCCACGTCGTTTCAACTCCATCAGCTTGAACACATCTTCCAACGCAGCGGTGAACAGCTTTGGGGATATAACGTCCCCTTGCCTGACACCTCTCTACAATTGGATGGGGTTCGTGGCTATGTCGTGTACTTTGACGGACATGGTGGCTGATGAGTACAAATACTTCAACACCGCGATATACCGGTAGACGATACGGCACCGCTGAAGAGAATTTAGTACTGCCCAGGTCTCGAGAAAATCAAAGGCTTTCTCATAATCCACATAGGCGACACATAACGGCAGATTATACTTCTCGGTCTTCTGTATAATCTGCCGCAGTGTGTGTATGTGGTCTATGGTGCTGTAGCCTTTCCGGAATCCTGCTTGTTCGGGAGGCTGGAAGTCGTCAAGCCTGCGTGCAATGCGATTTGTAAGCACCCTCGAAAACAACTTATAAACGTGGCTCAGAAGTGCGATTGGCTTGTAGTTCTTCAAAAAGGCTTTATCGCCCTTTTTGAAAAACAGAGTCAACACACTTCTGCTCCACGCTCCCGCGGTAGTTCCAGTATGGATGAGGGTAACAAACAGTTTTTGGAGCGCCACTAGGAGGGGTTTCCCCCCAGCTCTTAGCAGCTCGGCGGTGATACCGCGTCATCTCCCGGTGCCTTGTTGTTTTTAAGCTGTTTGAGAGCCTTTCTAATCTCATACAGGCTGACGTCCGGGATATCCTCTGTGTAGTGTCGGGTTAATTTAGCTCTCTTGTCGCTCTCCTCACTGGGAGGTGGAGCTTGAGAGGAGGTATACAGCCGTCCGTAGTATCTCTCAGTTTCTCTTAGAACTTCAGGTTTCGACGTAACTATGGTGCCGGACTCGGTCTTCAACCTTGTGAGCTGACTTTGCCCAATATACAGGTCTCTGGCGAACACTTTGGAACCCTGGTTTCGCTCTATTGTATTTTTTACAGAATTTGCGTTGTGTTTGCGAAAATTGCGTCGCCTACACTTGGAGATCTGTTCATTGAGCCGTCGGTATTCCGCCATAGAGGTTGGAGACTGCACACATAGTTCTCGTCGATCTCTCATAAGACCGAGACTTTGTTCTGAGAGAACTTGAGATCTACCACTGGGGTGGGTCTTGAAATACTTCGACCTTACCTCGTGGATAGTCGCTACCATCCTGGACTCCTGGTGTTAAACTCCTCCACCGACGTGCATGATTCTAGGTACGCAAAACTATTTTGCAGCTCAAGTTGAAAGTTTTCGGATCCCTGGATTTGGACAGGTGTTGGACGAAGCATAGACTTCATCAGGCATGACCGTTCCAGCTTTACGTCGATATTTAATGTGTAAGAGGCACAAGACGGTGATCGCTTCCGGTTTTGAACCTGCTGATCACAGAGACATCATTAAATATGTGCTGTTTGTCTGCTAGGATGAAGTCTATCTCGCTTTTTGTGGAACCATCAGGACTTATCCAAGTCCACCTGCGTTGAGGCTTCTTTATGAAGAAGAAGTTCATCATAAAGAGATCTTCCTTCTCCAAAAAGTTAGCCAACAAGTGTCCTCGGTGGTTACGTCGTCCAATTCCAAAGGGACCCACTTTCTTCTCTCTTGTGGCTTAAACTTAATAAATAACAAAAACAAAAGTATTTAAAAAAACCCGAAAAACCCGGGTTTGATTTTTAAAACCCGGGTTTTTTTGTAATCCTCAGAACCGGGAAAACCCGGGTTTTTCGGTCCGGGTAAACCCGGGCTCGATGCTCTACATAACATACATGAGGAATTCGGTGAATGTGTCATTAGTTTGTAATCACATAAATTGATTTGTGTTACGGTAATAACCTATTAATATTTATGCTGCTATACTGTAAATTAGTTCAACGAAATAATTATTTTTGTTAACGAAGCAAGCCATGATTTCGTTGACAGACGTACCGCTGTTATAATTACCAGCAATGATGTTTAAAAAATATAGATCATACGTCATGCCCTTACAGATCAACCAAAAAATCTGTTCCGAAAAGAGCTACAACACACACACGTTTATCTTTTGTTTCACTGCACCAATCACACTACAATAATACACGAAGGCATTTTAACGTTGTATGAACTTGTAACTACATATTATTATGTCAAATCTCAAGCACTTCTGACAGCAAAAGCGTGCGTATCGTCTTGTATCGACAGAGCGACGAGCGACTATAAGCAGAGGTCAATTGACTGTTCTTATGATCTTCATCTTCGGCGCGATAGTGACATATCTACCTCTTTTTTACTTATAATATCATTGATTACCAGGATATGTTATAGCCAGTAAATAAAATAACTAAAATCTTTACAGTAATTACGTCATATTGCCCGTTTTTTCATCAGCACGTCCCGCGTAGATGTAGGTAGGTATTCGTATGTAGTATATGCAACATTATTTACGTACAAGCGCTCTCACAGCTGTGTCGGGTCAGTGACCCGCGAGTAGCGCGAAACAAGGTGAATCGTAAGTCACTGCTTTTTGTCTTACAATTAGACGAAAGGGGACACCGCGATGATTTTCAGTATATTATTCGCTATAGGTGACGTCATAAGTTACATGTGTCATGCATATTAAATTACATATTAACTCAGACGGGCCATATGAGATAAGCTTGTTACGAGAAGGCTCGTGATCTCATATTTTATTTGCGTCCAAATTTTGTTTAGAATTCTGAGAGTTTAAAAATTGAACTTTTCTTAGGAACGTAGGTATGTATGGTTTATTATGGGTTTATTATTTTTACTTGACATTGTGCTGATTGGACAATTCAAATGAAAGAAAAAATAAAACTCTGTTTGTTTTTAGTGCTTAACGCGTACAGAAAGATAAATACAAATATATATAATGTAGATTTTTATTGGCTTCAACCCATCAATGGCCCACTAGTGAACACAGGTCTCTCCCCTTGGGGAGGCCTAGGCCCTAGAGCATACGTGGAGCATATGCTCTAGTGGGGATTGGTGATGGGGGTTAGTAGCCAACCCGAGTGTCAGAAGTTTTCATGCCTCCGAAGCCATGCTTAACGACTGTTATCTTACGATAACAACCGGGACCGATGGCTTTACGTTGCCCTCCGAGGCACGGAAACGCTCAAGAATTTTTGCCACCACCGGTCACCCCTCTAGCTACCGTCCGCTCCCATCACGTAATAATTAGAATCGACACAAGCCGCCGGACAATGAGCGCTTCTTATTTTTATTAAAATTATAATATTGAATCATCGTTACTACTGAAACAAGTGTTGCAGTGTGCATTACATATTTATAACTGAATAAACATTGTTATTGTATTAACAGTCATTTTCAAGAGATTAATAATACATTTATGGTAATTTATAACATCCAATACATTGTTATGCTAAGTTGAGTACAATTGCTGTAACCGTATTAAGTTTTCGGGGACAGATACCTACACCTGGAAAGTTTTATCCGTCCCCAATATTATGCCCTAGGGCTAAATTACTACGGATCTTCTGTGTACCTAGTGGAAGAAGATGAGATTACAGCCAAAAAAAAAATTACAGCCAATTTTTATTTAAAGCCCACAATTATGTTGTAACACAATTTATTATAATGACGATCTTAGGAAGATGTTACATTAGGCGAGTTATAATAATATGATGGCCACTTGTAATAAGATCATGTCATTCGTTATACTCGTATTATAGCTTTTAGTCTAAGAGTTTACCTGTTAAAGTGCGTTCCGAAGGTGTTTATCGACCAATGATATTATATACAAGATATGCCAAGACGGCGCTGAAATTATGTCAGTCGAATTTAGACAAGTGTAGCGATTTCAATTCAGACAGTTGATAGCTGCCTCTGAGTGAGGCCGTCTAGCTGTCTTTTTCACTATTATGGTCTTAGTAGTGCCATCCCTTTTACATAATTTATCAATGTAATAAGGATTGGTGTAGTGAAATAAAAGATAAACGTGTGTGTGTGTTGTAGCTCGGTCGGAACAGATTTTTTGGTTGATTTGTAAGGGCATAACGTATCTATAGTTTAATATCATCGTTATCGACTAAGTATAAGGTTCAGATTTTTCTTCGGAACACTAAAAATGTTTATGTCATGACCAGAACTAAACAAAAAGAGTCACTTTGTCTAGCGAGTACATTAGAGAAACCTTTTAGGGTTCCGTAGTCAAAACGGAATCCTTATAGTAATAATAGAATAGGTTATCAATACAGTTAGATACATTAAAGTTATCAGTAGTAGGTAGAGATAAAATTAGGAAAATATTATTTGGGTGAGCCTGAAAAACATGCTATTACCGTTCTGGTCACCTTAAACTCCTACCTTATTATTTGATAGATAGGTATAAAAAGTTTGTATAACCGTGAATAATATAAATAATGGTTTTAAAAACATAATTTAATGTTTAATTTATTACATTTACCATAAACGAGTTAAACTCATACAACAGGGGCTTATATCAGCAAATGGTGAGAATGAATTATAGCATCACCCGTATTTAATTTACATAAACGATAAGCAAGTAGGTATTCGTTGACTTTCACTGAGACATAATATTCCAATAATGTACATACATTGTGTATTTTATCAACACACCCTAGGTACCTACAGCAATTTGGTTGATTACTAGACATCATTACACAGACTTAAAAAAGAACAGAGGGATTGTCAGCAAGAAATTCAGTGAAGCACCCATAGTAATACCAACTCCTCTATTCGTACAAGTATCACACGCACACATTGAGACCATGCTGTTATTAACCGGCCGCCGTTACCGCGTCGGATTGGTCGGACCGCACCGCACTAAAAATTACGCACACATGGTAAGCGGGCGGCATCACTCTCGATAAGACCATGTGACGTCTGGTTCTTTTTTTAAGTCTGTGACATCATTATAAGATTTCAGAAAAAGTTTAACATAAAGTGCGTACCATACATAATGGACATTAATTCTAATATATGAAAATTACATAGAATAGAAAAAATGGAGGAAGATTAGCAGACATTGCCGTTGCTAAGGCAAACAAAATTGTTCAAATAACATAGGTAAAATTTGACGATACTGTTAGGCCAACCTTGCCAGTATTAATAATCAAAGAGAGCTTGTAAAGGCTAATTGGATTAATAATTATGTGAAAAACGTATTGTGTCGAGTTTATAAATTGGAGACTCCTATGCACTTACATCAACCGCACAGCGAAAAGCCAATATGTTGAGTTATTATTGTTGTTAGAAACTGATTTACACCCATTCATTTATTTCTCTTTCTTTCTAAATGTAAAATACATACTCGCATTAAAATAGTTTGCAAACGCAATTTCAAACATCATTAATCTTTGCGCCCTCGTATGTACGTTTCGCGCCAAACGCTTATTGGAACCCCTACAGTAAGATACGTGGATATAATATATAGCTAGTAACTCTATCAATGCGAGGGGAGTGAACTGAGTGAGCTACGGTAAATAATATCGCCACTCCATCCGTCGCGATGCGATGGCTTTGACTAAATTCTAAACACACACTGAAAACTAACTAGATTCAAATTGGATTCTACAAGGGCACAGGTATTGCTCACTGAAGTATAATTAACAAAGGTAGGTACCAGAACAGACATCGCGAATAAAATTTGTGTCGCGCCGGGAGGTTCTTTTTTTCAAAACTGAGCCCTCGTTCTTTTTCAAAATCGATTGAATCCATTGAAGCCCATTCGGACATACCTACATTGTGTTCACGGTGTCGGTTCTAGTAATAATACTTCAATGGTTATTGCTGGAATATTTTGGTCGTAAAACAGTGCATTGTGTACTTTACTCTCATATATACATTTTCGTATAACTTTTTATAAATGCATTATTGTTGTTTTTTGTAATAAATGTTAATACAGGTACCTGCGATTAAATCAGTATCATTATCAGTTCTTGAAGGTGAAAGTCATAGTTTAAGGACAACAGCTTAATACTGATAACATATCCACGGCCAACCACTACGTGGATTAGGTGTCTTGTGGAGTGCACGTAATTTGCACAGTGTCGTGATATGAGCGAGAGTGCGCGACTATCAAGAACGAGCGATGCGCGGGCGCGGCTGTGGCTGTGGCCCACATTTCGCGTTCTATTTTTCGGCTCGCTCTAGCCTGCGCTCTAGCGACCTCTATAATTAGATCCGCATTGTTTATCGAGCGACTGACTGATTTACTACACTTCCTGTATTGAGTTTTCATTCCTCGCCGATTGGCCAACGTTTAACAAACTAAATTACACGTGTCACACACGCCATTAACAATATTTTTTCCTTAAAGGCCCTTAACATCTAGAATATTTCAAAGGTAAAGTATGCAATGCAACCTTGGTTATGTTAGTATTTGATGTAAAACCGGTTTGTAAACACGACATCGGAACAAAGAAAATCTGATCTATTAGCGCACGCTGCACTGGTTGATAAGCGCGCAAGAATTTCACGTATTCGAAACAAAAGCAAAGCCGCGTGGTATTAATAAACCCCATTGCGAGTCGGTGTAAAGGACTCGACATCTGTCCCAACTCCCACCGCAAATAGGTCGTGATAAAATACCTGCTCGTGGGAGCTATTTTAAGCTGGAACAACTAGAGCTGTCCGTTTGGACTGACTCCAACATTTACTGCTATAATAATGAAAATTGAACTGCCCGATTTATGTTTACGTAGAGATGCGTTGTTTATATCAGTATGTCAAACACATCAATTGTTTTTGTTTTATATTATACGAGTAACCGCCCTCGCTTTGCTTCGGTTTTCTTATTTTTTTTACACCTTGGGTTACATTATTGGAGTTTTATTTAGGATTCCTATTTATTTTTTTGAAAATGCATATAATATAGCCTAAGACACCCGGCGATAGTATAGCTTCCTAACAGTGAAAGAATTTTTCTAATCGGTTCGGTAGTTTCGGAGCCTATTCAATGCAAACAATCAATAAAACCTTCCTATTTATAACATTAGTATAGATATGTATGTATGTATTTCTTTTGTGGTTTTATGCCACAAATCTCAAATCAAGATTATTCGTTTATGGAAATAGCCGGCAAACGAGCTGTAGATCCACCTGATGGCTATCGTCGCCCATGGACATCAGCAACAACAAAGGCTCATTATTAAAAAACCTGGGCGTCCAAAAAGAAATAACATAGAGCCTTAATTTCTTTTTTAATATTAATGCATGTTTAATCTGAATACATACGTATAATGCCAGTATGAATGAAAAACTCAAAAGCAGTAACAAAAATATTTCCATATAAAATAAGAGGTGAAAGTTGAAATTAAAAACAGGTTATTAAATGTTATAATGATTCCAACGTGAGTTGATTGTGACACGCAACTAAGTTGTTTTCCTTCTACAGTCGTTTCTGGGTCAGTGGGTCAATAGCTAGTACCAAGCGAATAATTTTCTAAGTACTTAGGAACCGGTTAGTGTGTTACATCATGGACCTAAATTCCGACTCATCGACGCAAATACGTTTTTGAGAGGGAAACTTAAGGGCTCTTAATTAATTATTTACGACAAGTCACAACAACTCGTAACGACTCGGCCCGGAGCCATGTTGAGCTAATTACAATTAACGACTTTAATCTAATTAATTATCGGGGAAATGGAAATATATACATATTACATAATTAAAATGTTAATTGTTGAACTAATGAACGAGGGTTAGTTGTATTTCTTTGTTGTTTTTCGTTATTCTAAAGTTAGAAATTTATAACTAAACGGGTTTTTGCGAAAAGCCGCTTTGTAAATATTTTTTTATGTATTTCCGTATTTTGTTTAATTTTAAGATGTTGAGTTTTGTATATAAACCTACTTATATTTAAAGCATATTAAGACTAGCTTTTGCCGCGGCTTGACCCACGGTAGAATGGTTTCGAAACGAAATTTTTTCTTATTATTATTATCAAAATATCAAGTAAAGTCGCCAAGTCTGTCAGAAGAAAATAAAATGTAGAGTTTTAAAAAAGCCCGTTTCAATTTTCATTGTCCGACAAACAATTATTAATTACTAGAAAACATACAAAATACAAGTTTAAGAGTTTCAAACAAATACTTTTTATAAAATATCCACCGTATTGGCCTTTAAATTTTTGACCATCTGCAGGGCACAAGGTTTTTCTCATAACTGGCAAGAGAGCTTCTTCTTACTGCTCCATTGCGGATTTGACGAATCCGACCCAAATGTCGGAAGTTCAGATTGCTATCTTCGACTACTAACGATAACAACAGACGGCTTCTCGTGCACTAAAACATGAAGCTTTAGACATTTTGTCATTAACGGTCACCCTTCCACCGCAACGGAACATTCTAAATAGGTCAACATTGTAAACAATTTAGCTTAATTTGGTAATTACTAGTTAGGTAATACACAGATTATAGCATCATAACAATGTAATATAATAGCAGGATAAGTATACCATCGCCAACCCCGACATTCCGCGAACATTTTGACCACCTTTTTGACCATCCCGGCTATACTAGATTATAGATATTGATAGCAGTTGTGGAAGATGTGAGCTAAACATTGTAGTAGGTCAGCGTGCCAATGTCGCTCGCATCTGACCTGCTTTATATAGTTAGCGGCGACTGACTAGCTCCTGTTTAGGTCGTCGAGACTGGTTGAGTTTAAAGTGTAAGATTGGCCTCCATTACACCAGTCTCTTGTAACATACGCCTGGAACGTACTCCTGCTTAATACTGATTTATGACAATCTGAGTGTCGGAAGTTTTAACGATTTGATGACGCATACGGGTCCAACGGTTTTACGTGGGTACGATGCAGCGTGCAATCGCTTCAGAATTTGCCAGTAGCCTTCACCTAAATATCGCTCGCGCACTATGTTACTCCACTTGATCGATTGTTCGCGAGTGACAAACTTCGACAAATACTCTTTACTTGGTACAAAACTCGACATTTTTATCACTACAAAAAACAACGTCGTTTACAGCGTGGCTGACTAACACAGACATTAGGTCGTAGCTGACTTATACGACACCGCTCCCATCCAACCGAAGTATGAGAATTCAAATATAAACTTAAAATCGTGCTCTGTAGGTACAACTATTGAGTGGCAAGGTTGCGGTAAGCTTGCTTCCCGCGCGCGGGCTGCTAATTTTTGTTGTTACTGTAAAGTGCACCTACAGAGCACGATTTTAAGTTTATATTTGAATTCTCATACTTCGGTTGGATGGGAGCGGTGTCGTCAGCTACGACCTTAAAGTTTAAGGTTACAGACAGTAGTTTCGGGTCCATGCGTTACCATCAAAAATCACATGTACGTAGTCCTATAGTAATGCCATCTGTTTGAAAACAGCGAGAACTTATTCAAGGAACTAATAGTTGGTAAGAATAAAATACACATAAACAATATGGATAAAGACAATACACCTAAATGTTAGAGATAATTATTATACCGATTCATCAGAAATAATTAGCAGAAACACCAGCGGTCATGTTGATGATTTATTATTTCTATCAATCAATCATGTAACACAACCAATGTATAATTTATTATTATAAAGATTCCAATTTTAAATTTTGTTATCACTTTGTAATGATTCTACCAATTTACAAGGCTTCGTATAAGAGCACTATGTTATCATGATAAACTATCATCATAGGCTCGCTAAGCGACGTTACTAATAACTACAAAATAAGAGGCCAATGTTATCTTACTTGATTAATGTCACTGAAGATAACTTTTAATTATGTAAACACATAAATACTTCCGATTACTTAAATAACATCTTGTGTTACGTCTGTTATTATGTAGCTATATTGTTAATGTAATGTTAATAAAATTATTTTATGTTCAATATTTAATGTAAACTCGACTCCAGACGACTTGTATTTAAGACTCATATAATTGGGATGTTGACACTAATTATAAATTAATATACATTTATGTCTAAAATATTAGTGGTAACATTTAAAGGCCTAAAATATGATTCTTTTATTGAAATCAATCACAATAAATTAAATATCATTAATTTAAAATGTTATAAATTGTACTCACTGACACGTGACCTCAAACGCCATTTTGAGAATATGACGTCATTGGAACAATTTTATATGGAAATTTAACAAACTTAGCAGACAGATAGTATTGAATATCGTTTAGTGACGTCATGTGACGTTTTTGGTGGGAAATTTGATAATGATTTTTATTTATCAATTTTTGTTTTTAAATTGAAGATTATTATTTTTATAATATTTTTTTCGTGAATATTAAGGTCATATCTATAAAATAAAATTGAATCCTAAAATTAGTCAACATCCCTATTATAGACTGAAAAAGTAGTTTTGTTCAGTTCTGGTGTTTCATTTCAAATATAATGTCAGATATTTTGTAATAATAGCTGGCGAACCACCTGAGCTGATGGTAAAGGTCACCGCCGCCCACAGCGTCACGCCCACTTCCGTAACTAGGGGCGTTACCGGTGTTTAGGCAAGATGGAAGAAACTTGTGAACTTCTTACCACGTACAGGTTTCCTGAAAATGTAATATTTTCGACCGAAAGGGGTGAAAGTTTAAAAATGTCTGAAGCAACAAGTTAATATTTTTTTTGTTTTGTTCTTCGGATACCCTTACAATCCTAATAGTACTACTTCGACTACTAATACTACTTCGGAGCGGAACATTGTGCGTGGCCTGACACGCACTTGCCCGGTTTTTTGGACTACTATACCACTATTTCGAAAAAGTGCTTTGTCAAGTTCGACAGTTCTAGTTAGAATAGGCACTTTACGAGTACTGGTCGTAGCGCACATATCAACTCGGAAAGGGATCGGCACCGGATCGCCTCGCCGTCAACCTAACGTAAGCTCGGCTACGGCTAGGCGACGCCGCGCTTACGGCTCGCCGGCCGCTGGTTGACGGAATGAATGACAGCAGTTCGTCGACGCAACGGTAGCCGCGGCGCGGGGCGTGCACGAGGAAACGGAAAGTCGACGGATAGCGTACGGTGAGACGTAAGCGCGGGTACGGCTAGTCGTCCACGCACCGTAAGCTTGTCTCGAGGCGAGGCGATTACGTTACGGATCCGATAAGTGTGCTTTACAGTAGGGAGTTTCATACAAAGAATACTGACATGCAAGAGTTGATACGTTTACGTTCCGTTTACGAGTTGATATGTGTGCTATGACCATACGACTGTGTATAGAAGACGGATTAGTTAATCCTACTAATATATCCTATTATATGGATAAACATCAATACAAACTATATTATAGTTACTTTTTCACGCAATAAATACTGAACAGATTTTAATGAAATTTAGCACACAGGTAGACCATGACCTGGAATAAGATATAGGGTACTTATTATCCCGGAAACGGAATCAAAACCGTGGGAGAGCGCTAGTATTAAAACGATTAAATCCATTGATTAATACATTCGATAACAAGATTCATGCGAACTGTCTGGTACAGTACGGCCGCTGTATCTTGCCGCGTCTGAACTTCGCGCAGAAGGCTGCGCAGTGTTGCCAACTCGGTATCAGGTTTAGGGGCTAAACACAGTTTAAAAAAGGGCTAGATTCGTCCAATACATTGAAAATAGGGGCTATTGCTTATCACAGGTGACGGCGAAAAAAAAAACAAAAAAGGTCATCAGACGCTCTAGAAGTATGATACATAATGGTAACTTTTTTCGACATCTTTCACTACATTTTATCGTTTTTTCGATCGATTGCATCAAAAACTTCGTGGAAAACCTGAATTTATCCCTTTTTTTTTCAAGATGGCGGAAAATTATTTTGGGGCTAGAAATTGGGCTAGGTGCTAAAAAATTATTTGAGGGGCTGAAAACCCGTAAAAAGGGCTAGATCTAGCCCCGAAAGGGCTAAATTGGCAACACTGAGGCTGCGCAGTAACATGATTCGGCAATGCTCAGTACGTGGCGTAGTATGTCTCAGTCACACGTTAGCATGTTCGTGTCGCTATCTCTGTCTTACATGCGCTAAAGTTCGCAAAGCCTATGTTCAGACGCGCCAAGTTACGTCGGTACAGTACTTCGCTATTCGCATAGCTTGCTCGTAGTCAGTAGCGACGCGGAAGTGCTGGTGAAAGTGGGGTGAAAGCGGCGCGCAACATTTACCTAATCACGCGGGAGGGGGGGTTGGGGGGGGGGGCAGCACGACGCAGTTACATCAATGTGAAAGTCAATGTTATAGCCGATGACTGCGCACTGGCATGTGTTGACGACCGAATTCTTCAGTTACAGATGACGGATAAAAGATGCTGTTATGATTTGAGATGAAATACATTGCGTCATCGACCTACTTTACAAAATTTGACTGTCGTTTCCAATTCTGAATATAGGGGGGAGGATGTGCTTGGAGGGATAAAGTAGGGGAAGGGGGGGCATAACGGGGTCGCGGGGCACAACGGGGTCACCCAAAAAAACAAGTAACGATGCACACTAGACGTTTGTTGTTTTCACTAATAAATGACCATTTTGTATCTGTATTTAATCCGACAGTGACCGGCGACTAGTCTGCAGTCGTTTGGTTTTTACGAAAATAAATATTTTTTGATGTGATTTCATATAATTTTGAGTGAATACGGAAACACATGTAAAAAGGTAAGTGTTTTCATTACTATTATTGTTTATTTGTTGTGTTTTTGTAGAGATATTATTTATTGATATGTTTTAAACAAAATCACTCTAACTATAGATTTGTTTTTTTTGTCAATTATTTCACATAATGTTACCAGTGGGGGCATGACAGGGTACCCCTATTATGTATGGTTGCCTAAAGGAATGATGTGAATGTTTGATATTGGAATTTTAATTTTGTTTTAGGTATTAATTATGGTACGAACGTACAAAAAGAAAAGTTCGAGAGGCAATACATACATTGTACAAAACGTAGACGAGGATACTTTATGCCTGTATTGCCTTGATGAGAAACATACATATTTAAAATCTGCGGAGGGTTGGGTGGCCTGCCAGCTGTACAGACGATGGTGTCATACAGCCTGTGCTCGTATTGACGACGAGAACCCAGAAGAAATTCACATCTGCACATATTGTGAATAAAATAACCATGTACCCCATATTGCCCCTACCACGGGGCACAACGGGGTTTTCATAAGGGTTTCGTAAAATTAAAATTTAAGCAATAATTGATTAGTTACTTCGCCAAATTCTATGCCAAATGATAACCCTAATATGTAACCAAAGTGCTATGATTATAATAATTACTTAATATATTTTGTTTATTCTGATATTGGCTATTTCCCTTAACGTCCCCGTTATGCCCCCCCTTCCCTTATATCAGTAGATTTTAATTCATTAATTTAATACCATTATTACTATAATTTTTATTATTTCTCCGTAAAAAGATAAACTTGGCTTTAAATTAGATTAGATTTTATAAGCAAAAGGGCGTATTATTAAGTAAAAGTTTATCTGTCTGTAATCATCTGTAATAAAGTCGAGAGTGGCAGAATGTCATAAAGAAATAGTGTCAAGGATTGGGATTTGTTTTCGCCTAGTTAGTTATAAAATGTTTTTTACGACTGCGAAACTGTTTACTTTAGTTATACATATTTGATGCGGGCGAGCTTTCAGTATGGAGCCGTGAAGTCGTTGGCCGAATGACCCTAATACCATTTAAATCTTCGCATAATATACCTTATGTTTTCTAATCGCTTAAATTATTATTTCTAATTTTCTATGCAATTAAATTAACGAAACAGCATTATTTAGGTTTATATAATACCTATTACCTACTAGGTATAATATAAATATAATGAGTACTTTCGTAGATTCAATACGGTCAAAATTTAGACGTGTATCAAATTGCCTTTTCCTGGTTGGATACAAGTGATAAAAAAAACTTTCGAGAAGGTTGCTATTACCGAGAAATCATTCGATTATGATCCGACGATTACCGAGAATTTATACGAATATCCGAATTCCGAACTTATGACTGACATTTAATACTCGTAAATTCGTAATGTTTTCAGGTTTACAGATCCTTTGAATGTAAACATATTCCCGTTAAAGTAAGTAGGTACTTCGTACGTATATTTTTCAGACACCAAAATGACATTTTTATTATTATTTTAAAATCAAATAACGATATACCGATCATCTGTTTAAACTTAATCTCGAGTTCGACGTAAAAATTCTGCAGGACAACGAAGTCCGGAAACGGATAAACCGAATTCCGAATACTAAAAATAACTATGATGATGCGTCAGAGAAATACGAGCGCAATGTTATGAGAAATACTTAATTGAGCAGATTTAAAAATAGATAGGTCTGTACGTTACGTACCTACCTTTATTTTTATTGTAATTAAGTGATACGACTTATTTTTTCTATTGAAATAAGTATTTCTATAGTACGATTGATAGAGTGTTAACGCTTCTAGCGTTCTAGCTAGAGTAACGTTAACGTTCTAGAGTAAACGCTTAGGGTGTCAATCGTTGGGTATTTTACCCTAACAAAGTGTTATCCGAAATATCGTGCAGACGAAGCATCTGATGGCACGCAAGTGGAGATAGTCATCGCCACTCGAGGAACACAAACAAGTTCCTTGCAAACGCAGGCCAAGAAGGAAGCGAAGAACCTCTAACCTCGCTGGAGACCGCTTATTATTAGGTACTGCGATGTCTTCTAACTTCGAGGACTAGCAAAAGTTGCAATTGACCCTAGGTAGTCACACTTATTGCCAACACCTAAATGATCATCATTTACATAAATGAGACTAAAGGCGCAGAAAGAAGATATTAAATCCTTCAACAGCCCAGGAATGGGTCACTTTTCGTTGAGGTACTCTCTAAATAGAGAAAGTATCAGGGCGTTATCATCCAAGTGATAGCGACTATCTATGTGGGTCGGCGGCTCGGTGCTCAATGCACGCGACTAGTGCAAACTGCGCTTATCACACAAACTATAAGCTGTTTATTTACTAGTCAGTACTAGCCACCCACTGACTCACCCTTCCCGCTCCCCTCCCGTCCCGCCTCGTGATAACAAGGAAAAGCCTAATTGCCGATTTCATACAACTATACCACTTATCTTTGACATCCTTGACCCGAAATAAAGTTAGATTGTGTTATCGACTGACCCACTGAAACTGATTTGTTTCTAGTTTAGTGTTTGTATTGGCATGTACCATTGTGAAAATAATTGAGCTAGGAAAGATCGATTCGCATGTATCTATCCCGCTGTAATTTTGTGTGTAACATGAAATTTTATACACGGTCATTCTAAGCTCCGTCCGTCATACTCATAACTCGTTTATCTCTTCATTTTCGCTTAACAGAGATTTCCTGTATTAACCGACGGGGATTAGTGAACAAAGCAAAATCAAAAAACAACCCGTTTCGAAGGCCGTTGTTCTTTACTCTACCAAATTTATACAATTTACGTAAGTCAGCTTAACGTTGTGTAATAAACTCAAAATGACAAGCGACATTCGGTTGTTTATTTGAGTCGGTTACCGACTGAACGTTATTGTGGCTGACTAGCTGACTGGCGGGAGTGGCGGGTGTTGCGTGTTGTAGCGTTTTGTTTCAATGGCGGCGATTCTCAAGCGCGAGTAACGAGTTGCTTCCTCGTGGCGAGTAGGAAACGCGGTTTGAGCGCGCCTTGACCTACTTACTGTTCTCGCCTCTCTAGTCTACCGGCTGTACCAACTCGCTGACACTAGGACCGCGCACTTCGAGCCCAATTTACATTCAGAATTATTCATTCATGATTCATTCACTCTCGATAGGAAGATGATTTCAAATTTTGTATTTTATTTCGATGATTCTGATAATAATATTAGATATAATAATATTGTTTAATTTTCGAAATATCTGTCAGATTCGAAATAATCGATTTTGAAATCAAATCAACGCCTGCCTGTCAGCAACAGAAAATAACTTACAAAGACATTGAAGTATAATGGCATAGAACAGACATCTCGAACAAAATGTGTGTCCCGCCCGGGAGGTTCGATTTTCAAAATTGAGCTCCGGTTCTCCTTTCAAAATGGAACGAATCCATTGAAAATTGAAGCCACGTGGCGCCAATGCATTGGACATACATGGTGTTCGCGGTGTCGGTTCTATACGCTAGTAATAATACTTCAATGTACAAAGATGATAAATTGATAAAACAACTATTTACGATGCCACGATGTCAAACATAAACATTACGTCAATTTGTTGTTGGTAATAACTAATAATGTAGTTTATTATTATGAGATGGGGTAAGGACAGCGCGCATTATAAAGACATTATGTTACGACTTACGAGAAAAAATTTCATGCGGTCCTCATTTTACAGTACACGTAGTAAGTACAAGCCGTTAAGAAACTCTACTCGTACCGTTCATAGTTATTTATGGCGCTCATAAACTTACGCTATTATGAAACAAACTAATAAATCTATAGACGATAAGTTCTGTAGCGTCATAGACATTCTCTTTCATGATATTTATTATAGATATATTGCTAAGGTTTAATAATGTCATCATAGATTCAGTATTGACATCCCTATCCAACTCGGAGGTGTTGGAAACCGCAACATTGCGATGCAATAGCCTCGAGACCGCAGGCTCAGCGGCCACTCCGACACACCACACAACTGTTGATGTTGACGGAAGGTGATAAAATCAACAAACACATCGGACTTACATTGTTGGACCGAACACATACGATTAAGCAAAACACACCTCTTCCCATCCCTATTACGCATACCAATTTCTATCAATATCGATTAATTCGAATACGAGAATCAAGTTATCTTGCTTTTTTTTTTGTTTAATGTCCTAAATTAAAGCCATTTAAAATTCTAAATTCAAATTTGGAATAACACTCATAAAATCATTGAAGTACTATTACTAGCGTATAGAACCGACACCGCGAACACCGTGTATATCCAATGCATTGATGCCACGTGGTTTCAATCTTCAATGGTTTCGTTCGATTTTGACAGGAGAAACGGAGCTCAATTTTGAAAATCCAACCTCTCGGGCGGGACGCACATTTTGTTCGAGATGTCTGTTCTATGACATTATACTTCAATGCAAAAAATAGATACTTTATAGTTTCCGCGTTTTTTTTTGTGTAGTTTTACACTAGCTGGATGCAGTCACGGAACAAATTGTAACAGGATACGTGACATGTGACACATGAGGATGTCTTACATGTGCAATGTGCATTAGCGAACTTATAATCGTTGCAGTTACGGAACTGCATCAAAGATATCCTGATAACACTGTTACAATAAAACTTATTGTATTACTAAGCGGATCATTCACTTTTTTAGCCGATCCGACAGTAATGTAATTAATGGTGATGGTGATATCCATGGCTGGAGGAACCATGACGGCATATTACTGGCTATTTACGTCAAAAACGTACCTATCCTATTTAATATTTCCGATTCCGATATTAAAGTATTATGGATTCCGATGTTGAAACAAACTTATTTATTTTTAATAAGTTTTTGTTCAGGGTATTCATCTAAATTCTAAATCAAGACCAAGATGAAGGCAAAAAAGACGATGGGGGAACAAAACACATATCGCGAATACCCACCCAATCATAGTAAAAAATGTAAAAATGTATACGTACGTCAAAAGAAAATCTGTCCATAAAGCCTGCGACATTTAGTGATTTAACTGCGCGATAATAGCGATATGAATCGCAAAAACCGAAAAAAATTCTGACGCGTAGTAAATTCCAAGAAATTGATTCGATTACCAGTAACTGGCCATCGTTTCGCTGCGGAAAACAATTGGGATGTTGACACTAATTATAAATTAATATAAATTTATGTCTAAAATATTAGTGGTAACATTTAAAGGCCTAAAATATGATTCTTTTATTGAAATCAATCACAATAAATTAAATATCATTAATTTAAAATGTTAAAAATTGTACTCACTGTCACGTGACCTCAAACGCCATTTTGAGAATATGACGTCATTGGAACAATTTTATATGGAAATTCAACAAACTTAGCAGACAGATAGTATTGAATATCGTTTAGTGACGTCACGTGACGTTTTTGGTGGGAAATTTGATAATGATTTTTATTTATCAATTTTTGTTTTTAAATTGAAGGTTATTATTTTTATATTTTTTTCGTGAATATTAAGGTCATATCTATAAAATAAAATTGAATCCTAAAATTAGTCAACATCCCTATTCTTAAGTTTACTAATATTATTTCTTTACTCAAAACAATTGTTGCATATTTTTATGACGCATTTTATTTATTATTTAGGTTTGTAGTTTATACCGTTTTATCGTCAATCCCAAATCGACCCCGGTTTTCGGAGACTAAACTGCCCTGTTTCATTCAATCTTGTCTTAATTACACTCACGACCTTGGTATTAAATAATTTATTTTTCAACTTCTTTTCTTCCCAGATTTTTGTACCCGTAACAGTTAAAAAATCATCATAACTATATTAATAACCAAAATTAAAATAAAATAATACATAATTCCAATCATTCATTTTATTATAATATTTGTAATTTGTGCTAGACGTTCTAATAAGTTATCGCGTCTCACTGTAGTGGTTTTACGTGACAATTAAATATTTAACTTTTAATCAATTAATGGACGAAAACTAACTGAAAAATAAATACAAATTAATAGTTTAAAAACTAATTAAAATCTACACACTTACAGGAAAAAATAATCTAGACAATTTCTTTTTATCCTAATGATCCTAGTCAGGAGTGTCAGGACATCAGAACGAAACTATGAAATTATTGTATTGTCATCGGCAATGCATCGCGAGTTATTTTTAGAATAGTAATTTGGAAATTTGTTTTTAAGCGCGGCAAATAAAATTTAAAACCTTAATTATTAAAACATTAAAAGCATTGTAACTAATTCAGCTATGAATAAGGAAGTTTTATAGGTAATTAGATAATTATTTACTGAACGGACATAATGATTCACGGTTTTGCTTTCGGTCAATACCCCATTATTTACCGTGTTATGATTAGGCACTGTAATTAAACAAGCTAACTTCTCAAAATCATTATCATTGAGTAAACGCAGCGATGTTCCATTAACAGCACTTAGGTCATTACATGCATGTTGAAAATATATGTTCATCTGGCAATGAATTCAAGGCTACTGTTAGAGTGCCTAACTGCCTATTTGCACTTCTCAAAATTTAGTTTTTAGAGGTCAGATCCTAACGCAGGCTATTGAATATAAAAGGTCACTGAATGTTAAGAACAGAAAAAACTGGTAAAACCAGCATAATGCTACAAGTTTCAGATAAATTACAGGTACTGAATCTATAAATAAATGAAACTCATGTTCTCGACTAGATATATTAAAATTATAAAAAAAAACCTTCGTAATTAACGAACGGTAATATATAAAATAATAATTAAAAAATTGTAATATTTAAAAGATTATGTTAAAATTATAAAAAAGTACCTTCTTAATAAATGAACGGTAATATTTAAAATTCAAAGTTCTTGTCAATTTAAATAGTGATTAAAGTTTTTTTTGCATATCTAAGTATAACAATAACTTTCCTCTGTAACTTTGAGCAAAATATTTTCCTTGGAAGTTTTTTTGCCACTTCTTCTTCATTTAGTCATCATACATTCATTATTTAAGGATATTAAATAATATTATTATAATCAATAAACAAAATTGAAGACCCAAAATTGAGCCTTGTAGCGCTCTTCTGATAGTCGACGATCCGAATAATTTTATTTATAATATTCACACACATTATTCACTTTAGGCACAGTTATAACGATTTAGAAAAAAACTATCATTGTTACTGGTATTTCGCCTTGGATACGGATAAAAAATCAAATTCCACAGAGTCAAAAGCCTTAGATAAGCCGAAAAACATGTTCCTCCTTTCATATTCATTGAATATCGGATTTTATAACTATAATTCAAAAGCCTTCCTGCATATATCTGCGTTCAATTCAATATATCGGTATTGGTTAGGAAAACTAAAAGACCTACATATTTCAATAAAATAAATTTGCAAAAGATTTCATAGTAAATAATTATTTACTAGAATAGAAATAAGTTGAATCCAAAAAAAATTTTTTTTTTAAGAGCCATTTCGCAAAACTCGGTTGATAAACTATAGGTATTTGAAGCGGCTCCGCGGCGTGATATTGCCTCGCGCGGCTCGCGTCGCGCTTGACCTCAGTTCTGTGCGAGTAATCTTCTTGATACTTTCAAACGTAAAAATTTTAAAATTATGAACATATAATTTTAATTATACACTTTGTGACCACATACATGTATCTGGTTTGTGACAATATAAGTTTATATAACAATTAAGAGTACAATGTAGTAGTACCATTATCGGTAACTTATTTACATAATACATTTTAGGTACCTACTTAGGTACATCACAATAAAGATGTCCAATAGATGCATATTGCAAAAATCAATATTTTTCAAGGTGATCTATAAAATGCAATATGCGTCCATTTTGCCTGCGATATTCGCAGCGCGTCGAAATACATAGGTATACCTAAATTCAAATCAATCGGAGGGTATAGAACCGGGAAATCCCGGAACCGAAAATCCCGGGATTTACAAAGGAATACGGTACTTTTCAAAAGAACCAGGAAACAAAATAAAAGAACCGGGAAACAAAATAAAAGAACCGGGATTTTCTGAACTTTTGGGAAATAAAAATATGTCGCGTCGTGATACAAAAGATAACGTAAAAATAAAGGTAAATACAATCCATACACAAAAATGATTACAGCTTTAAAAAGAAGATATTCAGAACGTCGGCTACATGAAGCAGCTATACTAATATAATATTATTTACACAACCCAGATCGATATTTTTCTAATATAAATGAAGATGATTTAACTCTTTTTTCTCATCCAAGCAGTGCTGAATTGTGCAATACAATTGTGTTGCTTTCATACAATTAATACGAAACTTATGTTTGCATGTAAGGTATAATAGTATGATGGTTACTCAATCACGGCAAACGACTATACGGATTTGGGTAGAAAACAGTTTTTCCCTATTTAATGCTCCTGAGAGATAAAATAGGAAACGCGATACTAACTATTTTCACGCGGGGAAAGCCGTGGTAAAATAATCCCGAAAGAACTGAAAATCCCGGGAATCCCGGTTCCAGCATAGGCGAGTACCGAAAATCCCGGTAATTTAAAACAGGATCGGTTTTCGATACCCTAATCATTACCGTGATACAAAAGATAACGTAAAAATAAAGGTAAATACAATCCATACACAAAAATGATTACAGCTTTAAAAAGAAGATATTCAGAACACTATTCTTTGAATGTTAAAAACGAATTCTTTATTGTTTTCTGTTGGTTTACAAAACAAAATATTGACAATAGTCTAGTATAATAAATTATGAGAAACGAAATTCGCACTTTCCTCCCAAACCACTTGCTCTACAAGAAAAATGTATGGCACATAAAATGTCAATCTTTTTATGGGCTACAACTTTTACTCGATCCTTTCGGAAATCGTCTAGGACGCACCGTTTAGGAGATATAAGGAGTTTTCGGAAAATTTGGGAGGGGGGGGGGTTAAGGTTGGGCCCAATAAGATTGGGTAATGTTGCAAGTATGAGTTCCACAGGGCGGATGGAAATTCAGTCGAAAATCGTCTAGGACGTACCGTTTAGGAGATATATGGTATTTTAGGAAAATTTGGGGAGGGGGGGGGGTAAAAGTGGGTTCAGTAAGATTTAGCAATAAGGTTTGGGGGTTTACTAAAGGGGGTTGAAATTTCCGTCTAAACTTGTCTAGGACGCACCGTCTCCGAGATATCCGGGATTTCCGGTTTTCCAAAAATCTATATCCCGATATCCTGATCTGCCGATCTGCGCCTACCTGATGAGTGCGGTATTTGCCCGGATGCCTCCCAGATTATCACGACGCAAAATTCCACTTTTGGGTGAAGAACTGAGGGGGGGGGGGGGTAAAGGGGGAGGCGAGGGGTTGTGAAGGGAAAAAATGAGAGGGTGACACCGTTTGGGTACGGAACTCTATAAAGTACAGATTGATCTAAAAGTTGTATAAATAAAGGGTATGTGTATACAAGTTATAATTATTTATTATTTTTTTTCTATGTAAATATGTAATTTACACATATAACAAAAAACCTAAATTAATGTCTAAAAACGGACAATGATTTATTTCAAATTACAGCAGTGACTTCCAACCCAATAGGGGTTGAATTTCCAAAAATCCGATAGCCTAAAGCCTTCTTCGATAAATGAACTATCCAATACAAAAATAATTTTTCAATTCAAACCAGTAGTTCCTGAGATTAGCGCGTTCAACCAAACAAACAAACAAACTTTTCAACACAACACAACAAACAAACAAGCTTTATAATATTACAATAGTAATAGTATAGATTAGTATAGATATAGTTATATTTTGTACATATGTATGTTCGTGATTTTCTCCGTTACTACTTACACTACATAAATTGGAAAGAAATAGTTACTTAATTTCTATTGTTTTCTTCAAACCAAAGATGTTTAAAGCAGAATATTACGCAAACGGACCCCTGAATTGAAAAATGGTCTTTTGAAACCTATAATATTTTTGAAAGACCTTTTCAACGATACCCCACATTAAGGGGTAGACGAAGAAAAAATCATACGGAACGGACAGACGGACGGACGGAAGGACGGACGGCCGGACGGGCTAGCCGGCCGGTTGAAATAACGAACGGACTAGACATGATTCCGATTTGACTACAAAACCCTGAAAATTATAGAAAACTAAAAATAATACAATTGACTGTAACTAAAAATTCTCACGTGATCAAGACTGTTCAATGGCAATATAATTACGTTACTTTTACGAAATCTATTCCTTAGATGGCTAAAGCAAAAATTGACATAGGTCCGACGTCCAAGAGTGCTGCCGCACGACTGATTTGATTTCGCGCCAGTGCGTATCTTTATATGGTAAAGTAAATTCGTTTTAATAAATTATTTTTTGCAGTAAGATAAAAAAAAAATTACGTGTCATATTCGACAAAGACCATATTTTATTACTACATAAATTTTTGATGGGAAATACGCTTTATTGAATACAAAAATCGATGGTAAAGTCATGGCATAAACCATGAAAATTGGTAATGTTATTGAATTAATTTTGAAACGAATATTATAGTAATCGTATATCCCTTGTAATAAATGCAAAATATAATATATGAGTGTTCTCTAGACATTTTTTTTTACTCAATTTAATAAAACTTAATAAAGAAAATCAGTGTATGAAATTGACTCTGTCGTCCTTTTGCTGAAAAATAGTTATGCTAGATTGACAGTTACGCAGAAACAAATTAATATTTTCAAAATTCCGGTAAATGAAGATCCAAGATGAAGGATTGATCTATTTTATGAGTTCATTTGCCAGCATTAATATCTTTCTTATGATACTAATTTTTGACATTAAATTCTTCATTCCGCGCGTCTAACCGCGAAATGGCTCTTAAACGCTTTTATTTCAATTTTTTTTTTGATTTTCGTGTATTGTCATCGGAAATACACATGTCTGCCAAATTTCATCAATTTTCATTAAAGGGAAGTCATTCAAATTAACGTTACAAGATTTGATCCTTTGATGCGGGAAGCGTTTACCTTATTGCCGTGTAAATAGAGTAGCATTTTGATCATAATATTGAGTTTGATGCTTTGATGCTCCGAAGTGAAAGTAAATAAAAGCGTTTAAAAATAATTATTTTTTCTAGAAATTGTAAAAATCACTTAAAATTATTCAAATTTGCAATTATACAGGAATTTTTGGACACGAATCAAGCTATTTTGGAATACAAACTACATATTAACAAATTCCGTTTAAATTTAAATTTTATCTTCAATTGAATTTGAACTGTCTTCAAGATTGGCTCGCTCAACTTGTCCTCGTATACAAAAATAAATTTACAACACAAGGTGGTGCAAATCCCGTTAAAAAAATTGGCAATTTCTTTTTTTAAGTAGAAGTCTGAAGAGGTTTTTATTATGCTAATGCTAAAAATGTACATCATTCAAGTTCAGATGTTGAAAGAAGCAGGAAATCTAATAAAACCGATGTTTACTCACCATTAAGTCCTGTCTTTTCAAAAGCGTATTGTAGGCAAATCCTCTATATTTCTCGCACGGACACAAAGTATTCACTTGTTCATTGACCACTGAACCAAGGGAGCAAAATTGTCGCGCACACTTCACTTATATTAGATACTTCATTATCTCATTCTTTACCGCTTTAACGCTTCGCACACGGAGCGGATTGTAAAACACACACTTTTTCCTATAACAGTAAGTATAAATAAATACGATTACATAAAGCTACACACACCGTATCTAGGTTCACACCCAGTTCCGAGTACCTGTAACAAGACAAAGCGGTAGTAGTAAGTCATACGCTTCTCAAAGAGCACAAATCGTAACGCTAAAACCACTCCAACCACTAAATTCAAAAGGTTCTCGAGTACTCACTTGAACTGTCTTTATACGAAACTGGGTAAAAAATAAAGTAGGACGTAAAAGAATGCAACTTCAGACGTAACGTACAAACGACTTGTCCGCTGTCTGAACGCTGACTGGCCTGCTGGCTGGCGCAACGCAACAGAGGGGGGAAGGGGAGGGCAGACGGAGGACGGCTAGTAGAGGGAGGGAGACCGTCTGGCCGACTGGTTGGTCGACCTATTGGCTTGGCACGCACACAACTACAGCGTCAGTAAATTCATTCTTACAGTTTCTTGTGATTATTATTTAGCAAGCATAACGTCTACTGACAGTGTTGCTTCTCAAATCTTTACTGTTAGTATAATTAATTTTTTTAAAGAATTTCAGGTGAAAACAGATGAATATCGCGAAGCATAATGTTAATCGAGTATCCGACAAGAACAGCAACCTTCAGGAGTTCTCATGGCCACGCGCTCGAGCGTAAAGGAAGGTCATCTCACCTCACACAGTTGCTACAACAAATAACAATGCTCGTCGAATTAACTCGAGCTGGGAAAGGACACCGCAGTTTCGAAACATCAAATCGTGTAGATAATATTATACGAGTGTGCGAGAGATAAGGCAGTTATCCAAGAACAAGTGAAAGAAACGCTGAGATAAGCGCCTCCGATAAGCGATACGCGTGAACCACATTACAGAGGTTATTTGTGACGTAGATCATAAAATCTAAATCACGAAGTGTATAATAGGAACTTAGTCCTTCAAGTTCTGTCCAATGGCCTTAGTCAAGGTTTCAACATCGTAATTTTAGTTTAACTTGAGGTTAATTAAACGTGATGACGCGTGCTCGCCATAACTACTGTAAATTTAATTGAAACGAAAAGGTTACTTAATTTTATTGAATTCTTACCGTTTTGAAACCTTCTAAATTAAAAGTCCAAGGTGGGGTTGTATCTGTATGAAAATACAGTACTAGAAAATAGGAGATATCTTCAAAACTCTACAATTTCTTAACAGAAGTGAAAAGTATTGAAATCAAAAAATATTTTAAGGCCGGTCCTTAATTACTGATTGCATTTAGCGCAGCTGAATCTGTGACTACCTTCAGTTCATAGCAATCATTGCAGTAGAGTCTGTATTAAACGACGCAAACCGGTTGTGCTAATTTTATACAAAACTAATTAAAAAGATATTCTAGCCACGATAAGCGAAGTCATCAAGTCTATGTACTACTTTGAGTGGGATTCTGATTGTGTTCTCGCTATCTTAACAGAATACTGGATGTTTGTTGTGATAAATAATCTGTAAGCCACAATCCAAATCCATGTCCTACGGCGAATTCATGATGTTCAGCTTTCGTTTTTTTACAATGAAATAAAACTTCAACTTAACCGCTACACATTGAATAAAAATAAAATGAAATAGGTAGTAGATAATCGTCGTGGGGGTAACGCACTTGTTTGGTTCTCTACGTCCGTCTCTCTCACACTCGAGCGTAAAGATTTTTTGCTCGTACGCCGAGTCATCGCCATCGCCACGAGTTCTTTACTTAGTTACTTACAGAGCTACTTTGGCGAAACCTTCCACTGATCACTGATTGTGATCACTAATCCGTTGAGAGTCTACTACTAATTTGCAAGGCACTCTTGTAATTTCAAAATCTATAAATTCCTCCCCAACAGCGCTATCTACTATAAGATAAGTACGTACATTAAATTATCCTAAGACGTACTCCAAGGTCTTAATGATTGAGCGCGCATCGTCGATTGTAGGAAGTTTATAACATTATTAGTTGGTTGTATTTCAACTTACTTATTGATTGCAGTTTCTCGAATAGCCAATCCACATTGCAAAATCGGTAATCACAAGGTTGCGCACAAGTTGCCACAGAAGCGAGTTTTAAAGCGAGTCACGTATGGACGGCGAATTTTCAACTAATTCACAATGGCAGGAGGTGTGAAACTTGTCAGAGAGAAGGCACACGATACGACCGACACACACGCACGTCGACGTCGCCACGCGCTGGCATCTGGCCGAAGACTAGCAAAGACTCGTTCTGTCTCCGCGTCCAAAGAGAGAAAGTGACCGTTTTCGACCGATTACTTTCCAAGCGGTCGTCCATGCTGTACTGGGGGCTACCGTTACCTCTTTTTGCGCAACGAGGTCACCTAAAGTTCACGAATATGCTAGTGAGTAGTGACAATGTTGTGACCTGTTTTGCAATGTCGAGCCATTTTATTACCTAATCAAAATAGAGCAATGTTTACATTAGCATAGATCACATGATTGATGTTTCAGCAAATCGCTTCTAATTATATTATTATGTATTACAAAAGATTGACACGTCACCCGATTACGTAACAGCTCAAGTAAAGCTGCACTAATCATTTTGCAGAGCGCAATAAACTCAGGTATCATTATATAAGCGCACGCCGTACACCAAGAATAAGCACTTCCGATCAGATAATTCAACGTGAAATACTTAATGTTATGCAATTATACGAACTAACGGAATCCGGTTACTTAAACATATAAATACAATGTGTGTGACAATTTTTCAAGTATAGAGTCAGGTCAGTCAGGTTAGCAAAATAGTAATTCACTTCTTAAATAACAATTTTTTCTGCTAAATTAGTATTAAATTACCTTTGTCGTTAATGCATCACTAGCTGGTTGAAGGATAAAGAGTATAGGTACACAAGTACACAACACATACCTGAATAAAACGTTTGCAAGAGGAAGGGTGTGAGAAATTTGCGGAGACCTACGACGAAAAGTCATTGTCCTAAGCCCGTCGGGGAGGCTGAAGGGAATGAACCCTCCAGTTTATCAAAGGCTTTTAGCTTAATACCAAGTTATTTGTCACAGACTATTAATAGCCCGTAAAAGTCAGAGTCTGTTACATTAATTTCTTGACGCAGACTCGGTCATATACCTTAAGTGCGCATAAAATTTTATTTAGTAAAATGAGTTTGCGTTTAAGGGTTAAAGAGTTAAGGTTAAGGGTCTTGGAGCTAATTTATATTTATATTTTATGGTAAATTTGTCTGTATCATTTACGTCGTAAAGCTTTAGTTTTATTTCTTCGTGATGTTTAGTTTGGTTTCTTTAATATAGGGAACGTAATCCATGACAGAGTCCTTGAAATAATCTTTTCCATTCTGCATTAAAATTTTAATTCATACAGGTTCATACATTATTTATATTAGTTCATACATTATTCGTTTCCTCATTGTGGAATAGACAATAGCGTTCTCAATATTTTTCTCAAGTCATTCACTGAACCTAATCTATAACCTCTAAAGTCATTCATCTCTAGTCTTGTCATTCTTTACCATTTGCTCCTATGTTAACTTCACCATCTCTTGATATTTTTCTTTACTTTTATGCATTCCACCTGCTCTGTGGTATTACATGAACTATACGAGTAGTCAGAATCGATGAAGAGCAACAATGTATGAATGTATTGACCTCTGATACGTGGATTATAGCTGACAAGTATCATTCTCAGGCTTCGCGGCAAGATATTGTTTTATTTATTGTTGGCATATTTTTGCTACCTACTATAAGTTTAGGCTTTTTTTATACAGGTGTCTTGAATGGCAACATTTTCTTTCAGAAGTGTTTATTCAGTGTTCGTAATTAAAAGTGGACTTGTTTTTCAAGCTATAACTAAAAATTATTAAGAGGATAAATGAGGTTAAACCTGAGGCTTAAATATAAAAAAAATAAGTCAAATAACATTCCCTAACAGCTGCCCTCTTTCACTAACATAATTCCTTTTATTCTCTTTATGCTTATGGAAGAAAAAAATTAAATAAGTTTAAATGGAAAAAATAAGACATGCTGTTGAATAATGACGTCGCGACTCGGCGACAAGGAGCCCGCTTGATCGTACCGTACCACATGGAGCCACCATCAATCGATCTACCACATAGCGATGCGTGGGTTCTGTTAGAGCCTCTGCACACGGCGTATTTTTACGGCGCCGAAAACGCGCGTATACGCGCTGCAAACCCAATCGAACACAGAAACGCAAAACTCCGTACACGCACAATGATTTCAATAGCGCCGTAATTACGGCCGTAATTACGATACATCTACAGATTGATACGACGTCATCGTTACTAATCCGTATCGTAATCGGTATCGAGATAAGACTAATCACACATTTACTATGCAAAGCACTAGGGGATAGTTTCCGTGATATACGGTAGTACAATTGTACGGAAATAGCGATGCGACGCACTCGCAGAGATTGAGCGGCTGGCCGTATAGCCCGTGTGGCGGCGCGTTGTGGCGGCACGTATCAATGGAAAAGAGCGGGGAGTGGAGCCTTGTCAGCACGGTCAGCGTGCTGACAACGTGGCGGTGCGTTCATTTGCAATTTCTCAAGCGCAGTGTCTATGGTTAATGTATTTTAAAGGATAATTTGGGCAAAATTAAGGTTATTTTTTATTACGTATTCGGGCCGAAAATCGCGAACTGAACGTCCTCCAGAAAATTTTCCCTTGTATAAAATGCCACCCTGTATATTATCTATCCTGTTCTGTGCGTACGATCACGTTTTCGGCGCGTTTTCATTGATACAGATGCAACACTGCTTTTTCGTCATCTACCTACAGCGCTGTAACGTGCTGCCGCGGCGCCGCCGCGTCGTAACAATACGGCACCGTAAAAATACGTCGTGTGCAGGGGCTCTTAGCTGTCACTCATATACACCGTTCTACGTACGTGTATTACAACAGCTGTCCAGTAATTTGATCTATTTTTTGCTAAAATATTTAGGCAATATTAATAAACCTCGTGTAACCTACCTATCCATAATGGTAAATGAGGATTTCTTTTGATTAATTTATGTTTGATTAACGATAGCAGATAGACCCTTGGATAGAGATGGATGGACCTTTTTACACCGTAAACGATTATGATTTCTTACTAAGGTCTTTATAAATAGTACCTACCTACTATTAACGTTATTAAGGTTCGGAGATAAAGATAATATCATATCCATCTATCCATCAGCCCTTGGAGGTACACTGCTGGACATAGGCCTCCCCTAACTTGCGCCACTCTGACCGGTCCTGAGCTGAATCGAGCGGATGCCCGCTGTCTTCTTCAGGTCGTCAGTCCACCAGATAATAAAGAGAAAGATAATATAGGTTACGAAAACCTAATGAAACGTCATACGTTAAGAACTGACTAGTTAATCTTTAATACGATACGCAAATAATCTCATCAGAAGATATAAAGAAGAACGTAGCGGGAACGATGTTTTAAAAGAACTTGTTTAAGGATTCAACACTGATAGCCAGTAATAGTAGCTGCTTGGCATTTTTTGCCGTTACGTAAAACGGTGAACGCGAATGTATCTAATTCGTGTGTTCTCATGCTCAGCGACCGTCCCACATAGTGGTAATACAAATATACTTAACTTACAAATAATCGCACCTTTAGAATTGAAGTGGCATATCTAATAATTTTAAGAAAATGACTTTTTACATTGAACGACATCTTTTTTTTTCTTATTTTCCTGTGTCCCCTAGATGGGGCAGAGGGCGTCCACAGTGCGCCGCCATCCCGTTCATGGACACGAATTGCTTGCTGGAATGTGCGAACGCTTAGTGAAGATAGCCGACTAGCCCAAGCTGAAGCAGAAATGCTCAGATATAAGCTGCATATACTCGGTCTTAGTGAAGTGCGCAGAAACGGATTCGGAGAACTGAGAACGTCCAATGGCCTAACGTTTCTTTACTCCGGGAAGGAGAATGAAGAGGACTCGCGTGAAAACGGTGTGGGATTCCTCCTTTCTGATGTTGTGAAGAAGAGCCTTCTGGACTGGAAACCCATCTCAGACCGAATAATCACGGCTCGGTTTAACAGCAAAGCCCGCAAGATAACCGTCGTACAGTGTTACGCGCCCACAAATTTGGCATCAGAAGAAGACAAAGACGATTTCTATAGTGCACTTAATATGACCTTGAAGAACATTCGCAGACAGGACATAGTTATCGTCATGGGAGACTTGAATGCCAAGGTTGGCTCAAATAACGACGGCTATCAAAGACGCATGGGCAGACACGGGCTATGAGTCCCGAACGATAATTGAACGACATAAAAATATATTATTATATTCTATGCCCACTAAATAATAAAAAATGCCCAACTCTTCAATTACATTTTTGGCGTTTACAATTAATTTTGGATACAATCCTAAAAGTGCGATATGTTTTTATGCCGTTCAATGTATAAAAGTCATTTTCTTAAAATTCTTAGTTAAGCCACTTCAATTCTAAAGGTGCCATGATTCTGTTACGATCGCTAACAGTCAAATAATATTTTAATTTGTAATAATTTAATTTGATTCGTGTAGAGACAGGGAGGTAGAGCTATGTCGTGGGCATCGTACTCATGACTCAATTCTTGACAGTAAAAAAGTTTTCGTCCAGACAGAAGTGGGCAATTCCAGGTTATTGTCAAACTGCAACTGGTTAACTGCTTATTCTAGGATATTAGTAGTACTACTACCGTTTATAGCTACACAATTCAATACCACAGAATAGATAATAGGTACATAGCAATACTGTATCCCGCTGGTTGCCAATAACAAAGAAGTCTAAGAAAGATGTCCTCGCCCGCAGATAGGGCGTGAAGTCTTTCATTGCGAAGGGCAAATGGCTTATAATAAATTTATTATAGCAGCTATGCGTTATTAAGGTTGCGGTAAGGTTAGAAGATACCATTTTCATACGCGAAAAGTAAAATAAACTTAAAAATGGAAGTTTTATTCCGTGTAATATAACATGTTTTTAAAATCACACTAAAACGTACCTACCTACAAACAACAGAACATAATTTTTACAAGTAGCGCGAATACATTTAAAACAATACAATACAAGCCAAAATTCTTATCTTAAAGAGTGGAATCTATTCCCATGAGAAGAAACAGTATCTGTGTAACCTCGACAAACACGACGAAAAGAATTGTTAGAAACATAAAACAAGATTGTTAGTAACAAGTAATAATGCAATATAATAAAGTTTCAATGTTTCACGAAAACTCCACCAATTGAAAAGTTCCATAACGAGTGTCAGTTTCTCGTATAATGTTATTGATTTTAATAAAGTGAATAAAGTGGAAGGTGAAATGCTAGTAATTTATCGAAAAGTAATACCTATAATAATAATTCCCACTAACGTTATAAATCTAAAATTCTAAACTAATATTATAAAGCTGAACCAAACAAACTATGTTTGGTTAACGCGCTAATCTCAGGAACTTCTGGTTCGAATTGAAAAATTCTTGTAGTCTCGGATTTACGAGAACTCATGCTCAAAGAAACCTGTGTTTGATGAGTAAGGGCCTAGGATATCATTATATTGTATGACCTGCGGTACTAGATACACTAGAAGCCACCAATTAACAAGCACCAGCTTTCGATTAAAAAAAGAATCATCAAAATCAGTTGGCGTGATATTGAGTTATTCGTCCATTTGTCGCGCACATACTTAATGCAAAATGAAGACATATGATTTACTCATGGATGCCACTGTCAGATCTCGCTCAAAATTAAGTGGGACTACATGACAAGCACCAGCTTTCGATTTAAAAAAAATCATCAAAATCGGTTGGTGTGATATTGAGTTATTCGTCCATATTATGTCGCGCACATACTTAATGCAAATTAAAACTTATATGGTTTTCTCATTGATGTCAGATCTTACTCTTTAAGTAGGACCACATGACAAGCACCAGCTTTCGATTAAAAAAAGATCAAAATTCATCAAAATCTGTTCACCCAGTCGAAAGTTCTGAGGTAACAAACAAATACAGTCGAATTGAGAACCCCCTCCTTTTTTTGAAGTCGGTTAAAAAACAAAAAGCACTTGGTGTAATAATGAAACATGATATAGATAATGCTAACAAGTTAGTGGTGTGCTGGCTGTGGCGTGTGGCTGTGTGCGGCGCGCTGACCTTGTCTCGCTCATGGACGCCACAATTGGGTCACTGGGTCAGCAATTTCGCACTTTTTGCTTCGTTTACAGGCGACTCGACTAATCCATACGTAAATAAACTATCCTTTTTACAAACTACTTTGAATTTGAATTTGAATTTATTCATTTGCAATACTATAAGTGTAAAAAATATTTTATGAAATCAAAATACCAGATTTGAAATCGCATATGATTTCGTAAGACTACTTACTGTAACTAGTATGTATAACTACTTCAATTGAATAATTCAATGTATGTTCTATCGGTTTATTATGTAATGCTAACTAACCAAATTGAGTAAATATTAATATTTACACGGTTAAGTTACCGAATCTTCACATACCTAGCCTGTGATTCTATCTGATGAAGCATTTGATTGTACACAGGTGATTCAGGTGTATAACGTATTATTATTGTTACGTTTAACCAATAAATTAAACCAACAATTTCTATTCATTTTTTGCCCATTCTATTTATATCTCTTGCCCCGATACAACGCGTCGCAGGTAGTCCAGATCTCCTACTTCACAAAAAACATTTTAGTAATATTTTTTGTGAACGGGATAGAATCTATTGAATTTTTTGTACAGTCTGTCAGTTCACGAAAACGACACTTTGTCCTTTGCTCTGCGTCGGTTAACTTTTTGATTTTAAATTGTCAAAGGCCATTGGTCATTGATACGAACTATACGCTGCCAATTAGAAAAAGGAAATAAATTTTCTATAAATCACTGATTTATTTTACGCTTTGAAAAGGCTACTCATATAAGAAATATTATGTCTGATGCAGCGATTATTCCACCGATCTCACAAGTGGATAATTAAATGGACCCTACGCTTAAACGGTGGTATGGTGCACAGTGCCACTGTAACAGTGGGGTTACGTCTTTAAACTATATAAATATACAATATATAATTATGTATTTCTTTAAGGAACGAGAACTAGAAACTAGAGCTGCAGCTAATGTTCAATATCAACAGAACTGTATGAGTTACTCCGATGATTGCTGTTAATTTTTACTGTTTCACGTTAACTTATAACAATGTATTGTACCTACCAGTGGCGGTACAGCCATACAAAAAAGCCCAGCTTACTATCAACACTCTGCAGCTGTTGACACTTCATATTATTTGTTGGTAAATTCATTCTACACTTCATATTATTTGTTTGTATACGTATGGAATGGAGTGTTCTGTGTTGTCGGGCCAAAGATCCCGAGATCCTGGCTTGTATGACACAAATGGCCTTGCCTTGTTCTGACGGACTAGGCACGCCACTGGTATTTACATAAGTTACTAAATTAGAAAATGGTAGAGTCCGTGGTAGAGAACATCGATACTAACTGCTACATAGAACATACCCCGTTTGTGATGGACTTGTTATTAGCATGAGTGAACCGTCTGCGAGATGTTTAGCACAGAATAAATAATAGTATGACTAAATGGGAAAGCATACCCCACGCACAACCCACAGACCACGCACGAGGCGTTTTGACTTATCGCACCGCCGCCGCGCCACAGAATAATTTAACCTCAGTCAGAGCTCAGAGATGAACACTTCATCATTGTTTTATTTTAATGTTAAGTATTTTCCTGATTTTCCCATACCTACAACGCGACAATAGACAAAACCGGAAAAGCCCAAGAAACGAAAATTGCCGAAAGCATTTAATTATGGACTGTATGGACAACTTCATGTTAGTAACTAGATTTCCTTGGAATAAAAACTACCGACTTCCTATCCACAAATAGGTGTGCCGTGTGAGCAATCTTATATCCGTCCATCAGCTTCTTTAAAGAATTGCCACAGACGTTGCATAAATCATAGACAATGACGCTCTAATGGCGCGCATTTGTACTTTTGCTCAGTCGAGGACGCTGCGCCTGCGCAGCGCATATAATATAATGTCGTCGTTACCTGAGAACGTCTGCTGCCACTAAATCTATGTAAATCTTTTTGTTCGTAATAACTACAACCTCAAAATTCAAATAGGTACCTACATAATTAATAATGGACGCAGTATTTGAATCTGAAGGTAATGAAATTGCAAAAAATTATTGTAAGGTCCGTAAGCTTGATTGTCGCTATAAAGATAGAGACCAAAATATACTTATTTTTTATTTGTCTGTCGGTCTGTTTGTACGAGTATCATGCAGAAACCATTTGATTTTTGGATAATAAGTAGATAATTTATGAATCGAGTCTTTATCTGGGATAATGTTAATCCTGGGAAATAGAGTGCATAAGGAGAATAACAGAGTAACAGGTTTTTTTTTAATGGACAGTTGCTGTTAGCTCCAGTGGCCTTTACAGCTCCACGCGGAAAAATTTAACCATAGGGTAAATTTTGAACTTATAAATGCCTAATAATGACTTCAATTCACTCATTCTTTTACCCAAGGTTTCTCGAAGCAAGCTGAGTGTTAGGTACTAGTATTAGTAGTATTTAAATTATACCTACAGCAGCAACGCAACTATAGTGTCATTGACCTTTAATTGTCTTGAAGTGACAAAAAATTCTAAGATGGTTGCTGAATTTGCGCCTCAATTACACCTACATGCTCTTCATGACTGACTGACGAACAAAAAAACACTAGAGTAGCAACTGACACTTCAACTACGCCTAGACCACTGACCGTTTATGTAGCTACCTCAGTGTATTGACAGTATATATTTTGGGTTAAGAGCCATTTCGCAAAACTCGGTTGATCAACTATAGGTATTTGAAGCGGCTCCTGGACGTGATATTGCCTCGCGCGGCTCGCGTCGCGCTTGACCTCAGTTTTGTGCGAGTAATCTTCTTGATACTTTCAATCGTAAAAATTTTAAAATTATGAACATATAATTTTAATTATACACTTTGTGACCACATACATGTATCTGGTTTGTGACAATATAAGTTTATATAACATTTAAGAGTACTTACAATGTAGTAGTACCATTATCGGTAACTTATTTACATAATACATTTTAAAATAGAATAGAATAAGTTTATTTACATTTTAGGTACCTACTTAGGTACATCACAATAAAGATGTCCAATAGATGCATATTGCAATAAAAAGTCAATAGATGCATATTGCAAAAATCAATATTTTGGCAAATCAACGTGAAAAATTAAAAATTTGCTTGTTTTTGTGAATAAGGTAGTGAGACTCTTAGATTTTATTGTTTGTGCTTTGCTCCTTCGAATAAATGCTTTTTCTTTCTTTCTTTCTTTCTTTAAAAATTAAAAATCACGTTTTTTCAAGGTGATCTATAAAATGCAATATGCGTCCATTTTGCCTGCGATATTCGCAGCGCGTCGAAATACATAGGTATAACTAAATTCAAATCAATCGGAGGGTATAGAACCGGGAAATCCCGGAACCGAAAATCCCGGGATTTACAAAGGAATACGGTACTTTTCAAAAGAACCGGGAAATAAAGTAAAAGAACCGGGAAACAAAATAAAAGAACCAGGAAACAAAATAAAAGAACCGGGATTTTCTGAACTTTTGGGAAATAAAAATATGTCGCGTCGTGATACAAAAGATAACGTAAAAATAATGGTAAATACAATCCATACACAAAAATGATTACAGCTTTAAAAAGAAGATATTCAGAACGTCGGCTACATGAAGCAGCTATACTAATATAATATTATTTACACAACCCAGATCGATATTTTTCTAATATAAATGAAGATGATTTAACTCTTTTTTCTCGTCCAAGCAGTGCTGAATTGTGCAATACAATTGTGTTGCTTTCATACAATTAATACGAAACTTATGTTTGCATGTAAGGTATAATAGTATGATGGTTACTCAATCACGGCAAACGACTATACGGATTTGGGTAGAAACCAGTTTTTCCCTATTTAATGCTCCTGAGAGATAAAATAGGAAACGCGATACTATTTTCACGCGGGGAAAGCCGTGGTAAAATAATCCCGAAAGAACTGAAAATCCCGGGAATCCCGGTTCCAGCATAGGCGAGTACCGAAAATACCGGTAATTTAAAACAGGACCGGTTTTCGATACCCTAATCATTACCGTGATACAAAAGATAACGTAAAAATAAAGGTAAATACAATCCATACACAAAAATGATTACAGCTTTAAAAAGAAGATATTCAGAACACTATTCACAGCGGTCTTTGAATGTTAAAAACGAATTCTTTATTGTTTTCTGTTGGTTTACAAAACAAAATATTGACAATAGTCTAGTATAATAAATTATGAGAAACGAAATTCGCACTTTCCTCCCAAACTACTTGCTCTACAAGAAAAATGTATGGCACATAAAATGTCAATATTTTTATGGGCTACAACTTTTATACGATCCTTTCGGAAATCGTCTAGGACGCACCGTTTAGGAGATATAAGGAGTTTTCGGAAAATTTGGGAGGGGGGGGGGGTTAAGGTTGGGCCCAATAAGATTGGGTAATGTTGCAAGTATGAGTTCCATAGGGCGGATGGAAATTCAGTCGGAAATCGTCTAGGACGTACCGTTTAGGAGATATATGGTATTTTAGGAAAATTTGGGGGGGAGGGGGGTAAAAGTGGGTTCAGTAAGATTTAGCAATAAGGTTTGGGGGTTTACTAAAGGGGGTCGAAATTTCCGTCTAAACTTGTCTAGGACGCACCGTCTCCGAGATATCCGGGATTTCCGGTTTTCCAAAAATCTATATCCCGATATCCTGATCTGCCGATCCGCGCCTACCTGATGAGTGCGGTATTTGCTCGGATGCCTCCCAGATTATCCCGACGCAAAATTCCACTTTTGGGTGAAGAACTGAGGGAGGGGGGTAATAGGGGGAGGCGAGGGGTTGTGAAAAAAATGAGAGAGTGATAAGGCCCAAAGATAGACAATAATTAAAAAATATTTTTGTCACTCTAATAAAGGTACCCACACTAAAATTAAAAGAAAACAATAAAAATGAAATATATATTTATATGTATATACTATTTACCTATACTATATACCACTACTTATATAACATACCTCCTACCACCATACAACCTTCTAACATGCTAGAATTATACAAGATACCTACATAAATAGGAAAGAAATAGTTACCTAATTTCTCTTGCTTTTTTTAAGGCTTCATAATTATGATGTTTTCTTTTTTTAATGCATCTATAATATACATTTTTGCCCTTTCGACCCATTGCACTATAATCAAACAAAATTGCATAAAACTAAAAGTAATAAATAATATTACATAAAATTTACTGTAACCAAAATAAAGCTCACATGATCAAGACTTTAAAATCACGGTATAAATGTATTATTTTTACGTAACCTATTCCTTAAATGGCTACAGCAAAAATTGACATAGGTCCGACCTCCGTGAATGCCGAAGCTGGACTGGAAAATTTGCGCGCGTTTGTTTATTTATATTGTAATTTACGGTAAAAGTATATTCGTTGTTTTAAATTATTTTTTGCAGTAAGATAAAAAAAAAACTTACGTGTCATATTCAACAAAGACCATATTTTATTACTACATAAATTTTTGATGGGAAATACGCTTTATTGAATACAAAAATCGATGGTAAAGTCATGGCATAAACCATGAAAATTGGTAATGTTATTGAATTAATTTTGAAACGAATATTATAGTAATCGTATATCCCTTGTAATAAATGCAAAATATAATATATAAGTGTTCTCTAGACATTTTTTTTTACTCAATTTAATAAAACTTAATAAAGAAAATCAGTGTTTGAAATTGACTCTGTCGTCCTTTTGCTGAAAAATAGTTATGCTAGATTGACAGTTACGCAGAAACAAATTAATATTTTCAAAATTCCGGTAAATGAAGATCCAAGATGAAGGATTGATCTATTTTATGAGTTCATTTGCCAGCATTAATATCTTTCTTATGATACTAATTTTTGACATCAAATTCTTCATTCCGCGCGTCTAACCGCGAAATGGCTCTTAATGATACAATACTTTTCTTGGTTGTGGTCACTATTGGACCACCACGTTAACCAAGTAGATATACGTACAATGTTGTTAGCACTTTTTTGCAACATAACCATGCTATGGCTCCACGAGATAAAAGCCTACCTATCTACCTAGTTTAGATACATTGTATTTTAACTATTATTAGTAATATATTAGTTTATTGTTAGTAATTAAATGTTATTTGTTTGGGTTAGGTATAGTCACGAGTCAATCGTTGCCATAGGCAAACAAGCCATTGCCGAGATGATCTGCATTGTAATGTCGTGGAAATAATGTAATTTGCAATATTTAAGATCGACTAAGTGCAATCGAATTAGTGCAAACTCGATTAAATTAGCCAAATGTTAAATTAATAATTCTGACATTTCTGACAATTCAAATGTCAAATTTAAATTCAAATGTTCTTCGTTTCGTAGTAAAGGTGACGCGGACGATCCTATTCGTGTTGCGGTGCGGGGTGCGCTAGCCGCTAACAAATAATAATAACTCGTAGCGATTACAGCGAGTCATCGACCTTCGAAAAATCTGACCTGCGCCGTCCCGCGCAAGGTTGCGAGCACGACACTACATCACGCTTGTTCGAAATTCGAACAGGGATTTAACATTTAACATAGTACTTAACTATTCCACTCGTTCAATGAAACCGTTTATAACAAGTTAATAGTTTAAAAACCAAACGGGTTTAAGTGTCACTGTAGGAACTAAAGAAAAATTGTGACCGAGTTAGAGTTCCCTCACCTGGACTGGAGCTAACCCTAAAAGTATTATCAGGTCATGCCCAGCCGCGGATCTACGATTTTTTCGAACCGGGGCAGAACTTGATAGTGGCGCCCCTCTCTCCAGCGTTTTTTTTATGTTAACGACGGGCAAACAGGCATACGGCCCACCTGATGGTAAGTGGTCATCGTCGCCCATTGACACGTGCAGCATCAAGGGAAGGATTGAAGGATATGATAAACGCTCTTCTTAAAGAACCCCATATCATAGCGCAAAGGGAATGCCTCAGAGGGAATTTTGTTCTAAAGCTCGCAAGTTCGTGGCAGGAACGAGCGGGAGAAACGAGCAGTTTATGATTGCCACGAGTCAAGGTGATGCGGGTGGAACCGTAACCTTTTGCGGGTGGTGCGATAAAGGAAGGTGGATGGGGGCATCAGGTTAAAAAGTTCTTCGGAACATTCACCATAGTAGAGACGGTAGAGGACACAAAGAGAGTCTACGTCTCTCCGGAGACTTAAGTCCTCTAAGCCGTCTGTAAGGTTGGGATCATAGACAATTAGAACAGCGCGCCGCTGTACGGAGTCAAGAGGGCTTAGTTGGTAAATGGGTGCATCGGCCCAAAGGTGAGAGCAGTACTCCATATGTGGTCGAACTTGGGCCTTGTAGAGCAGCAGGCGCTGCTTCGGTGTGAAGTACTGCTTTGCCCTGTTTAGTACACCCAGTTTTTTGGAGGCAAGTTTGGATTTCTTCTCCAGATGGCCCCGATACTGCACTTCGTTCGAAATGTCGACCCCCAAGATCCCAATGCTTTTACTTATGGTGGGAGGCGTGTTTTGGAGTTTCGGTGCCATGACAAATGGGGTTCTTTTTGCGGAGAACGCGAACGAGACTTATGTCTTCGAAGGGTTGAATAGAACTAGATTTAGCCGACCCCAGTCAGAGACCCGCTCCAAAGAGAGCTCGATTTCGGACACAAGTCTAGTTCTATGCTCCTCTAGGTAGGACTGAGAGGAGTTTGCGCGGCCTGAATAATGCACATCTCCCATACTGTCATCTGCATAGCAATGCATGCTGACGATTTGTTCCAGCATATCATTGATATGCAGAATAAACAGCGTGGGAGAAAGCACCGAACCTTGGGGAGCGTTAATAAATTTAGTGTCAGAGCATTGACCGTCGACAACTACGGAAATGGCACGCTCGGACAAAAAGCTGGCTATCCACGTGCACAACTTCTCCGGCAGGCCGTATGAAGGTAGCTTCGATAGAAGGGCTCTGTGCCAAATCCGATCAAACGCCTTGGCGATGTCTAGGCTTACAGCCAACACCTCTCCGCGACTCTCAATGGCTTGGGCCGAGTTATGGGTGAGTATACCAACCAGGGTATACCAGGAGATCACCAGCCGATCGACCATGACGAAAACCATACTGCCTGTCACAGACCAGCTGATGTCCCTCTAGGTATTTGAGGAGCTGCGTGTTTATACCGCGTTCCATGGTTTTTGAGAGAAGGAAGGTTATTCCGATGGGTCTATAGTTTGATGGGTCGGCACTGTCACCTTTTTTGGGGATTGGATGTACGAGAGCAACCTTCCACGAAGATGACACTTTACCTACACTGTAAGATAAGGAGAAATGACGTGTCAACGACGGAGTCAGCTCGGGAGCGCACATCTTTAATACCATTGCTGGAATTCCGTCTGGGCCACTTGACTTCTTGACGTCGAGAGACAAAAGAGCTCGTTTTACAGCTTTGTGCGTGAACCTTATATCAAGTATGGAGCTCTCATATCATACCGCAGGATAGTAGGCGGTATAGCCCCACGATCATAAAGAGTCGAGTTACCTGCAAAGAGAGTACCCAAAAGATCGGCTTTCTTCTTTGCAGTTAGGGCCAGGTTGTTATCCGGTCTTCGCAATGGTGGAAACGACGACCGACGGATGTTACCCACAACGGCCTTGGCGAGCGACCAGAAAGCGCGACTCCCTGAAGGGTAACTGATTAGGCGCTCACCGATACTGGCGATATGCTCGCACCTTGCCCTGGCTATTGTTTTCTTTGTTTGAGATAAATTACTTAAAAAATTCATACTAGTCTTTAGTTGTGTAAAAGACGTCAAATTGTTGACACGGTAAATGTGTGGTGAATTTTTCTTACAAGTTACGGTGAGCCAACCAGGCTTCCGTTTGCTAAGCGCTCTGTAGAGCAAGTCATACTATATAAGATGATTTTGGCGCCCCCCTGAAACTGCCGCCCGGGGCGGGTGCCCCGGTTTGCCCCCCCTTAGATCCGGGGCTGGTCATGCCACAGGGTCATGCTTATCAGAAAAATGTATTGTCATCAATGACGTTTTAAACGTCTTAGATTGTGATCGAAACCATAGCAATATGCAAAATTTAAACGGATGAAAGGAAGTAGGTACACATACTTAGTTCTAATTCAGCTTGCAAGATTTGTTTGACCCAAACAAACAGGGCTCAATAAAACCGTTTAATAAAAACAAAACATCTATAGGTGCTCCATACACGATAAACTTGATTGATTATCCCACAGAGATTTATAGTACTAACATGCTAATATTATTGCTTTACAATACTGACGAGTATTGTGCAAAGTTTCTCGGAAAATGTTTAATAATAAAACGAACAGAGGTTGCTTTTGTATTCTCGGAAAAAAAATGAATTATGTAGGTATTTCAAAAATAACAATATTACTATGATAATTGATAACAGCTTAAGTAGGTCCTCTTCCTCCTCAGTCGTTTACTCTTGACAGAGTGGTCGTGGTCGATGATGCTCTGTTGTCATTGGCCCATGCAATCCTTGTGATGCGTCTCCAATCTCCATTTATTGCGGTATCCAGCGTCTCGGGCGTTCTGGACTATAGAAGTCTGATGTCTGTTATGGCTAAGTAGGTACTTATATTTAATTATTACTGACTCACTAAGTTCTATAGGTATTCAGTATTTTTAGTTTTTTTTAGTACTCAATCCAGTATTTTTTTTCCTTTATTTGGCTTTAAAAGGAACAACTCATCATGAAATATTTCATGATTAGGATCCTTATTTTGTAACAAGAAATTGTCAAAAAAGTCGATGATTATCAATCATTGTACTGCTTACCTTAATTAGTTTTTCGATCATTTATTAAATCCAAAGGTAGATAAATACATAAAGTACATAAAATAAATTGCTATGCTATGCTATGCTACGTATAATTGGCAACCCTTATCGTACATTCACCGCTGATAAATTTATCTGACGCCGATTATTTCATTATTATTATTATATTCATAAAACTACTTTTTACAACATTCGATGACCTTTGGCTTCAGTTCCAAGGCGTACAATGAATTTGCAAAACCTGTCCGTCTTGAAATCAAGTGGCGATATGATACGAAGGTCATTCGTATAGGAACTCGCGAGGTTAGTGACGCTGGTTCGGTAATAAATTTTATAAAGGACTTTTTCCGTTCACCTGCATTCATTGTACGTACGTAAATGAAATTGACCTTAAACAAAAGGTAAGTTAATAAGGTTCATGGTAGGTACACACTACAGAGCGCGGCAGCAGTTCATAATGAGAATGGCACCTTTAAGAAAGAATTAGGTAAAATAATTTGAGTTTTCTTATCATTAAGCCGGGCCTACACTCTGCACGAGTGTTTGCCGCAAACACCAAATAGGGCAAGCAAAGTTTAAAACGCCGATCACAATCACCCACTCAAACAGCGCATCCTCACATTTGGTGAACGTGTTAGTGAATTTCAAATCTGTTACACATTTATTAATAATAATCTAATCCGCGTCCATGCATCATTTACTTTTTGCCTATTTTTGTGAGTAACGTCTTCGGTATTCATTGTTCTTTTGATTTGCGCGCAAAGACTAGAGACTACGTCTGCTTCCCTGAAGCTCTCGTTTAATATTGAATGATTATTGATTGTTACCAAGTATTTGGGCACAACGCAAACTGTTTGCCAAACATCATTTGATGTGTGAAGAAAAACCGACAACGACGCCGATCACTAGCGAACACAAACAACAACAGGCAAACAGAAACAAACACCTATCCACATGTTCGTGTTTGTTGTTTGCTGTTTGCCATTGTTTGCCAAGTATGTGGACTCGGCTTTTGAAGAAATGTCTTTGCTCTAGTTTTTTTTTTTTTTTTCGAATGATAAGTTGCTCTAGGTTATATTATAATTTATAATATAATGTCTCTATTATTAGTTACAGACATGTGTTATTACATCGAGTTGTTTACCACCTAAGTCCACCCTAATATAGTTATGAGTGATTATGATTCATATCCATAGCAAAAAGCTAACTGGTGTGTACCTATATCGGTCAATAACCTCGTGTTATTGCAAACCTAATATCTGATATTTCCCATAAACCTACTGTGTCATAGATTTACAATCATAAATAATATGGCTTACCGCCATTCCGCTGATTTAGAATCTTAATATCAACTAATATTTTATTAATGAGTAGCCAGATACAATCTGAATCATCATAATATACCTAATTACAGACTAACGTGGGCATGACGTGGGTTTATTTAGAATTTTAGATAAATTCGTCAAAAATGTTTTACTTTCCGTATATGCAAATCTTACATCCAATAATTTATTTATGTCTTCAGAAGTCAAAAGTAATCTAGACTTCAATCAAACCAGTGGGTAGTCAGTGAGCATGCCTGCAACACAGACGTAGAAATTCATCTTCTATGTCCGTGGCCTGCAAGCGAAGACTATCTACCTGTATGACCTGTATCGATCCCAACCCGGGATAGATATTTTTAAACGGTTTTATTTAGCTTACCCAGTTTGCGTGGGTCAAATAGACGTTGGTGTTTGAAGTATGTATTTTTTTTGTGTTGTTAATTTTTCATACTAACATAGGCTAAGTTGTCTTAATACTAACCCGTGTGCTGTTTTGTGTGGATTAATAACTAACAGTTTTTAAGAATATATGTGTTTTAACTAACCAAATCAATGGACTTAATGGTCTGAAATTAAACAAAATTATTTAAAGATATCTTGTATGCCTAATTAGACCTACTTCCACTTATCCGAAGGAGTTGAAATTTTACATACTGCTGTAGTTCTGATGACAGTGCATGTTTGTGATGATAAACATGACTTAATTGATACTATACAAGTTTGGCTTCAGATTGGGGGTAATCTATGGCTCCAGGCAAGGGAACACCTTAAGGGTTAACAGGTTTTTCTTTAGTACCTAGTCCTACATTGACACTAGAATTAATTTGTTGTAATGTAACATTGAAGTATTATTACTAGCGTATAGAACTGACACCCCGAACACCATGTATGTCCCAATGCATTGGCGCCACGTGGCTTCAATCTTCGATGGATTCGTTCGATTTTGAAAGGAGAACCGGGGCTCAATTTTAAACATCGAATCTCCCGGGCGGGACATAATTTGTTCGAGATGTCTGTTGTATGACATTATACTTCAATGTAATGTAATGTCATATTTGTGTTGGCTATACCACAGGGCTATACCAATTACCAACATCATATCATCAGTACGAAAGCGTTTATTTAATGTATTACAGACGATTGTGGCCAATAAAAGTAATTGCCTGATAAAAAGACGTATCATAGTTCCTCATTACAGTAACTGGTGCTCGGTGCACGTGTCATCGTTCGCATCAGCTCGCAAGACTCGCGTGAGGGCGCTGGCCGTGCGCCGTGACGGCCTAGGGCTGCCAACCGGCTAGATGTACTCGGATTACCACCTGTCACTTCCGGGACTTTCTATCCTATGCTATATTATGTGTGGTCGCTATGATTCCAAATATTACTTTTTTTGCAGCTCTTGATAACTTTGCAGTTTTGTTTTGCGAATATCATTATATTTTAATAAGAATGAATTTTGTAATAATTCTGATCTAAAGTTTTTAAAACTAAAAATCATTTAACACAATGAAAACGTGTAATAATTAAGAACATTATTGTAATCTATACTAATATTATAAAGAGGAAAGATTTGATTGTTTGTTTGCACTGAATAGGCTCCGAAGTCCGAAACTACCGAACCGATTTGAAAAATTCTTTCACTCTTGGGAAGCTACACTATCCCGGGGTGACATAGGCTATATTTTTTTTACTATTTTTCCCGAAGCGAAGCGAGGGCGATTTCCTAGTATAAAAATAAAATGATCTTTAGATAGTGGCGTGGTCTAAATCAGCCTCTAAATGAGATTTTTCTTGTATTTGACGTTGCAGTTGGCAACCCTATAGAACGAGTCAATTTTGACGAGCAAATACATGAACGAGACGTCTCGGTCGCCACACCTGCTCGCTGCCTGGCTGCTTAGCTCACTGGCTGGAACAAGAGGGATCGCCACAGCAATTCATTTAGACCTGGAACTGCTTATTACGTCCCCCATTCCGAGATTTCCGAGGCACTGCTTTTCCGCTAACTAGAACTAATAATATCCCACTAGTTTCTTTAGTTGCCGTGTGATATTGTGTGTGTATTACTATGAAAATAGTATTTGCGTCAATCGTAAACGTTTCACATAGTAACAACGGAATACGGATGCAATCGTGATCGGACCGGTAATTAAAATCCTGATGGGCGCTTCCGTGCTTCGGAATGAACGTTAAACCGCCTCAATTGTTACTGTCAGAAGATAGTATGAGATAATTAGTTTATCTGACACGTAATCGTAATAAAAAATATAATAAAGAATAAGAAGTAATGCGTACGTAGGTAACTTTCGTTAAAGTCGAATTTGCAATCCTCAATCTCAGTAAAAAACATAACTGACGAAATGCAGGTACTTACTACCTTCTAGTAGTAAACTAATTGTAAGATCAAAACAATCTATACACTAACGTTACTACTTACACTAATATATTATAGTAAAAGCACAAGAAATAATAGTACTTATAATAAGTAGTAAATTTAGATAGATTAATCACATCCAGATTGCCAGCCGATCAGAGTTCATACATGCATGTATTGACCGCGATGTTGGTATTGATAGAATACAAATACATTCCCCAGAGCAATGCTATAAATAAATGATGAGTAAGAGCTGTACACGGGAAAATATACTTTACTATACATTGACCCGAGATGTTCTAAATACACCTGAACCAAATGCAGCGATACCTGTTACAAACATGTTACAATTAAAGTTTATTGGCATTAATTAATCAATAATTAGGTAGGTAGTACTTACATTGATTAATGCTATCGGGATTATACAGTATAAAAAATAAGAATGAGGACTAAAATTAATATAAATGAAAGTTTAAATTTTTTGTTGATTGTTTGTTTCTTTGTAATGGATAAACTCAAGATAAAAACTACTAAACCGATTTAAAAAATTGTTTCAGCAATGTGTATCCAAATTCCTCTATTATTTCTGAGTAACATGAGCTATATTTGAATTTAAAAATAAATTAAAAAGTAAAGCGAGGGTGTTACTACGAGGTATACTTTTGGGTACCACACAAATCCACAAAAACCATTCGTTGTAACTTGTACTTGAAGCATTACAAATAGTTCCTTCGAATATCATTAAGCGATCGCGCGCGACCTATCGGAGTATCGGGCGGTATGCGTGAGGCTTGAGGTTTTATTTTCGTTTGGTTTTGTCGTATGAGGTCGATCGAGGTGAACAGCCCTCCAAGGAGAACCGTTGACCCCCGATCACATCCGCGTGAGGCCCCTATGTACCTACCTACATTGTATACTGTACGTAGTAAGAACAGACTATTAGTCCAATATACAATATGTACAGTGTAATATATAATGTTATTGTAACAATATTAAGTACTCATAAAGCTCCGAAATTGAGTGCAATTTGTTATGTTATTTAATATTTTTTACTTCAAATAAGTCTGTACTTGACCACAATCCCATCTACACGTCTGAACCACAGTATATTTAATCTGTATTATTATAAATTTGTCGCTTCGATTTGACATTGCTAGTAATAAACGAAATTAAGGGAAAATCCCTAAAGATACCTCGAGGATATTGAAATTATTTTTGTTCCTGAAGACAGCCGCTTTTCTTTCTGGGTACTCGGTAAAGATTACATATACCTACTATAAATGCTAGCCACAATCCCAGCTACACTGAGAATTTTGAGTCGTGAAACATGAAATAAAAAGGTTTTTAATAATCGCTTACACACAGTCACATTTTATTACTATGGAAATCCCTGTGGTGTGGTAATTGGCAATCATAGATTTACACACGCATGATTGTAAGAACAAGTGGACAAGGAAATCCCTACAAAAGCATTTATTCGCATATGATGTCCTACAGCATACAAGGTCGTCTGCAAAACAGCAACTTTCGAATCTCACATAATCAAAATTGCGGATTGGATTAAACTATTATAACGCTTTTAATAAAATCTACATTGATATTGTCAAATGTCGGGGATAGTTCGGGGAATGATTTTGATCTGTTAGCTTAGAAAATCACGCCATAAAATGTGACCGGTGCTGTTCCAACTGTAAGCTGTTATCTGAACTTTCTGAACTATGTGTTATTGTAGGCAGGTTCATCCTGGTACGATCTGGTTGTATGTGCCTCGTAACAAACAAGTATCTCCGCGTCATTAGTGGAGGCAGCGACTGGAAATACACAGGATACCGTAAGCGGAGTCGGTCCCGCTTCTCAGTTCTCCGCCGCACTGGCACACTGTATAAACAACGGCTTTTCTTTCCGGGTTCATGAATCAAATACTCGTTAAAATATCGCTTTATTGTTTTGTTAAATTCGGCTTCGGGACTCGGTAATTCGATTTACCCGTGTTTGTAACACGAAAAGTACACAATTCGCGGTATTAATGCGATTCATACGCATTCCTTGTGTCCGGTGTAGTTTAATTGAGGATGTCCTAAGCGTTCTTACCACGTTGATCTACGTGCGACTTAGAAGGATCGACCATTGATTACAAAACCCTAGTATCAGAAGATGTTATGCCTGTAAAGCCTTTCATGTTTTTTAACTACTGATCTGATTCGACGGCTTCAAGTTAACTTAGAAGCACTTCAGAAATTTTGCCATACTTCAATCGGCTACCGATTATGTACTTAATAAACCTACACAGCCCACACAGGTCGCCGCCGGGCTAATCAATTATATGACTAACTATACTAATTGACAATTAATAACGATGCGATGACAAATAGGTACTTACTGCACACAATATCACCATCAACACACATCTCCCAATTATACGAGGTTCAGATTTCACATAATTTAGTTTTCCTCAATTGTTTCTCAAGATGTTTTTCTTCATTAAAATATTTTCTTTCTTTTTAACGCACTCGAGCTCTCGTATATAACTAGTATCACGTAGGTATGACTGTTTTGCTCATTATTTAATCTATAAATTATTATTGAGACACAATAAAACCGCGGTCGAGTCATCCGTATTTGTTATTTGAAACGTTTGTATCTTTGTACACAGATCACTAGGTATCTATTTCCGCGTGACTTCTATTTATCATTGTACATGTAAACTTGTATGGCTTCATGATATACGATATAGTAAATCCTCGTATATTTTATTTACATCACAATTTATACATTTATAGTGAAATTGATAAATTATATTATATTATACAATATAATAATAAAAATACTTCATTGACATATTTTTGATACATTAGAGTGTATGAACGCTCCGGACCGTCTGACCACCAAATCTCACTGGACTACTGGAGGTCAATTGGGAGCATTTCATTCCTAATTCATCACCAGTGATGAAGTGGGATTTTTTTTGTCTCAACTTACTACCGGTGGCCTTTTGGAACAATCTTACCACTGGTGGTCAGTTGAGACGAAAAATTTCCCACCTGACTACTGGAGGTCAATTGGGAGCAATTATTTCCTAATTCATCACCAGTGATTCTTAATATTCACATTTAACCAAAAACAACAAATAAAAACAGAAGTTGCTACAAATTACAATCCAATTCCCCGAAATATTTCTCTATTATCATGATGTATGAACTACTGTTTATGCTAATAAAGTCACAAGGCAAGTCATGGAAACCTCAAAAATTTACACTGGATTATTATGACTATGAGCTATTCAAAGTTCTTTGTAGAAAAGCCTAAAATTTTAGTCACAAGAACATGTAATTCATGCTCTACATTTGACTTGGTCAGTTTTCACGTACCTAGGATATATTATATTTGTATAATTATCTTCGTTAGGTCTGTTAGGTATCAACCTATCTGTTAAGTATCATCAGTAATCACTATGTTTTTTTTCTAAAATTTGGTTTGTTGGTTGCTAACTTATGAAAACTAGGCAAGTCAAATATAAAGCTTGAATTACATGTTCTTGTAGCTAAAATTTTAGGCTTTTCTACACAGAACTTGGCACCCATTTAGATTTCAATTTTTTTCGAACTTGGCTCTCATTTCACATTTATGTTTTTGATGAGATATCATTAGGTACTTTTAGTGTAAAAATTACTAGTATACCTATAAATAAATAAATAATAGTAATAAATATACCTATTGTTATTTGTAAAATTATTCTATACGGTGGAATCGCTAATTCACTAGTTTCACTAATTATCAATAATTTTCAATTTTTAGATTTTTTTTACATACGCCTGCCATACGATGCCTACTATCAAGTTTCATTTTAAATTTCTAGGTCATCTGAAACTGGGTTAGAATTTTGATTTATGGGTCAGGCAGTGATAAAAATGACGATTATTGGACGTTAATATAACCTAAATAACCGTTTGAGGTGTGTTTATTAAATTTGGAGCACATATGTATTTCGCAAGTCTCAATAAATGAGCCAAATTTGACATGTTTGCGTGGAATAGTTTTTGAGTTATGAGGGGGCCAAAAGTGGCTCCAAATAATTCGTGTAATATTACACACGGTGCTACTCGCCAGTTCTGTTAACTTGAACTTGGCTTGACACGCTGCCGCGTGTATAGACCTTTGTACACGCGCTACACGCGCGGTAGGGCTATCCAGCTTTAAGTATAGGTTAAAAGTTCGTAAGTTCGTTTTATGTATAAACAAAAATTAAACTTATTTTAAGATTCAAATCTTTCTTTACAAAACGTCAATGGTAGGTAGCTAAATCTAGATGATTTTCATTTTGCTCTTTTGTAACTAGATGGGGGTGATATGGGAGTACCATTGTGTTATTTGGTCACTGGTAGTCAGTTGAGAAACTACTACCACCAGTGGTGAAATTTGCTGGATCATGGGCCACTTCATCACCAGTGGTGAAACGGGACAATTTACATCACTGGTGGTAAAATGGGAGTAACATTGTGTTATTTGGTAACTGGTAATTGAGAAATTGGAGTGCCAACTGACCACTGGTGTTGAGATTTGGTGGTCAGATGGTCCGGAGCGTGTATGAAGCCTCTGATCCCCGAGTTAGTTCGAAACTGTGTTTCGTGTATCAGCGTCCTCTCCTAGTCTTTCAATAATATCGTACCCTCAGTGGAAAACGGCATAAGATGAAAATTGCAACTTTACAGGAGAGCAAAAAACTGTTAAATTATCATTAAGTAGTCAAAGGACTTTAAATTATGATTTCTTGCACAAAACCGGACGTCAATACGTCATGAACGTATAAGTACATGTAACGTATTCAGTTACGTTAAGTTTGTTTAAGATAACATCAGATAAATTTTTCCCTACTGATATGAATAAATTATTAACTTTGTTTAGTGAATCTGTTGGATTTGGTTGAATACTTAAAAGTTTAATGGCCGATGAATGGTTTGGATTAAAATTACAAGCTTCTTTAATAGTTTTCCACGTCTCTTTTATATTCTTACTATGCATATCTAATTTATTCTGATAATACTGTGCAGTGTTTTAATAATTCCTATAATCTTTACATTTTTTCTTTATAATTTCATTTTCAGGATCCTTTTTCATCTTCCTATACAGTTTGTCTCGTTTTCTGATTGATCTAACAACGCCAATAATCCAAGGTTTAAGTAGTCTTTTACTTTTTGGTACTTGAGTTATTGTTGTATGTTCTAATGTACAATGAAAGACGAGTTGTAAATAATTCAACAGCAACATTCACATCCAGAGTTGTATAAAGGGCTCCTTGCTTAATTGGTCTTGTAATTCGTGGTACATCATTTTCGTTTTGATATTTCTTATATGGTTTCTATTAACGCTGGTTTTATATGTAGTATGGGAGAATGATCTGTTCACAACTGTTCAAATACAATTGTTTTCCAACTATGACAGCCTTGATCGTGAAATGGGCTATGCATGTGTTGATCCGAGTGGGAATATTAATTAATACCTTGAATAAGGCCATACATAGCCATTAGATCGAGATACCTATTTGAGTTATTATTAAGATTACCCGGTATTATATCAATATTTATATCTCCTATGAAAACGGTGTTTTGAATATTAATATTTTGTAAAATTGATTCAAATGACGACAATGACGGTCCAATCGCAGAATATTTAGTATCTTCATATTATCGACCATTTAACGGTTTCACATTTACTATATTGTTATGCATAGCTGATTTATATCATTATTGATCTTAGGGATAAACTACTTTACTGTTATTTAACTATTTATTTTAAACGAATTTATGATCTGTTCACTAATACTTAGCTATGATGAATTTTAACTATCACGGACGTAGTTATAAGTAGTTTGTGAGTAGTAGTCAATAAAACTGAGGAACCCGATACGCATTTGTCTGTTTTTTTATCGGACTACGCGACGAAAGGGAGGGTAATGTGTCTATCAGTCTATGACGTCTATGTATGTATGTTTGTTCCTATGTGGCGCTGTAGAGACCATACATGTTGACCGATTTTGCTGATCTGTTAAAAGACAATCATTTATTTTATCACAATTCACAGCTAATAAATACCGATGGCTCATTTACCGGGTTCAATTCTCGATTGGAAGGACAATGAGTTTCCGGGTTCGTTCAACGTTTTTCTGGCGAATGCAACGATTCGATTAAAAGTAGTTTATAATTTATATAAACGAATTGTAGGAAATGTGCAATTAAAGACTGGAACGACCATGGAATTCACATTATCGAAGCAAAATAAATATCCAATCATGTTTCAGTGAGTGAAATTGCCACTTATTTAATTGATTTCTCCACTCAAGCATTTCTCTATCTATGTTAGTGAATGTTGATTGCAAAGTATTTCTACATCATGTCCTAAATATTTGTTTATTAATAGATCACGATATTATTATGAGTTTTGAATGAATAATATCAACATAGAAATAGACGACAAAAATAAATGTAGGAGATGAAAGTTAGAACATCGAATGCATACATCGAAATCGAATTTATCCGGAAATGACAGCACGATGCATTTGCAAGCTGATAAATTGTTGTTTTATTAATATTCAGCTCAGCTACTTATCTAATTGTTTCCTTATCGATATTCGTCCAGACATTTTGGCACGTAAGTGTCATAGGTTTTATTTTTAAGTCTGTGTATTTAATTTAAATCGTGAAATAAATAAATCAATGATTTAGTTATTTTTTGCCATCCCAGGAATCTTTAAGCAGAACAACAAGCACAGTCCCATTAGATAATTATATTGCCAAATAGGTAGATACATTTCAAAATGTTCGACAAAGTTATTTTAAGATTGTTCAACGCTAATGAAATCAACGTAAAGATAATCGGAAAAATGAAATCAATTATTGTAGAGCCCTACAAAAGATAGGGAAAAATTATAACATTTTTTAAAGTTTTATATTTTAACAAGATTGGAAAATCATATTTATCACGTAACAAATCAATATGGCTGCTATAATTAATTTCGTTGTAGTAGGTACTTTGGTTAATATTAATAAATATTAAAAAGTCATCATGGCCGCTTGGGCAAGGCTGTAAGCGCGGTACTGAACTCACTCGGACTGGTTTATGTACTGTGTAGCGATGACACGTGTTCATCGTATATAATTTATGTTGTTTTTATACAATGACATGATGGATAGGGTTGCCATACCATCCCGTCCATTTGACCATCACGTCCCGTATTACTACATGTCCCATATTTGACCCGTATTTCGACAAAATACGGAAATAGAGGTGAGAAAAATTGTCAGTATGGAACATTTCGAATTAAAACTTTAATTCAATATTTTTTTTAGGTATTTAATTTATTTTATATGGTTGAGATCACTATGTACACATGCATGCTATGTATAGTGTAGTTTAAAAGCCGCAAGTCGGGTTTTGGGCATCGGAAGAGAAGACGTCCCGTATTGGTTCTTAGAAGTTAGAAGTTTTCTAGGACGTAATGAGATTCATTAGCCTGTCTGTAGGTAGACCACACTAGCTATCTTTTACAGGGCTGCTTGGGAAAAAACAAGATTTAATTGGTTGAAGAATGGGTCCCAATTGTTAATCCTTCTATGGTGTAGTTCAGTATTTGCGTGAAAAAGACAATTAATTATTAAGAATTCATGAATTTGTATTCGTATTTATTCATAAGATCATCGTTGACTATTTTACTATTGCATTGCTGTACGTAGGTACCTAACTAAGTATTTTGATATTAAATACCTACTAAATAGGTACCTGAGTACCTATTTAATGTGATATAACTAAGTGCAATAATCGTGCAAATAAATGCCACACTATCGCTACAGAATATTTCCGTAGAGTTTGACAGCAAGTCGAGAGACAAAAAATGTGTACCCACCAATGACATTATATACAAGACATGCCAACACGGCGCTAGAAGTACGCCAGTCGAATGTGCATAAGTATAGCGATTTCAATTCATACAGTTGATAGCTGCCGTGAGTGAGGCCGTCTATAGTTTCACCAAAATGCCGAGTTGTTTTGAGATTTCGAAAAAATCATATCTCCAAATTGAATAAAAATGATGGATTACATACCATAGGTAAGTACATAAAACGTTATGTTAAATATTGGTACTAATATCGAATATTTCTTTTAACTTTTACTGACTGTTCCGTACTGAATTTGTTAGTGTGCTAAGTGTGCAAATGTGTGCCATTTGGTCATAGATCTCGTGACGCGCTGTGACGCGAGCGACCTCGAGCGACAAACACTAGCTGTCTTTTTCACTATTATTATGGTTTTAGTAGTGCCATCCCTTTTACATAATTTATCGATGTGTGATCGGTTTAATGAAACAAAAGATAAACGTGTGTGTGTTGAAGCTCGATCGGAACAGATTTTTTGGTTCATTTGTAAGGGCATAACGTATCTTTAGTTATAATATCATTGGTACCCACCTAGTTAGAAACTTTCGCCTATTTTCGGCTTAGTTTGGATTACGAAACAGTTTGCGAAAGCGATTGTTGCGCCACACACCGGCGCGGCGCCGCGCATTTTTAACCGCGCTTCAACCGCAATATCATCGGAACCGGTATTCAAATACCAATTAACACGATATCAGTCGACGTGGGAGTTCCGAGCGCAAAGGTATTTCTCGTTCGCTCGGAGCCGCGAGACGCGATTCCTTTGATACGAAGATACGTGAATATGCAAACAGAAAAACTGTAGCGCAAACGCACATGTAGTGGATCCTAACAAGAATGTTGAGCAGTTAGGCGAGTCGAATACAGTATCTTCGTGTAAACTAGATAGAGATGGTACGAGCGGCAGTAAGCTACATGACTTGGCCGGGAACTGGTTCAGGCGAGCGGGACGGGCGGGCCGGAGGGCGCGGGCCCCAGACGAGGGACGTCATTGACCTGCGCCCCCTCCCCCCGCCCCGCGCCCCTGTGGCGACACCCGCGCGAACCGTAACTTCATTGTATTGCTGCACTGCGAATCAAATTCGGTGCAGCGGAGACGTTTTTGCTGCCCGTCAGCGTTCGTTGAGGCAATTCGATTAAATACCTTTTAAGTATGAGTATGACACGTAGACAGAAAGGAAGGGAATGGAATTTTACGTTGGAGAGACGATGCACTAAACTAAACATATTTTATAATGTCATTTTGCTAAGATCAACTCGACAGAGTAGATCGCAGAAGAACAACGAGCGCAAAGGCACAGTAAAAAGTTAAACAAAAACTTTAGGAAGGTCGAAGTCGAACTAGGTAAAGCGAGGCATGAATTGTGAACACAATTTCGGGTACCGCTGTCGCGATGTCGTCGGTCCGTTCGCGCTGGGTCAACTCCATTATTTATTTAAGGATATGGATCCCGATTCCCGTCCTTGTTGGTGTATCTTAGATGTAGTAAAATTAAACAAGTTTATTAAAGTATTATTGTTCGTAACTAATTAGATACTTGCGACTCCGTATGAAGTTCCAATGATGCTATTTATATTTATCGCTACGTACCTTCATACAAATACCAACATATCAACGCCACAGACGTAATGCAGACGTCGACACTTTCGTTCATCTTTATGTTGGACGTAAAACATTACGAGCGCGGTCATCTACGAAAATAAATATTGAAAACATTAACTGTGCGTTAAAAATAGACCTACAAAGGCGTTTTCGCTATTTAAACATTGTCAACGACGATAATATCGGAATATCGCCTATATGTAAGAGGACTCTACAGCACTGGCAATCCAGACTACAATTATTTTTAAATTACAAATTAGGACGAAAAAATCAATTGTGTACTAAATAAGACTCATCAAAAAATGTTCCATACCTGTTGATTCGATCTTAATACGATCTACATTCTCTACATGGATTCGAAATTTCACCCGAGCCATGCGTATCACGGATTCATGAAGAGTTGAAATTAATACGAGCATAAACAGTTTGATAATAAATCTACCATCTAGGTACCTTAATAAATAAAACCACAATCTAAATAATACCATGATACTTAGATATGTATTATTAAATCTATTTTATCTACTCATCATTAATTACCCTGAATGAAATGAGATTTGTCCGTAGAAGGAAAACAAATGAGTGTTTATTATTTGTTTAGAAATCTGCTATGTGAAAATATTATAGTTAAAGGTTGCACAAAAAGGGACTATATGTAGTGAGTAACCCGTTTTTTAATTACATCTATGTGAGTAACCTAACTAAAATAATATAAAAAGTGTTTCAAAATAAATCCAAACAAAGTATTTTGCTTCCAAGGTTTCGCCTGTGGTTTCGCATTAGCCCCCATTGATGTCGTAAAATACCTTTCTTTATTCTATTTATACTTTGGCAATTGTTTAGCAACATCTTGTATTTCGACAGCCGTCGTTATTTTATATAGGTACTTGTATATAATCTCTGGTTCCGACATACACTAACAAAGCGTTTAGTATTTTAGGAAAATTGTTCGTTTTTTGATTTCAAAGACCTATCTGACCCATTTGGGTCAGGCGAAACGTGAAATGAGTTTGATACGTATACATATCCCGATTACTCTGTAACATTATTCAATTCATTTTACATATATATGTAATCATCAGTCTTTAGACACAAAATATTGAAGACCATTATTTTACTTTACGAAAGATCGTCTCGTTTAAAACGATGTTTCGAGTTTATTTGTTACTGGGAAGTATTCATATTCATAAATATTCTAATAAATATTCGTAGCTGGCAAAGGTTGCTCGATGTCCGTATGGTATTAAAGATTCTTACAATTCCCTATAAGTACTTAGTAGGTACTTACCTATTCTTACGTGAAGTCTCAGTTATGGAAGGTAAACCTGCAACAAAGAACACAAATCACATTATTTATAACGCTCTACATACATACAACTACAACTAATGTTTGTAGCAATTGTGCTAAAAATCTTTTCTACACGATCGCACTTTTGCACTTGTTATACATAGTAAATAAATAACTAAGTAAATTATTTTTAATTATATACTTATGTACTATTATATCTTCTGTAGTATATTCAAGCTTTTAACAATAGATTCTTTAAGCCGTGAGTCTGGACATGAAAAAGAACCCCTCTGACATCAAAAATAATTTTGTGTTGAGAATATTTAAAAATCAATATTCATTTAAACATTGTTAATAATGACCCTCTAGTACACTCCAGTATACGATCTCAGTAATACAAAAAGTTCAAATTACCTTTAAGTGTAATCTTATTATGGGAAACATCCAATGATCTCTTTCATGTACCTAATACGGTGCATAAAGTATGCTGTACTATTAAAATAATCTCATTTTAGGCAAAGTTAAAATAAAAAGTTTTATACGAGTAGTAGCATACTTATTTAGCTTTAGGATTTAAGTGATACCTAATAAAACCTGGTTTAAAACTTGAGGAATGCAAGAATATAGTCGCGTGTCACGAAGGTATAATTACTCTGTGATAATATGATAATAATGATATAACTTAAAAAGAGTATATTATCAAACTATTGTTGGTTTGCCGTAAAGGCTTTGTTTGTGAAGGGCTTTTGTAATATTTTCACCTTGGCCTCTTTCAAACAGACGCAATGCTCATAGGATTTATGTACGTAAATATAATTATTTGAAAATACATACCTAGAATACGTACAATGTTTTAGGTTTGCTTCGTTGATGTAAGTACTTTTTAGGATTCCGTAATCAAAACGGAACCATTATAGAATTGAATTTAAAAGGAAAACTATCACGGCTATGGATGAATTCACAACTGCAGAACTCTTAATTCTACATTACGCGTGGCCTGACATGCACTTGGTCGCATTTTTAAACGGTTTTATTAAGCTTGCCCTATTTATTTGTCTGGGTCAAATCTTGCAAGCTTAATTAGATCTACTTCCACTTATCCTAAGGAGTTGAAATTTTACATGTTGCTTTAGTTCTGATGACAATGTATTTTTGTGATAAGCATGACCTGATGCTACAACCAGGTTTGGCTCCAGCCGAGGGAACTCCTTAATGGTTAATAGCAAAGTCCCAATTGTTTTTCTTTCATATCTATCTACACTGACATTATAAAACCGTGTATTAAGTTTTTTAACTATTATTTTATACCTAAATGTATGATTTGGGGTGCAGATCACAATGCGTATTATTATTTTTTAATTTAATCCTACAAAATAGTTTATTTTTACTTCTGATAACGATATTATTACGAATAATTTCGAGGGTATTCGGTAAAAGCTATTTTAACAATTTTTAAGTTTCTCAACTAGGTGGCAAAACAATGCGTGCTAATTCTTACGTAGCGAAGTGTGGACGGACGACAAGATGGCTGACGGTGAAAGTGGACGGTGTCCGGCTGTCCGAGCGGACCGTTGATTCCGATACACACAGCTTTATCCGCTAACTTGTTATTCCAGCCACTCCCAGCGATCTGCTTAGCTTGCAACATCGTAAAATATACGAATTACGAACTTATTTTAAAACTCTGAATGTTGCATCCTGTAAGCTCATTATTCTTGCTCTAAGAATGTCCCGTAATGTATAAAGCTTAGAAATATTCCAAAGAAATACTTCTTCAAAAAGATCTTAATACATGAGGATACACAGAATAAATCAGTTGCTACGCGGAAAACCTTCGCGAGTAAAATAATGTTTGCAATATTTCAATGCTAAGTGTAGGAACAAAAAGCTTGAAATTTAAATAGTGACATTGATCTGAAACAATTCAGGTCACTCGGACGATTTCTCGGACTTGCTACGTATCCGGAAGGTGGTTGTCTATTACGACATGCGGCATTACAAGTTACAAATTATTCCGTCTCTGCTTTTATCAGCAATCTAGCATAGTACAATACTATTAATAACTGTGACTCTATACACATGAATTATGCGCAGGGTTGCTATACGTTCCGTATATAGGTACGGGACTGTCACCGTATTTGACCATCCAGTCCCGTATTACTACATACATGTCCCATATTTGACCCGTATTTCGACAAAATACGGAAATAGAGGTGAGAAAAATTGTCAACATGGAACATTTCGAATAAAAACTTTGATTCAATAATTTTTTATTTAATTTATTTTATACTTTTGATACGGTTGAGATCACTATGTACACATGCATGCTATGTAAGGTGTAGTTGAAAAGCCGCGTATTGGTTTTTGGGCATCGGAAGAGAAAACGTCCCGTATTGGTTCTTAGAAGTTATGGCAACCCTACATAAGTGACCTATCTGTTGGGAATTTTATTTTTGGAATTTTATTTTCGGCTTCGTCACGGAAAATATATTTTTATCATAAAAATTAAAAATACATATGCACTTACCTACATAATTTTGATTTCAGTGTATGAAAAGAAAAGAGAGGACGTTGCAGCAGTGTGATGGCATGCTCTAGGGCTCCCCATTTACGCGGAGAGACCCTAGTCCCTACCTTGCTTGCAGTGAGCCGCTAACGGGTTAAAAGCGACAAATTCATATGGGAATGGGATTATCAAGCGAGAAATCATTTACTAGTTACTTAAATAAAAAATACCGATCTCACACACGTTTATTTTTACAATAAATTGAACTTTCTGATTATTAATACCTCGATAACCATTGATTTCCTGAAGGAGCTTTTTAAATCGGAAGCTTATTGCTCTATCTATATCCCCTTATTACACTATTACATAGAACTATTATAAGTAGAATCTTTAGCGTATTTCACGTAGCATGTAGGTAGATCCCTTTCACAATTCGAATAATGCGCGTTTGGTGGTCTGATAATATAATCATAACCAAATCGATTGACGACTCGGGTTTCTGCCGGTCAATGTTGTTTGAGATTAATCGAGTTTGTAACAGCGGGCTGTAACAATGAAGCTTTGTGATCTTTCTGGGTATCGGCATCCGACGTCACTCCGAGCCAAATTAACAAGTAGGTATGCAGTTCATAAACCTCTGTTCTGTAATAAGTTAACCGCACCCACAGTGAAAAAAGACATAAGAAGAAAACTGCAATTTTACAGGAGAGCAAAAAAACTGCTAAAATATCAGTAAGTAGTCAAAGGAATTTACGACTTCTTGCACAAAATCGTCAAGATTAATGATAAAAATTTGAAAAAAATGAGTATATGCAGCTTTTGTCCCTCTTTCCAATCATATTAATAACTAAAATTCGAAGTAACACGACTTTGCTTTTTTTCCACTAAGGGTGCGATACGTTTTTCTGGAATAATAAACATTTATAAATAACAGCGCTCTGCCCGCGGCTCTGCCCGTGTTTTCCGGGATAATAAGTACCCTATATCTTACTCCAGATCATGGTCTATTCGTGTGCTAAATTTCATGAAAATTCGTTTAGTAGTTATTGCGTGAAAGAAAAACATTCATAAATCCTTAAAAACTAAAATTTATTAATATTAGTAGAATAGGAGGATTTTTATCCTTTTCTGATGTTATAATGGTGGCTCGAAAAAGAAGAAAGTCTATTGTATACGTAATTATAACTTTGCAATGTGTGTAGTTGTGTACTGTATTTAGGCTTTGTTTGTGGGTGTACGTACTGGTGATCAAAGTGTTAATTTTAGCCTCCCTCAAATCCAATGATTTATATTTAAAACAGTCATTTCAATATATTTCATAAGACTTTGTTGTTTTTTCTGTAATAGGCCTCTAGAGCATTTACAAAATGTTTTGAATGTATGTAATACTCTCATGGGTTTAAGTACAACTTTGTTAAAGCCCCCCGGGTATCATTTTCCCCTTGTATTTGAATCAATGTCAATTGTATTATACTCGTATTTGACATAGTTTTGGTCATCGTACTCTTCGGCCCTTCGGGATGTGGTCGAGCCATGCCAAAATTATATTCAAATAAAACTTTTAATTTAAGCAGTTTGTACCTATAAAGGACCCATTCGCCTACGTAGAACGTTTAATCTGTTATTTATCTTTATATCGTTAATTAAACAATTAAATTTCAATCAAATTGTTATAACGCACGCACATTCGGTCTATATACCGAAGCAATTAAATTTAATTGTGAACAGTTACAATGGAGCTTATGTACAATTTACAATCAATGTGGTTTGCCCTTGACACTGAATTAAACTAGTACCAAGACAATTTGATTTTTATATTATGGTACTGACTACTGTGTCAAGTCACGCTCGTAAACCGACAACTCGAGTCGCTGATAAACTAACGACTTACGTCAATATTATAGTACATAATCGAAGGTTATTTGGGACCAATCTGTGATAAGATCCTTGTATGGACTTCGGGCGGTCGTAGGGTTATCATACAGCATATTGAGCATTCGTCTACCACAAAGGTAGTTTGGTTTGGTACAGTACAGTAGGTATTCTATATACACATAGATCTAACACCCCAACTCAGAGTCAACAATCGCTCCTTAGTACAGAATTTGTATGGTGATTCTTTACTAAAGAGCGATTTAAGTAACCGCTAGTGCCTCTGAGTTGGGGCGTTAAGTCGTCTTTTAAATTGTGATACCACAGTGATACTTTGACTAAACTTTATTTTGGTTGATTTAACAAATCAGAGATAATTAAAATTGATACAACCGTTCTTAGCCGTTATAGTATGTGTGCATATTTCCTCTGTCAGTGGAAAAAAAGCATAAGTCGTCTTACGTTGAATTTTAGTTATTAATATGATTGGAAAGAGGGATAAAAGATGCAAATGTAAATTTATTTTCAAATTTTTATATTAATCTTGACGGTTTTGTGCAAGAAAACGTAATGTAAATTCCTTTGACTACTTACTGATATTTGAACAGTTTTTTTGCTCTCCTGTAAAATTGTAATTTTCATCATGCCTTTTTTCCACTGAAGGTGCGATATTAATTTTCACATTTCTAAGTTCGAAATTGCCGAAGTTGCGTACAAACTTACAACCCCTTAGGTTTACCCCTTAGGGGATGAGTTTTCAAAAAACCTGTTACAATTAATTTTGGTTTCTAACTATACGCTTACATATTATGAATTCTCACATTTCTGAGTTCAAAAATGACGAAGTTTCGTACAAACTTACATCCCCTGGTTTTAACCCTTAGGTGATGATTTTCCATAAAAATGTACTTCCAAATTTTGTTTGTAATCTGGAGCTAATATATAAATTTTCATCTAAATTCTATCCCCTAAATTAACCCTTTAAGGGAGGATTTTTCTAAATTTTAACTTTTGTTCATAACAGTAAACTTATATACTACAGATTTCATATTTATCAACTCTAAAGCTGACGAAGTTGGTTTGTATAAAATTAAACTGACTTCCAACCCCTATTTTCACCCCATAGGGGATGAATTTCCAAAATTCCTTTCTTACCTGACGTCTCCTTAGCATAAACGATTCGGTAGTTTCTGAGATTTTTTGTTTAATCAGCAGTGAGTCTCTTTTCGCTTTTAAATTTTATCAAATGGCAGCATAAAATACAAGCGCGAATACTAGTAACTTTAGACATACGTAAATTAAAACAAAAATGCAGTTGCGATATTTGAGTTTAGTTTTTTAAATCTTCAAATAGTGGTCATGATCATGCATCTCGCCTTTGAAGCCCAAAACGTCGTAACCTAGAAATTCTAGCTCTCATTTGAGAATTAATGGTTCTAAATCAGCCGGTGTCAGTTGGCGTTGAATTATGAATCATGATGGCGGCTACAGCAATCTTGGTAGTTGGTCAATTACTGAACTAACCTTGCCGCGGGTTCGCCAGGACGTGACGTCATTACTGCGATAGTTCAAATGCTCACTTCCTTTAATAACATGGACCAGCCATCGTTTGTTAATTACAATAATTTAAAACATCTTCCATTTTGTTCCTTTATTGTTACGTTATTTTAAAATAGTATACAAAGAATAAGTTTACGATATTTAATTAATGACCTCTACTGACCGATTAGAAAAACTTAATTACATCGATAGGACATCATAAACATTAGAAATGTATTTGTAATACATAGGTACTAAGTAGCTTACTACACAACCACATCAATAATTATTGTTTGGTAGAGTTGGCGGATAGTTAGCGGGTAGGTGTGTTTGAGTTTCCATTTGTTTTTGTTACGACAGACAGTATTTCAAAAACTCTATTACGTAACTTTTGATAAAATACTGTAAGTTATCTAATCGTCGATACGCAACTAAAATATAATTTGGTGTGTTTAAGTTCTAAGTAGGTAGGTACCCGACTATTCATTAAAAACGCCTTAATAAAAAAAAATAACTTTTATTTACTAATAATTGTAAATATAAATTTGAGCTACTTATAAATTTTACATAATGTTATTATCGATATAATGGTTTCATAATTACCTACTGGTAGTTGCAATAGTTGATTTGCAGTTGTTGCATTTAAGATATACCTACATACATATACAGATAGGAAATTTTAGAAGAGAAATTAAGTTACCATGTCTCAAAAACAACAGTTATTTTAAGTTTGGTTTTACTTAGACCAAAGGCATTCCTGACTTCTAAAGTCACATAATAAAAGTACCTAAACTGCTAAATGTCTTTGATCGCGAAAACCTATTCTACCTTTTTAAACATGGTAATCACATAGATAGAGTATAGACATACAGAAGAGGCGACATTTATGTGTCTAGAAAAAAAATGCAAAGTAAAATCAACAGCGAGATTAATTTAAAATTGAATAAATCGATTGATAACGCATCCCGATAGAACATCACGAATGTCAAAACAATTGAAATCGAACGAAAAACTAACCGGATAACCCTTTGAACCGCAACGTATACATACGGCTTGATAAGTGCGCGGACATCGAGACAAAGTCGAGGCCATTAACCCCGACTATCAGCTGACGATATCGCGCAACTGCGGGAGAATTATCTTTCACGCTGTATTTCGGTCGTTATACCATCGCGTCGCCCTATAATACCGTCATGGCCTGGGCGTCGCGGCCACCCTACGATAGCATTTATTTAAGGTAAGTAAGTACCTATCTAAGCATTTCATTGACAACCAAGTACCTACGTATAGGTACAGTTTGCTGAATGATTTTTGTCACACGTAAACTTAGTGTACAAATACTAACTGACTATTCAAACTTAATCAAAACAGTTATTTGTCTTGTTACCTTAGTGTAGATACAAGCAATACCTATCTGACCTTTGAAACGTAACCAAAAACATTACAGCCATTAATTCTCTCCTAGGCACTGTGTCGTACCTAGTGTTGCCCAAAATCGGTCTTGGTCTTGCAGTCTTGGTCTTGTTCTTACATTTTTGCAAGACCAAGACCGCGTCTTTTTAGCAAGACCAATACCAAGATTGGCTAAGTCTCGTCTTGGTCTTGCATTTGGGCAACACTAGTCGTACCGTAGTTACAGCGTCGGGTTTACATTTGGTAGAATAAAACGAGTTTAATAGGTTTTAATTTAAGGATGCAATTTTTTGAAGCACGATCCGATTTTGCAGATCATAATGGATCGCAACTGGATTTTCAACGGTTCGATCCAAAAAAATCGAATGAAAATAATTAACATTTAAATAATTACTATGACGATTATTTCAAATAAGGTCGCTGTTAAAGGTCTATATTAAAGAATGACACAATTATGATTACATAACAAAAGAAAAAGTGTGGCATAATTATTGAAGATTTTCATATTTAATATGCGTATTAATTAGGTTAGGTTATTTATTATATTAACATTTTCTATTATTTGATTTATTCAATTCGTCTCGGCCAGAATAGCAGAATGACTATAAAAATATCGAAGAAAAATAAGAAAATTAAAATAAATTCTATTGGGAGAACAAATGACAGCTGTCTAAATAAATGCCAAATGTCAAAAAAAAATTACAACTGTCAAACAAACGACAACGGACAAAACCGACAAAATAAATGACAATCTTCAAAACAAATAAAAACCGTGAAAACAAAATGATAATCGTCAAAACAAATGACTACCAACAAAACAAATAAACGATTAAACAAATTTAATGACAATCGAGTAAACGAATGACAACCTTCAAAACAAATGACAATCGTCAAAAAAAAATGACAATCGTCAAAAAAAATGCAGTCATCAAAACAAATGACAATCGTCAAAACAAATCACAATCGTCAAAACAAATGACAACCGACAAATGACGTCATAATAGTATGTTTTGACAGTTGTCATTTGTTTTGAAAGCTGTCATTTGTTGTCATATTTTGGCTTCAACCCATTAATGGCCCACTACTGGGCACGGGTCTCTCCTCTTGAGGAGGCCTAGAGCATACTCCACCACGCTGCTCCAGTGCGGATTAGTGGAGGGGTTAGTGACCAACCCGAGTGTCGAAAGTTTTCAAACCGCCCGAGGGCCTCCGACATGGCTTAACGCTTATGATAACAACCGGGACCGACGGCTTTACGTGCCCTCCGAAGCACGGAAACACTCAAGAATTTTTTGCCACTAGCGGTCACCCATCCAACTACCGACCGCACCCGCTGTTGCTCACTTAGGATCGACGCAGGTCGCAGGGCTATGAGAGCTTCTCTATGAGCCACAACCGCGTTCCAAACCTTCGAGGTTTTTCTTTGATTCCAACTTGCTGTTTTCGCAAATACATGTAATTATGTATACCTATCGCTAACACAGTTTACACGCATACCACTTACTGAATTAATGTATTATTACTCTAGTTTTATTTATTTTGTGATATCGCTTCATTTTTACCTTCAGGAGCATCGAATTGATTATAGTGATAAAAAATTAAGCTCTACTACTACTAAATGGACTCATGGACTCTACAGACTCTACACTCGTTGCTGCGAAGTGACCGATTAGACTTCGATCAGTCGACAGAATTGTTGTAAATGACACATGTAGCTCAAGTCGTACCTAGTGTACGTGTCATAGTGTGAAGTTTTTATTGGCCTTCAAGTATTGATCATACAAACATCGCAAACGAGCGTCCGCGCAGGTATCAATATGGGGCGGTATCGGGGCGGCGATGCGGTGCGGTAGCGGTGCTGTACGATGCGGTACGATGCGGTGCGGTGCGGACCGTACGGAGCGCAAATATCGCGACCTAGTTCGCGCAGCCGCCTCCGCGCGTCGTATCGCACTGCTAAAAATAGACGAAATATTGAGAAAGCCGCGACAGCTAACATATCGCTTTGTTCCAACGTTGTTTGTATCGATCTTTTTTCCGATGAACAACTTCACAATCGCTGATATCTAGCAGGTACCGCTATGTGTACGTTTAACATCGATCCTCCCACACTATTATCGTTATTTTTTGACTCTAGAAATACATATGTTCTACGGAATCTTTTGTTGCCCTCCGCAAAACCGTGTCGCGCCTGAACCGTATTGTTGGATTAACGTTTAGTCTATTATCTAATAGTTATGTACTATTATTGTCTTCTGTGTAAATAGTTAAAATGAGTATTTTTTAGGTAAACACAGCTACAACAGCCTTGGTCACCTGCCCGATGCGACACCATCAGCGATCGGTGTTGAAATACTCAAGTGAGCACTCGTTGTGCACGATTTAAAAACTCGTCCTCGTAGGCCTTGAAGCACTTGGCAATATGCCACACCCCGCAGACAAAGTACAAAATGTTTTGAATCTTACTCAAATAAACATCCTAATTAACTCCTAATTGGAAAATAAGAATAGGTTGTCCATCTTTCGCTATCACATCCAATAATTTGCAATCATTAAGGAATAGTAAGCGACCCGATTTACAATCCAGGTATTCAACGAACTGATTAGATTAAGAAACAATAAAATAAGCAGCGTATCGGCACTTCCGCGTATCAACGTAACGTCTTTATCAAGATAAAATGGTGACATTGAAAAACTAACGCGCTAACTACTTCCTCTTGCCACAAACGCCTTCGAACCGAGTTGTTTGTATTCTCATAATTTTGTATACCTACCTATTTACGCCACACTGATAATAAATAAGGTTACGACTTGCCGTGAGTATATTGGGGGCGCCATCAAATAACTAACGGTACACGTCATTCCGACGACAACGCACAGCTTGGTCAAACAAAAAAGGTGGTAATCGCGAGCAATTTAAATTAACTTATAGAAAATAGGCTGCACAAAAGCACGGCCGGCACCGCAATCCGGTTTCCTTCCACGTATGCGATCTCGCTCGTAAGTCGCGGTATTTTACCTCGCGAGAATTGGAGGAGCGACGCTGCCAGCTCTCGACACGACGACGTATTGCCAGCGCTCAGCAGCCAGCACAGCACTCAGGAACCACTCACAAGTCACACAACACCTGTTTCAGTCACTCCCTAACCTTCCGACACTGACTGCCGTGGGCCTTTGTTAAGTTTTATGGTGATGTCTATAGTTGTTCGCAGGGAACACACGTATCAAAAGTCGGATATTATCACTGACGACGACCAACACATGCGCTCACGAAGACGACTCGCAATAGACTGCCACAGAATGAGAAAATCGGCTGACATCGGACCGATTGGACCTGGGAGGGAAGGGGGCTTCGCATCGAGGTCTCGTTCGCTCTCGTATCGCGAGGCTCACGTAATCACGTCCAGACAGAGTAGGGGGCGCGAAGGCGGCCGATAGGTTCCGAATTGAGCCGAGGAGTACCCGCTAATCCCGCTATCATCGTCGTTCAGAGCAGAGCTACGGTACCGAGACACGGAGGGCGTGACGTTGTCGGTAACGTACGTCGTGTGCATCCCTCGGTCTTCCTCAGTCCTGTGTACCGGTGTACGTCACTGGATAACAATGAGGACACAGGGGATAACTAAGCTAATGAAGCTTATAAGACTTATAAGAAAAACGGACTACTTATCGAGATTGATGGTGGTGCACAAAGCTTCAGATAAGATGTAACTTTGATGAGAGAAGTGGAAAATTACCAATTAGATTTTTCCGCAATTTATGGCGACACTGCGAGTTTAAGACCGCTATTAGTTTTAACGAACTCTACATTTTAGTTGTAATTTAATTTAATGAGGTTGTTGTTACTGAACTATTAAATTAAAATGCTTCTCAATATTTTTTCTATCGTAAACGTCAACGGGAACTCGCGAAGTATAACCTTTGGAGACTCTGAGAAAGAGCTTAACTTGACTTAATGACTTAGCTTTGTAAAATCTTCTACTACAAGGAAAAAGCCTACAAGGAAAGAGCTTGATTTAGTTTAGCCTAAACTTAAGTTTTAAGAATTTTCCTTTTTTAGTATCAACTCAAACAAGAGGCTCTGGCGAGTGGCGAAATTCGAATTTATAATTTAACCAAAAATATGAGTTTGCGTTCAGTGAATCGTTAAATTTTACAAATCCCGCGGGAACCTTGAACTTTTCCGAGATAAAAATTAGCAAGTGTTAATGCAGGGTATAGGCTATCTTCATTCTAAACAGCCAAATCGGTTAAGTTGTGGCGTGATTGAGGAACAAACATACAATCATCTTCACAAACTTTCACATTTATAATATTAATAACATTATAAATGTTAATATTAATAGGATTATAAATAGCCTATACCCTGGATTAACACATAGGTTACTTTTTATTCCGGAAAAGTTCATCAGGCTTCCCGCGGGATTTGTAAACAACTGATCTCTACCGCGGGCAAAAGCTTTCGGAACCCTACATTGCACGTGGCCTGACACGCACTTGGCCAGTTTTTTATATTGTCACAACACTTACAATTTTACCACACATTTATTACAATTTTACCGAATCTGCCGCTCAAGCAGTTCATGTAACATGTGGAATTGTGGACATGCAAAGTGGCTCTACCAAAATATCAATTGTAATTTGTAGTACAAGTATTGCCACGTCATAGACAGTGCAGACATCAGGATCTCCTGGAGTTATTTTAATGACATCTTTAATTAGCTGTAACTCATCCTTTACATGACACGTAACTTAGAACCTTATCAACAGTTGTAATACATATCCGTACTCTATCAATGATAGAGTTATGTTTCAAATACGTATATCTTATCTTTCGTCACTACGTTAAATGCTGTGTTGTTGTCTTCATTATTTAGCTCGTATTGTATCATCAGCTAGGCGTATTGCGTACAAAAATCACTCTAGCGTTAAAAATCCGTTATGTATAAAGCAATTTGCATCAAACAAAAACTTGAATATAGAGGAAATTTCTCCGCAAGCAAAGTTTTTGCTAAGTTGCTCACGGTTGGATCGCGTTCCGCAAGGCGACCTGCGTTTAATTTAGCGTGTGCGTGAAAAGGACGCAGTTAATAATCCAGATAGCTTCATCTCGCTCTGGTGGCTGCGGCTGAAATGCTTGAATGGTTTCATAGCGGCTGCTAGTTCGCGAGCTCGCGAGTCGCGATACTTACAGATTCTCTCGACTTTCTTTGGCGCTGAGTTCGCACAACTTTCCGAGTCATTGTTCTCCGCTACACTTGTGGGACTTTTGTTTTTGTTTTGTTTCCATGTGATTTTCTAAAACATGTGCGACAGCTATTGTGTGTCATTTTTATAAGGTTATAGGTATTAGGAAACGTTTTTGTTTCGGTTTTACTGACACGCGAAACATACTAAGTACTCAAATGAAATGGCTACAGTTAATGAATTTTGGAATTGGAACCCTTATGTAATATACTATTTTTGGAGTTTAACTCCTTTAGAATCGATTTTCATATTTAAGCCCAATGAAATTTTATGAGGAGTAAACTCAAACTTTCTTCGTTACATTATGCGTTATGTTTGTAATTCGTAACAGAATCTAGATGGTGTTGTTACTGATCAGTATAATAATCTTGTTACATCCTATTCTGATGATGTGAAACATCATTATCATAATCATCATCATCATTCATTGTTACTGATTTGACAATTGCAAACTAGATGGCGGTGTAAATGGTAAATTTCATCCTTGTTTATTTATCTGTGGTCTTAAGATTAATTTATAGAAATAGCACGTTGAGCGAAAATATAGCTCCAAAGTTCATCAAGACTAACAAACACAAGAAAGGAAGGTTTTATATTTTTCCAAATTTTTATAGCATACCCCACGTTGACCTGCGGGTCTATTATGAACTTTTATAAAACCATTCATGTTCCAGGCAATTCATTTCTCGGGCTTTAAACGACGTTTGATTGGCTAAGAAGTGTCATGTGACCGCTTTCGTAACACGAATTTGGCGTTTACACTGGAACTTGGCTGGAATTAAGAGTTCATAAAAGACCGCCAGGCCCTACTTAAGGCTTGAAAGCGATCATTTGAAAGCGAAAACAAGATTTATTGTTTCTGTTAGATTAAATAACTTTTCGAAGCTCATCTGATCAAAGAACGAATGGATAATAATTATATATTTTACAGTCCATGTCAAGAGTTCTGCATTTCACAATCGTTATTTTAAAACTCTTTCTCTTATTTTGACTTCTCACAATCTACTAGATTGAATTTAGGGATGTGGAACTCGAAAATACAACATTTACAACTGTTTACAGAGTGTTTACGTATAACTAGGGTTGTCTTCACTTTAGAATAGAAATGCTCTACATTGGAGTCAACATTAATTTGTTTGTTGTTACAAAATTACTTCAAACAATATAAATTCTGCCTTTATATTTATTTTTTTATTTTTTATATTTATTTGGTGTCCACGTTAGTTAATAATGTAGATGTATTTAAGGCAAAAGCGGATAGTATACCTACTTAGTAACAGGATTTTACTAAGTTAGTACGTTTTTACCACTCAAGTCAACGTAGCCACTTACCATCAGGTGGGATAGTGTAGTTGTCTTAATATGGCGCCCGGCGACGGTATGGCCTAACGAATTTTTAACGAAAAATTTCTATATTTACCTATTACTAATTTAAAATAACTTTTGTTACTATTTTATATGACTAGGTAGTTATATTTACTGTTCTAGGAATCTGATCAAAGTCAAAGTCAAAGTCAAAATATTTTATTCATATAGGTATCACTGATACACTTATGCACGTCATTTTTTCTATCTATGTTAACTATGTTATTCTCTATCTCTATCTATGATCTATCTCTATCTAGATCTAACTATGTTATTCTTAACAAAACTAGTTGGCAACCCTGCGAATAAGTGGAGAATGACGCGGCGCAGGCGCACCACTAAACAAACATTAATACGTCGTTACGACTAATACCTCTCGGGAGTAAAATATTTAGACGTTTTTATCAAGATTTGAAGACAATGATCCCGGCGTGGTTAACACCATATCCTATTGGATAGGAATACTGATACTACCTATCGGTAATATGAGGTTTAAGTAGTAAGAGTATGTGATTAATAGTGCGCTGCCAATACAGTACAATATACGCTTGGTTTTTTTAACATAATGAGGTAAATCATTAATGTATACCAGGAAAAGAAAAAGACCCAAGATCGAACCCTGTAGTATACCTACCCATCACCACCGGTGACCCCGATGGCTTATCATTTATGGTAACTTTTTGTACACTATCACTCAAATAAGACGCGATCAAGCAAAGGGCCTCATTTTTTATGCTGTAGTGACCAAGTTTTGACAGCAACGTTTCGTGCTCAACACAATCAAATGCCTTATGTAATTATTGCAGTGATGCAATACATTTTATTATGCATTATCGTAATCGGTGTTTAAGTCCGCTGTATATTTTATCACGATTAGTTATATCGTGACTTCCACATTGTCACGTCTGCGGCAAAAATGTTGTAGCTACTTATGCAGTTATTTAGAAATTCTGAAATCAGTTGTGCAATCATGATTGTTTTCAACGTAGATGTTAACTGTGATGAGGATGGACCATTTACTACAAAAATACAAAATTACAAGCATGTTAATCACAGTCGCCACATATTAAACATCTATGTGCAATGCATTGACTAAAGATGTACCTAATTACTAGAATTGTCATAAAATTTACTTTTATTATATCATACATCATGTTTTGCGTGAGAGGGATAAAATAGAAAAGCCGTAGGAATTTTAATTTTATTTCTTGTTATAACATTATGTGGTAATGACATGTAATTATGAGAATCAGTTTAATTACACCCACCTGCTGGAGTAGTAGTCCGTAGCGCACTGGCAATGACGGTGGCGGATGACGCACCAATAGGGTTGACAATTTACGGTCATGGAATATTTTATTAAAGTGGGACGTAAACGAGGCATATTAAATTATATTTCTCAAAAATAACATGTACTTAGGTTGCTTGTAACTCAAATTGAAACGATCACTGCGATTTATTTATGAACAAAAAAACATTGTAATATTATTTTTATACCTTTATGGATTTGCTATGAACTGAAGACTTTTGAAGTTATGCCTGCAAGGCTTGCATACATATTTTTACATTAGCATTCAAACATCAAGTTTTCTACATCTAAAAAAGTTAATATCTTTTTAACTACAGGGCCTGGGGCCAAACAATTTTGTGATTCTGATGCAGAATGAGCACCTACACTCCGTTATTCTGTAACGACTCTGTGTCGAGAATACGAGTATCAGCTACATTCCGTTAGTCTGTAAGATACGGGACATCCTGTATTTTAAAATTTAAACTAGTGACAGCCCTGAACGACGTAAGTGATGCAACGCACTGTGAAAGCTGATACGATACGACTGGAATTGGGTTAGAGTGGCGACTCGCGACTCGCGACGCTAGCGCCACCACGACAACATGACTTGCTTGCGTTATAGTCGCTATAATAAGTGTTTTATTTTATAGCGAAATACAAATTAATCTCTTATTTATTATATATTTCCGGCATTACCGGCTTTAACCATCCAAGCTAAGCTATGATTTTTTTTTTTTTTTTTTACTCGCTTCTTTACCTACTCCTATGTCAGTTCCCAAGTCTCACATGATTCACAAAAATGTTATGATTTATTTGCTATTTGCTTTTTAAAAAATCCATAAACTCATCGTTCGTATCAAGTGGGTAGGGGAGACAGGGGGAATCGGAGTCACTGGGTAATGAGAGCCACTGCAGTGTCCTGTACGATGAACCAATAATGCTATGCTATATTCATTCACAGAAAAAAATTTACAGATATCACCTTATTTTTTGCACTTTTAAAACTTAAAAGCAGAAAAATTGTTTAAATCTCCCGTTTTATTTGACCATCCGAACAAAAATCGATTACACGGGTTGTGCGCAACCTTCATAATCCCGCAATCTGTAAAACAAGGTCAGTTCAGTACTCAGTAGTAAAAGTGATAACTATCCATCCACTAGAATTGTGTGCAGAGATTGACGTGTGAGAGAGACTCTTCGACGGTTCGACAGCATGCAGCACAGAACATCTAATAATTAGTTAGAAAGGAATTGTGGGCAAGGTAGGCGCGCCAATACTGTGATCAAATGCGCACATCGCAAAAAACACGCGATTGCGCTGAGTGACTCGCAAACTCCAACGGAGAAAAGTACTGCAAAATACTGCGACTTAATTACGTAAAAATGCCTTCATGTGCGGTAATTGGAAAAAACTTTGTTTCGGAGGCCATGATGAAATATGAGTCTGTCCACGGAGTAAGTAATTTCAATCAAAAAGTATAAAAGTATATAATGAATAAGTATACCTTGCGAAAATAAATACCGATAAAAATTTATCGACAATCAATCCCTCTAGCTACAGAGTCACGCCTACTTCATGCACACATAACAATCCTCGTGCGTATTTGTTCATTTTCGTTAGTAGTGTTCAAAGATGAACTAAATACAGATACGTTATGCCCTTACAAATCGACCGAAAAATCTGTTCCGACCGAGTTACAACACACACACGTTTATCTTTTGTTTCCCTACACCAATCACTCGTACATTGGCAAATTATGTAAAAAGGATGGCATTACTAAAACCATAATAGTGAAAAAGACAGCTAGTGTTTGTCGCTCGCGTCAATCTATATACGCTACGGTCTTTATCGCTCTCGCGTCAAAACTAGATCGCTATCTCTTTCTTCATCTGAATATGGCGTCTTTGCATGAGTTATTAGATTGTTTAGAAAAATAATTGAAATAGACTAAATAATCTAAGTATCTTAGCGTACTCACGCATGGTATGAGATTCCTTGTGTTTTGTTGACCTTGGAGTCATAATTGGTGCACTTTCTAAACACACAGGATGGCATTTTGTTATATTTTCATAACCACGTATTAACCTACGATGCGCCACGCTCGTGATTGCGATTTGCGCTCGACGCAGACTAATCACAAAAGTTCCCAATCGGGAACTTTTTCAATCATCACAACACGCGCGCTCATGACCTATCTGCCTCTTTTTAATATATAATATCATTGGTAGTGTTTATTGGAACGGCGACAGCGGTTCCCACACAAATTACGTGCTATGCCCCTTCTAACTAATTATTAGATGTTCTGTGGCATGCAAGTATGTTCTGCGTAAAACTGACTAATCCGAATATGTCTACCTAAATTTTGACGGGACGCAGAATCAATATCCGATATTCATAACAATAAAGATTGACATAATTATCGTGGGTTATTTGTTTTATCACCTTTGTTATGCTTAATGAACATCTGGTTCTCGTTTGTGGATCTATGACATAATAATTATACTAAAAATGTTAACATTGAATCATTCAAAATCCTTGCAATAAAATTAAGGTAGGTAAGTATTAATTATGAAATATTAGGAATTGAGTCCAATTACGCTGGGACTTTTTCTTGAAGGAGTCCATAATCTAAAACTGTAAAGTGTAGAGTTGCTGTGGAACATTACGACGCCAAATCCCAAAAAAACATCGTAATATGTTTTCGTCGCCGTTTTGCGTCTCGCAAAGTGTCACGTTGAAGCCCCCCCATGTCCACCATGTCATCTCATTCCGACTGGATTTCGTCCCTACTAGCCCTGGAACTTGGTAGGTATCTCTCTACCACTATGCTATCATCTGCTTTCCCATAGACACCGCACATGAGCAGGTCATTAATATGTAGCAAGAATAGGGTGGCAGAGAGAACAGACCCCAGAGGAACTCCGTTTGTAGCCATCGGTTCCGATGAACTGCCATTGACTCCGACCCGGAAAGACCGGTCGTTCAGGAAGTCCTCTACACATAAGGCCTGATCTGGAGGGGAAGAAGACGACACAGATTTCACCAGACAGTGATCAGAGGTACTCAGTGGGGAAGTAACCTCAACTGTATACCTACCGGTCTGTAAAGGTTGTCAACAGAAGGCAATTGGCTGTGTGGTTATCGACATCAGGCACCCTAGTCGCTTGCTTTACCAGCTGAGAGAGGCCTAGCGATGTGGCAAAATTACACGTTTTCTTCCCAGCATTGTTAGTCTTATTATGTCTCCAATGCTTCTACGGCTTTCAACGAATAGCGTTTGTATATTCTAAGTGTAAGGTACGCTACTCTGGCCGACACGCTCCTTACTTATACTATGTTGGTGACAAAGGACATACGGACGAAACCACCTTGGAATAAGTTGCTTTCCCGGTGACAGAGCAGGTACTGGATTTGAGTAAAGTAAAAATTAGGGTTAATAAAGTTAAAATTAGGTATTTAAAAAATCTGTATTTTCGGTTTATTTCCGATGATTTGATAACCATTATGTTCTTATTCTATATTTCTTATTCCCTTCTTAATTAATACGAATCAATCCAAAGGCCAGTTTTACTATGACACTCGATATCTAACGCTATGTCGCCCTTGGACCTTGAGTACCTTGACCGAGTAATTAATGCCCGAATATTAAGGCCACCTTCAATCCTGTTTATAATGTATTCAAAAGTCAAATGCAACTATAAACAACATGTGAACACTAGAGTACGTCGTTCTACATCTGAACTGAAAGTAGAGCTGAATTGATCTGCGAAATATACATGTACAACAATCATGGACTAGCGATTGAGCCTGTTTTAGGTAAGGCATAAAAATTATATTGTGTGGACGATTTAGACTAATTACGAGTAGACTTATGCTTCGCCCGGCCCAAATACATCGCGCTGGACCTGTGTGATGTGAGGCTGTGGTCATTGTTAATGCAGTTTGTGTATAACAACAACAACGCGACATGAAGTGTAGATCAACATTGTTATTCCGGCTGGCGGCGACATGGCTTTGACCCGGCCGGATTTGGGTCAAGAGGAATCGATTTATTGCCATCCCGTTCGCCTCTATTATCCGTTATGCAATGAACGTCATTCGCTCGGAAACAAGAAGAAAACAAAGAAACAGAGCGACGTTCTCTGTCAAGGTCGCTATTCGTGTTATGATCAGCTAAAAGCTAGATGTTAGCCAAAATGTATGTATCATACATTAAATGTATGAAAGTTATATCTATTATTGATACTCGTGTAGGTTTGTGTTAAACCGAAATGCATAAATAGTTTCAGTCAGGAAATCTACCATCTACCACCCACGAGTACCTACCATCGGGTCTGAACTGGGTGATTCAGATACCTCCAACAAGAGGGACCTTTAATATTCCGCAAGTGAATGTAGTAAAAGCGGAGGAGGTTGGAAATCAGGAAATCATATAGTTAACGTTGCATATTGTTATTACATCGTGTGCCTTTCAAAGGTCTGATATTATCAGTGAAATTCGAGAGCTTCTCTTCCTAAATAAGGAGATGTACCGTGCTGTTCCACTAAGAACACGAATGTCTTTGACATAGAATATGAACTGTTACAAAAAAAATGTGCGAAAACTATTGAGCTAAATTAGACTTCCTTTTATCTGCAAGATAATAAAGGTCTGAAAGATCCTTGAGCTACTATTTTATAAAAAAGATGTGCTTACGTCATACTTCGAGTTCCGGGGGCAAGGTTGTTATCGTAACAAGGTTTTGTTGACGTGCACGAGTACGACGTCGTTGGCACGGTAACTGCGTTCGGAATTCGAATCAATTTGACTGAAGTCAACACAAATTACATTTACTGCAATTATTCTAATAGGCCTATGATTACAGGAAAGTAGATTTCCATGTGCGCCGTAAACGTGCCTTGCAGTTTTTGAATACCTACTGTACCTACATTCATCATCATCATCATCCTGCCCATTTCCCAATTTTATTTGGGGTCGGCGCAATACGTTTTCCTCTTCCACACTTCCCTATCAGCAGTCATCTTAACACTAACTCTCTTATCTTTCATATCATCTGTTACACAATCCATCCATCTTTTCTTAGGTCTTCCTGGTCCCCAGATGTGGAGCGGTTCAATGTTGAGAGCGGCCTCCATGGCTACTTTTGGTGTTGACTTCGGGCTCCTGTCGTCATTCGACATGCCAGGCCTTGAATGCTTGGTGTCTCTAATATGATAGTCGATTACTTTCTCCATGGCTTTCAGGAGGAATGAAGTAAGGCTTATTAGTCTGTATGATTTGGATAATGACCTATCTCTGTCACCAGATTTAGGGATGAAGGGTCTCTCACCTTATTCCAGCTATCTGGCAGATATCCCCAGGCGAAGTTCGCCGTCATTATTTGTATTAGTGCCGTTAGAATTTCGTCTAATCCTTCCTGAAGTAGGTCCGGGAAGATTTTGTCTTCTCCTGGTGACTTGTATCGTTTCAAGCTGTTCACCGCCCACTTTATTCGATCGAGTCTAAAAACGAAAGCTGCCATCCTCCACTTCTCTAAGGTAGGTTTCGGTAGTAGTGGGGGAATTGCGGTCGGGTTTTCTTTCCCTAGCAGTAGGTACTGATCCGGGAAAGTGCGTGCTGACCAGTAGGCCCTGTGTCTCCTCTGCGTCGCTAGTGTAATTCCCGTCGGGACGCTTTAGTAGCCCAATTTGAGTGGCAGGAGATTTTGCCATAATCTTCTGTATTTTGCCGAGATGTGAGGTCCTGACTATCTCCTCGCAGAATTTCCTCCAGGATTTACGCTTGGCTTTCCTGAGTTCAGTGTTGATGTCCGTGAGAGCCTCACCGTAGGCTTGCCAGTCGTTATTGTTTTTTGCTTTGTTAAAGCGAGTCCTGGCTTTCTGCCTGAGGCTTAAGAGGGTGTTGTTCCACCACGGCTGCAGATCGTGGGATGAACAGACATGACGAAACTATAAGGGTTCCGTTCCGGGGGACTACCTGCGGCGCCCCTTCAAATTTGGCGCCCTGTGACTTCGAAAACGCCGGCACTAAAGCCTGCCCTGAGGGCACCTACTTATGCTTAGTGCCCTTGGTGGTAGACTTTATCACGTGACTATATAGCTACCAGCAAGAATCAATCGTTAATTTTTAATCCTCGTTCCCCTCGGTCGTCAAGGCCCTTGTTGCAATCACATGGCTAATTTAGATTAGTAGATTAGTCTACTCGATTGATAGTTGTTATTATAGAAATAAATAGTTAATAGGCCAACAAGCAGCAGCTTTTAAATATTCAGGCGGATGGGAAGTCTGAATCGATCGACCCATAGTACACTTGACAGGTAAGTAACAGTAGGTAAGTAATTGAATGCACCATGAGCGGGGGGCGGTTATACTAATTTATGAGTAGGTGGTGAAGCCGAGCTACCGTTGCCCTTTCCGCCCCAGTGGAGTCAACGCCCACGTATGACTCTTAGAATAAACCTTTGAAATTGAAAATAGGTAGGTACCTACCTACTTGCAAAACAAATTAGAAAGTTTATTCGGCGGAATTTCTTCGTAGAGAAACAAAGTACCTAAATCTCTTTATAAGATTCTCTACGATCAACAATATCGAAAAAGTATTTTATTTTTGAAAATTGTAAGCTATACCGTTTATTCTTTATTCTGAGGCTATACCATTAGTCATTTCATTACCCATACCAAATCTGACATTATAAGCCTGTCTAAGTTAGCTACTTACAAAGGTTTTCCCGTGTAGGACTTAATAATATTATAGATTCTTCCTTTAATTTTGTGCGTAGATATCAACGGGAGATTTTTGTTGGGTGAATATATTTGTAAATATAGTCAGGGACATGATGATAACGTTCACACGGGGTCTTGTAAACTCAAGTTCAATATTGACTTAAAAAACAATAATGTTATCATAAAGGAACGGACCGTGAAGATTCGCGTCATCGTGTCAAATAAACAGAGATTATTATTTTTATTATCTGTCGAATAAACAAACGACATGTTATATATACAAAAAACCTTTAGGATGCTTTTCCACCAGAGAGATGTGCTATGTTAGGTACGTTGCTATGGATGCGTTTGATATCCACCAATCATAATCATTTGTGGAAATCAATCAATTTATTGAACCAGTCGTATTTTTTGGATTTCACATCTTCGCAGCATAGCTGCATAGCACATCTCTTGTGGAAAAGCACCCTTAGAGGGGTAAGTTTCACTTTACCTACATAGGTATAGTTTTTTTCTTGCCATAGCCGTATTTAGGGCCGGTATGTAGCGGACAGTGTTTCCATACTTTTCTCCAATGCGGAGCGGAGACCGGTAGGTATAAACTGTCGAGAGTACAGTCTTGTTAGTCTTTCAGTATAACAAAGTACTCTGTGGTATAACAGATTGTAGGTACCTTCCTCCATGTTTACTACCATTACTACCGAATGGTCATCGCGTTTGTAAGACAGAAATGATTATCTCTGTATTGCCTATCGTTGCATAACGTCTATACCTACCAAGGGCAAATTAGGTAGGTACTTGGCCTAGGATGCACGAAAGTGCACTGAATCATGCTGTAACGATTAATCGTTTATAATTTTCTTCGCTGTACAGGAAAATATCTAATTACAATATAAAGAGTATTTTCCGTTGTCCTCGTTCCGGCGCTATCCGGTGTCAGCGCGCAATGGTCGGTGGCATAATTATGCACTATTTGAATGTCTGACAAAATAGTACTTAACTATTATACTATGTTAACTAAAAGACACCAACTATAACCAAACCTAAAACAAAGAATTATTCCATAAACGTATTCACCGTAAATCAAAAACATGAGCGCAAGCAGACAGGCTCGCTGTCTATAATGGATATCCGTAACGCCAAAAGAATCCCAATGTCCTCCAAGCGAGGTCTTAAGCCGAAGTTCAAGCTCCACAAGCACGTGTGCCCTTAAGTCGTTTGTAACCCCTATTTCTCGAAGAAGCTACTTCTCCTTCTTTGCAAAAAGCTGGCCCCTTGGCAATTTGGTCGGCATCTTCTCTTAGTGTCTCTACTTCTCTACACAGTCAACATACTTATTGTAGGTACTTCTTATTATTTGTAAGTAGGTAACACAGATTCATTTTATGGTCTTAATATACATTCCATGACTTCCATGACGCATGAGGCCTATGCAGTGCTACATAAATATTTTTGGTATTGTAATGAATAGTTAGTTTGCTTATTGAGCAGGTATGTCGTATGTACAATTATAGTTTCGTTGATAGGTTGTCGGCGGTGTGTGGCGGAGAGGAGCAGCGGGGGGAAGCGGGTGGCTGCGGGCTGCGCTTGCGCAAGCGGCCGCGCGCACGAGGTCGGCGCGGCCTCATTCGCGCGGCCCGCGCGCTTACGCCCGCACGCAAATGTCACGATCAAGGGCGACTACTGAAGACTTCACTTGGTTCACTCGCCCGTCCTAATCATTAATTTAATTGATCACGATCGCTTCCGCATTATTATAAAATGTCATTTTTCTTACTTCCTGATCCAATTTGCTGAATTAAGAATTATATTTTAAATTAGATACCTATGAGATGAGATGCAAGATTTAAAAAAATCCACCTCGCTGAGAGGTGTTTAAATGGTTGGTTCCCTTTACGTCGAGTCTCGTTACGTCGAGTCTATGAGCCTATTGTGGTTTCATATTTTGAAGTACAGTCAGGTTCAAATATTTTATATGTTTTTGAATTGGAATCTACCCTTTCTTCAAAGTGTACGGATGTCATTCAAATATAATACAAAAACCTATAAAAGGGTTTAAATGTACATAATCGTTTAGAGTTGAATTTTTTACATTCAATATTCACAGATATTTTTACAACTTAACATAGGTTAACTTCTTCTAGCTAGCTCGAAGGACCATCGATAAACAAAGGTCCACGGGCACGTGCCGCGCCTCCTGACATTCATAAACCAGTTTAAATACATAATATCTGTTTATCCATAATAAATCCACATTTACCATTCTATTCTAATATTGATTTAGTTGTAAGATCGATAAAATATTTTAGTGACTTATCACAAAAAGTAAAACTTTTTATTATAAAATTCGTGGCGTATCTTATTATTAATTTAGGTCATTGCTTCGTTGTTTCTTAAAAATTTATTGTAGATATGTACATTGTAGGTACATCTTATTCAAGTTTGTAAATCTTTTACCTCTCAGAATGTGGCTATAAGTTCTGTTATTAGTGATCGAAGGGGAATAAGGGCAAAGCCCTCTAACTTCCAAGCTGGCCAAAGTTCGCGCATATGGCATGCATGTTTCGTACTTATCTAAACAGTTATAACAAGCGATGATTCATTTTTAACACATGACTTCGAAAGCTATACTTGCCTCGGATTCGAGCCTTGACCTTTTAGAAGGACAACTATAACTTACAGGAAAAATTAGAAAATAATACAAATGTTGACTTACTTAATACTTTTATTGCACTGAAAATAATCATTGGAATGAAAACCAATAGGTAATGTTGTGGCTGTCGGCTGATGTAAGATTACAGTAAATTGATTGTCGATTATTGTAGGAATGTTACGTAGAAATAAAAATTTACGCAACAAATCTTATTTTAGTAGGTACCTTTTTAACATTAAACGATCACTTAATAAAATATACAAAAGTCTTTCAACATTCAAAACATTGTAGGTATGGTGTTCATTTTGGGACTTGGGTATCTGCATACTGCCTATAATCTCATGCTCTAAACATATTTTCTGACCGGTTACAAGTTATAGTATCTACTTGACCCCAAATTCCAAATATGCACATGCATTAAATAATCTGACGCTACATAATAATAAAACCTTGTATGGTCCATTTTCGACATCACTCCCAAAGGTGGCCATAATATTAGGTATGTTCATGTTTGATCCAAAAAATGGCAGGTACCTAAGAAGGTACTAATTCAAAAACAGAAAATTATGTTTGTGTAGGCAAACGTTGTACTTCTTGGCATGACTTAAATGTTTTTTTTTCAAAAAAAAAATACTTTTTATTATTACTTTTTAACATTTGAAACGTAAAATACCTACCTTATTCTAAATAGTTCTATGTACCTAAAGGTCAGGCAATCTTTGATATTATTGATTTCAGAACAACTAGTAAACTAGAATTATATTACAATGCTAGAAGATGCTGGATTCAATTGAAAAGAATATAATTCGAACGTAAACTAGATAATCTGAATAGTCTGTACTTGAGCAATTTAATTGTACATAAGTAGGTATGTTTAATGTTACACAAAGCACGTACATTTATGCCTCTCAGCTGGGTTGACTCATCACTTACTTACCTGATGAATGGAGACAGAAACCTATCACTTTCTTACTTGCATATTTCAGTATATCGGCAACTTTATAGTACTTAACTAGTTTTACTTTGTATTTCCAAAGCTACATACAAAATTACATCTATAAAAAATGTCAAAAACTTTAAAAAAACCATTGAGATTCAATAAACCTAAAAATTTTTTTTTGCTATATGTGGACCTCAAATCTAGATCAGCAAACTGAGTAAATGTGAACGAAATGTGCGTGACGTGACTTTTGCAAAAAGTGGTTGCTCTAATATTTTATTTATTTATTTTACATCTCAATGAAAAAACCTGACCAGAATTATTCGTTCCACAGGTCTACCAATATAACTGCTGCATGGCTCCCGCTCCCCACAATCTACCTATGTTGTCAACCCGATACCATCGTAGTACAAACAATTTCATCCCGAAATAGATGCAACGACCCTCGAGCTCAGTGGTTTGACTGAATACCTACTGAATTCAGTACTGAATTCCAAGTATTTACATTATTTATTTACATGCGAGATTGGCATTGTCTGAAATATCCCATAAACCAGGTGGTACCAAAATCTCACGGATAAAATCACTATAATTTTTATGATAGCTATATTATAATAATATTTAACTAACTATAGTTTAATTTACTAAAATAGTAATCATTTGTCATAATTTAACTGTTTATTATAAAAAAATATAATAAGTTTCACGGCAGGCTTAGCAGTGATAACATATTCTAGAATTAATACACTGGTAATTCTTACCAATGTGTTGCAATACCAAATACATCGTTATATAAATCATTATATAAGTTATATATAAACAAATTCGTTCTAGATATTCAAATCTCGCACGTAAATAAATAATATATTGAATAAACAAAATATTCAACAACTGTGCAAAATGAGCTACCAAACGGTACTTTGAAATAAATGCATATGATTAGCATACAATACACTCAAATAATGAAATGACTTATGTTCATACACGGACTGTAGTCTGTCCTTCGATATGTAATTGTATTATGACAATGCATGACACACGTTGCCATGGCAACGCGGTATCGCGAATTGCTTGCAGACACAGTCGGTAATAAAGTAAACTAACCAGTCGTTAGTTCAAATTACCTTGACAAACCTGCGGTTGGGCAAAGCGTCTGCAACTATGATGCAACTTTCAGTTAAGTCACCGTAAAATCGTTTTTTAATCTTCTTGGGTTCAAGAATTATTAGAAGTAAACCAAATACATTGCATTACATATTGTTACAAAATAAATAAAGGATATAAAACAATATAAAACAACCAATTAACATTCTACTAGCATTTCGACCTTAGACGCAATCTTCACCTTCCTATTTAGGAAATCCTCGACTTCTTTGTAATAATCTTCTACAAATAAGAAAACAAATACACAACATTTATAACGATCTCAGCCTTGTGAAGCGAGCCTGTTCATACTTAATAATCTGATAAAGCAAACACTCTTTTATTTGTTCATTATTAAAAAATGTCTCATCGTAAGTGTCTAAATTACGATCCTAAATCGAAATTTGAAGACTGCGTCTTAAGTAAAATGTACTTAATGCAGGGCTTAATTAGACCTCAATAAAATTTTAATTGCAAATCATAATGAATTCTTACATATAATAAAGATACAACCTTTGTAAAATTAACAATAAAACCTCACTTAAATTATTCACTATAAAATCATAATAAGGAGCTTAGAACTGACAAATATTTATACTTAAACCAATTCAGAATTTAACAAATTTTAGATACATATTTAATAACAATTTTGTAGTCGATGTTTTTATGATTAAATTTTTATAGGACAAATTAAAGAAGTTAATATTACTATGACCAGAGAAAAAACTTACTTTAAATAGGTAAAACAAAGACGATTAAATATTTTTAATATCTTTGGTATACTTAGTTGTATTTATGATTCATAATCGTATCTCAAGTGAACAATAGGGCGCTCAAATGAATCTGAATACGATATTACAACTATTTAAAACCATTAGATCAGTGTTTCCCAACCTTTTTTAGGCCATGCCCCACCTTAACATGCCCCCCCATACATAATTTTGTCACCGATATCTAGCATTGCATTTAAATAACCCAAAGCGAAAGGGTTACTATCAAATTGCCTCCTGTGGGGCGTGGGCCCAACGTTGGGAAAGACTGCATTAGATTATTAAAACCGTCATTAGTACCAAAACAGTGAAAACCAGAGTAATAGTCATTAACTTTTCGTTGTAAGAAAAATAAAAATAATAATTCTATGTAAATTAACACAGAACATTTAATTTTTAGTTACAATGCAAGTACAAATTTATTGGCAGGGTCCCTACTGAAACATAATTATTTCAGTAGGTTTAATGCATACTGCAAGTGCGAGAGAGAAAATGATGTACGCCGTCTCATTTGCACGTTTTATTATTCCGCCTGCCACGAGTCTTTGCGTTTCGTATAAAACTACTAAAACTGTATACGATAGTGATGCGTCCGCTTGTCCTTAGCGGAGTCAGCGGAGCGGCGTCTGGCGGCGGCGTAGACCGCGAGCTTGGAGGGCGAGGGCAGGCTAGACTCGCGGCGCACGAGCGACTCGCGCGACTCCGCGGCGGGCAGCGACGCCGACGTCGGCACGGAGGGCAGCTTGCGCGCCGCCGGCACCTCGTACGGCAGCGGGGAGCTGCGAGACGCGCTCGACGCTATCGACCCGGACCCGTCCGAGTCCTGCCGGGTAAGCTATGTCGTAGATCGCTTAACTTAACATGACAATTGTAACAGTAAAAAGTGTATAAAATAATAAAATTACATTAATGTTGTATTCAAAGTTGCGAATTATTAAACAAAAATTTTCGAATCACTATGTATGTATGTTGCCTAGTACAATAGATGCTTAAGAAGCTCCTGAACTACTAAACTAACTCCTTGGAAGCAATTGATTTCTATAGAACGAAGCTAATATTACAACAACAGAGATTGTTCAGGGCTATTCTAAGAGTAACATTCATAATATTATGATTGCAGTAGGTGCTTAGAGCGTAGTCTGTAATTTTGGAAACAATTACAAAGTGTGTTACATACATTACAGAGCCTGTAAGACTATAGAGCTGATAGTGCACAATAATACTTGCCTTCCTCGCATCCCTATGGTCGAGGCGGTCGTAGCGCGTGGTCCGGGCGGAGGGCTTGCGCGGCGGGCGCGGCAGGGCGGACGGCGGCGGGGGGAGCGAGGCGGCGCGCGTCTGCTGCGAGGCGCGCCCCTGCCGCTCCAGCAGCAGCGCCTCCTCCCCGCCGCCCGCGCCCCGCCCGCGCGCCAACCCCGGGAAGCAGCACAGCCCGCGCTATAACACAACTACCTGTTATACTAAACGCAAAGACTCGTGGCAGGCGGAGTAATAAAACGTGCAAAAGAGACGGCGCACATCATTTTCTCTCTCGCACTTGCACTGTTTATGGAAATTAGGTGTTTCGCATCTCTGTGCTTGTGTGACGTCATCCATAAACAGTGCAAGTGCGAGAGAGAAAATGATGTGCGCCGTCTCTTTTGCACGTTTTATTACTCCGCCTGCCACGAGTCTTTGCGTTTAGTATAATGCTCACTTCTCCGTTACTTAATTAATAAATAGTGATTGAAGCAAGCTACTTGTACAAGTGATCTGTTCTTATTGCCCGGTTCTTAACTGGTTTCATTTCTATAGGCCGCTAGGGCTGATAGCAACTCTTAACTCGAAAAAAGAAACTTGTCTTATTTGGGAAACAGAAGTAAGGTGATAAATATTAAACCTTATATATTTCTGTTTTACTATACGACAAGTATGAAAAACGGACTATACATAAGTTGCGATTAAAATACACAGACACATCTGATTATCCACATATGCAGACATAATATGCTGAATGTCTTTCCATAGTAAACAAATTTCCTTTCCCTTTTCTCAAGCCTAGTTGGCAACAGATCCACAAATCACTAAAGTTAGTACGCTAAGTTAGAACAATGGAGCAACACAAGTGTGAATGTATTATAATTAGCGGTCCTTACCTCATCGTGCGGGCGCTTCACACTGCCGCCTAGTGTTCAATGCGAAAACTCTTGCTCACTCAGATTTTAAAACAATTTTGCCTTGTAAAATCACCAAAATTAACGCCAATATAATGATAAAATAGTTTGAACTCGTATCAAAGTAGCATTTACAACTCGGCGGCCGCGACACTCCAACAAAGCAGACATAACTCTTGTTAAAACACAAACCACACTTTAAAATTGAGGGCGATTCAAGGAATCCCAATATATTTTGTAAAAAATACAAAGTTAAAGAAAAACAAATTTTTGTTTCGGCAGGGAGTCCCAAAATGCCCTTTGGAAGCAAACTCATTATTTAATCTCAAACTTAACTTATGGTAAAAGAAAGCCACTACTTCGTTAAGAGCAGCCAGTAAAACCACAATGAACAAACACATGTTTTTATTATAGAACATGCTAGTCTAAAAATATAATGAATACAAAATATATTACCAAAATAATTAGGTAATTTACACATGTTAAATAAGATCTTATTCGAAAGCCTCGCATGATACAGCTCAGTAGGGTACAGCGCACTAGTGGACGACATCCACTAGAACTACAAAACGTTTCACATGCCATAAGTTAACATCATAACTTCATCTTTCCCTACAAAAGATAAGATAGATATTTAACAATAAAGGCTCAAAAGTCACTCGATATTCCACCGTTCTTAAAGGTACTAACGAGTTTCACAAAATAAAATTTGGTGATCTCTATAGTGTAAAAACATTGGATAGGCATAAATACATAACTATGTATCCTACAAATATATAAACATTATGATACTACTAGCGCCTTATGATATGATGCCATTATGATACTAGTAGCCTAGCGGAATGGAAATGAACTAAATAGTTGTTCTAATTTTTGACTTCTCAGTGTCTCAAGTTCCCCACTGCTGTTAAAGTTCCATTTCTTGTCACATTATGCTTTAATTATCAGGTAAAAAATGTAATCATGTAGCCTATAAATATATTTATACTATAGAGATCGGTAATATAATTACCGATACCTAGAATAAATATGAAAATAATAATCAAAATCTTATACTAGTTCTCCACTCCCTGCTAACAAATAACATCATTCATTGTATATATAAAAAGATAAATATATTCTTTATCCTAACTTTGGCTTGCTTTTGTGACCAATGGCTTTAGTATTTTCGTCATAAGAAATTATTATTATTGTCAAAAAGATTCACGGACTTCGATAGAAACGTTTCTATAAAACTTAATTTAATAAACATTACTAATTAAAAGGCAACCTCAGGTGTACATATAAAAAAGTTAACTGCTTGCTTGTTAAGCAATTCTCAACCAAATGCCACATACATAGGGTCTTATTCAACTGTGGTTCTTATTAATTGCATCTTGCTCTTGAATTTTTTGTTTCCCAGTCGGATAAATTTTATTGCTTCATAAATCATTGCCGTCGAGCAATAGGCGAACTATTCTTTCTACGAGTTCATTCAGCGCCGACAGTGTTATTGAAATATACTTTGGTGTACCCTGAGCCTAGGAACCCTGACATCTGTCTTCGTAATAAGCTGCCATATTGGACAAAGTACATACATACCAAGCAATCAAAACATCTTTTTACAAAAGCCCTCACAAGTACGATCATTCAATTAATCTTTTACCTTTTTATTTAAGAGTAACGACTAGTGGAGTATATAAATTTCCGAGTGAATGTTTTAGAGATTCTTATAAAATCTACTGTATTGGCTTAAAGGCACTTTATTGTCTTATTTATTAATTTATACATACACATTAAGACACCGATTAAGGCACTTTTACTTACATAAAATATTGTTCATTCTGATAAGAACATTTCAGCTGTCAAACTTTAAATCCATGTTATTAGAAGTTGCCATTCTAAATAAGTTTAAAAAAATATATCTGTTTTAGTAAATTTTGACAGTGAAATTGCTCTCGAAAACAATTAATATCTTTTTTTCATAATACTTCAAATGTAAGTAATTTACAATGTACGCGCAAAATTAAATATAAAATATGAAACATATTTGTTACGTTATCACCAACAATAATAATTGTTTGAATAAATATTTTCAAGTTTATCATTACAACATCAGTCTGTTTATTGTTAGAAAGCTCCTTGTTAGGTAGAAACTGAGCACTCACTCTAAAACCACACACAGCGCAATACAAAGCTGTCAGTTAAGTTAGAAGGAATGTTATGTGGAACCACGACTGGCTGGCTTGTGGAATGTCATTGGAACCTGACCATGTGGCGATGGAAAGTTTTATTTGAGTATAATTTGGATTGATTTACATCACTATTTCTTAATGAAGGTACTGTAACATTAGAACCTTGAATTTAGATTTTTTTCACATTCCAAACTTAAATCCACGACACAGAAAGAAATTATTTTACAAAATCGATACGGCTCTTTTGCAATTATGCATTACTTATAGTATAGGATGGCCCAAAAATTACGCAAGATGTGAATTCATTTGAACACAGTTTTTTATAAATTATAAATTATTATAATTATTGAAAAAATAAAGTATAATTATATGATAGGGTTTTATATTTTACAGCACATTCGAGCAGCGGCCCACCATATTATGATAGAAACAAGCGAACCGTGGCCATTAACTAAATTTTCATTATTTTCTAAGTGTTCGTCAAGAGACTAACATTTCCATTTTTAAAAACCCTGTATTATCAGCTGCCAAAATCCTTTTTCTTTTTTGTTTTATCACTTTACCACGCAAATGGCAGCAAGTTCAAAGCTTGCGTATTTATTGTGCCACCTTTATTGTCGTGTCGAGTACGTATGTCAGTAGTAGGAGGCGTGGGATCGCGGCGAGTGCGTCCCGTGCGTGTTGTGCGGCGAGTGGGGTAGGGGTGAGTGGGAGTGGGAGTGGGGCAGGGGCGAGTGGGAGTGGGAGTGGGCGTGGGGCGAGTGGGGCGCGTCGGGCAGGTAACTCACGGCGGGCACGGGCGGCCGCTCCAGCCGCGACTCCAGCGCCGCTAGCTGCTCGTCTAGCCGGAGAGACGTGCTGTCGAAACCGCAACCTGGAAACATAATACACTAAATTGGTATAGACACTTTGATAATTTTCGTTATCTGTCACGTTGGACATTTTGAAAGCTGGATGTACCGTTGACCAAATTCCCGCGCACCAACGCGATACACTGCGATATATTGTTTTTTTCCGCTCAACACGGCGTCTCTTCCAGCACTTATTTATTAGGTTAGGTTAGGTTATGCTAATATACATAGTATTATAGAATAGAAATAAGAGCGTAGGGCGTAGGCTAATAAAATCGAAAACTTCCTACGAAGTACGCCGTATCATTACGTATGCGGCCAGTATTTCCTTCATTATTTTTAATCGTATATTTTATGACGAATACGACCATAACGGTAAACGGTTACGTTTAGCGAATATAGTATCTTTTTTTTTGCTTTTATATGAAATGTAATTATGAATATATCTATACTATTATACAATGAAATCCATATGAAACAATATACTTTATTCATCCATTTATATCCATAAGAAACAATAAATTTTATTATTTAAATTATGTCTAAGTTTTTGTTAGCTAATTTACTGTCACCTACATTTCTTACCATCACCTTGACAGGTAGAGAATGCCAATAGGCCCTTGTAAACCAAGCTATTTGTGTATAGCTATTTGTGTGTTGTGTGTGTATTTTTTGTGTCTGTAAATCCTTAAAATTGTTACTTTTTTTTATTGTTGTTGTTATTAACGTTCTTGTGTGTACCTAATAGTGTGGCACAGAAATAAACGTTTTTCTTTCTTTCTTTTTTTCTATTGTATTTTTATTTTTATTCATAAACAGTTAAATATACAAAAATAAATACAATCAAGTGTCGTACCGCTAGCGTTATCGTTGTGCGGCGAGTAGTTCCGGCGCGCGAGGTGGCGGTAGCGCGCCGCGCCCGCGCCCGCCGCGCCCCCCACCGCGCCCACCCCGCTCACCCCGCTCACACCCTCCGCGCTCGAGAACGACGCGCCCGACGACAAGCCCACTGCGACACACAAACAGTACATTAGACGGCGAACGCTGCAGGCTGCATCTATACTATACTAAACGCAAAGACTAGTGACAGGCGGAGTAATAAAACGTGAAAAAGAGACGGCGCACATCATTTTCTCTCTCGCACTTGTACTGTTTATGGAAATTAGGTGTTTCGCATCTCTGTGCCTGTGTGACGTCATCCATAAACAGTGCAAGTGCGAGAGAGAAAATGATGTGCGCCGTCTCTTTTTGTTTTATTACTCCGCCTGCCACGAGTCTTTGCGTTTAGTATAATATTATAAAGCTGAAGTGTTTGTTTGGTTGAACGCGCTATTTTCAGGAACCACTGCTTTGAATTGAAAAATTCTTTTTGTGTCCATTTTTATAGTCCATTTATCGAGGAAGGCTATATAACATCATATACTTTAGTAGTTGGTTTTTTCCACAAATTATCGCGGGTGGAACCGCGAGGCACAGCTAGTTCTACGATACGACATCGACAACGACATCACACCTATTGTTCTTTTCTTGTCTTTCGCCATTTCTAAGCCTCCATGACAAAACCGTATTTTAGCCGTATTGGGGCGGCTTAGAATACTAACCCCAATCCTACGCCGGATGGATGTCGTAAGAGGCGACTAAATCCAGCCCGCTGGTGATAGGGCCGAGGGAGGGGAGGGCTCGAGGGATTATATTGCTAATCTTGAATTTAATTGTTAATTATTATAATACCACTATTACTATTATTATTTCTCCATGGGGTTCGTCTAGATAGCTACCACCCTTGAGCATGAGTCAGCCGCCAGATTTTTTCTTTCTTTTTCTTCTCTCTTTCTTGGCCGGCATCGCATCAATTAAGTCTTTGGTGTTGCTGATGATCATGCGCGACGATAGCCACAAACCATCAGGTGGATCGTCAGGTCATTTGCCGGCTATTTCCATAAAAAAAGGCGTGGCCGGCGTGAACTAGTGTATGTAGGTGGGGATCTCACCGAGTTCCTCGCGGCTGGAGTTGTTCCGAAGCGAAGCGCTGCTGGTGTGCTTCTGCAGCACCTTGATCATGGCGTCGCGCTCCGCCACCTTCGACTCCAGCTCCTTCACCCTGCACACAACGTTAATGCACATACGCAATTTTACTTACCGTAAATTTGCAAATGTAAACACATTTTGTACGTAGCTTATTAATTTCCTTATTCTTGTGTATACTTCTGAAAGTTACGTTAATTTTACGCAAGCAACTAACAAGTGTAGTGTCCGCTTTAATCACCATTTATTTAGACGGTACTATTACAGTCCTAGTATTTTTTTAAAGTAATTAAAATTCAAATTTCATCAAAAAGTAGTGCCAAAATTGTTTACCAAATAAGACTCGTTTAAAAAATGGACTTAAGAAGAGAATACCATTTTGGTTCTTCGAAACCGGATACCGGAACCGTACCTGCTCTCGAGATCAGCGACTTTCTTCTGCGCCAGGTGCAGTTCGTCCATGTGCCGTATCTTCTCGCTGCGCGCCTCCGCCATCAGCCGCTCCGACTCCGCTGACGTCTTCTCTAGAGCCGCTATCTTCGCGTCTCTTTAATGTGGAACATTGTATAATTTAAAGTGGAAATTGTTGAAATGGACAGTAGCGACGCGTTGACCTTGACCAACAGCGGGCGCAGTGGGTAGTTGGATGGGTGACCGCTAGTGGTAAATATTTCTTGAGCACTTTCATGCTTCAGAGTGCACGTAAAGCCGTCGTTCCCGGTTGGGTTCGTAAGATAACAGTCGTTAAGCCATATCGGAGGCTCTCGGGCAGCATGAATTTTCCGACATCGAGTTGGCCACTAACACCTTTATCAATCCGCTTTGGAGCAACGTGATGGAGTATATATGCTCCAGGCCTCTTCAAAAGGAGAGACCCGTGCTCATTAATGGGTTGAAGCTAACATAATATTTAGAGTACCATATCGGAAGAAAAGGCTTCATTCATTTGGGAGCTATACCACAGAGAGACGCACATATAGACACATCAAACAGCGTAATATGCTTGGGTATAGAAGCAGCAGACACAGCATCCTAGTGCCACAGGGAGACACACAAATAGACACGTCAAACTTTAAAAACAGCGTAACAAACGTGGGTATAGAAGCGGCAGACACGGCGGCCGCACTACAACATACTTGGGTATAGAAGCGGCGGAGACGGCGGCCTGGCTGCGCGCGGCCTCCTCCAGATAGCGCTGCTCCCACTTGGCGCACTCGCCCTCGGCCGCCAGCAGCCGCTCGTCCCGCTCGCGCAGCTGCCGCCGCAGCTCCGCCTCTCCGCCGCCGCCGCCGTTGCCGCCGCACGAGCACGACCGCTTCCTGGGTGACGAGAGTGAAAACTAGTATAATATTATAAATTGGAAAGTGTGTATAGATGTTTGTAACTCTTTCACACAAATCAAATCTACTGAATGGGTGTTCATGAAATTTTGCAAACAGGTACCATGATCTGGAATATGGCATAGGAAATTTATTATAACGGAGGGTAAGGACGCGGGCAGAGTGCTAGTTAAAAAATAAAACTAAAAAAAAAACAGTATAAAAGAAAATGTGTGCAATTCACACGTGGTAGAATTGAAACTTTCCAAAATTTTGGTTTCAAGATAATGAGATGAAAAAGCAATAAATCGAATCTTAAAGCAATAAATCGAAGCGCCATCTATGAATACAACTTAGCACTTTTTAAAAATCTATCTAGCAATAAAACGAATGTTCTATCTTATTCCTCGCGCCATCTATGAATACAACTTAGCATTTTTACTGTCTGTATAATCGGTCGGTCGATCGACAGAATGAAAGAATGAAATTCTTATTTTTTGTTGATAAATTCTTTGAAAATATTTAAAAGAGCATTTGAAAGTATTTAAAAACAGTATAAAAATAAAACTAAAAAAAAAAAAAAACTAAAAAAAAATACTGAGAGACGCGAACCTGCGCATCAGGTATTGTGTATCTACGTCCTGACCATTGAGCTACGGAGAAGTTAAATTGAAAGTCAAAATTAGCGGTTATATTATCTTACCTGTCGTTGCATCCGGTTTCAAATCACTAACGATTCTAAAGAAGTTTCACTTCAAAATCTCCCAGGAAATGATAAAAATTACACTGTAAAAATTCACAATTCACAGGATCAATTGCTATACTATGATGATGCAAGTAGCGGGTGGATAAAGAACGTTTAGTTACTCCAGAAGTCTTACAAAAATATCCCTTAGAATCACTTCCAATTCAAAAATGGAGGTTGCAACGATGGCAGAAGTTCAGTGCTATTCGTTTCATATGTGCGTGTGCGTGCGTGCATTCGAGTCTGGCTGCGTGCGTACAGTCGTGTTTAGTTGCATGCCTTTGCATATAAATGTGTGTGTGTGTATGTCTGTGTGTGTATGTGTGTGAGAGTGTATGTGTGTGTGTGAGTGTATGTGTGTGTGAGTGAGTGTATGTGTGTGTGTGTGTGAGTGTATGTGTGTGTGTGTGTGTGTACCTGAGTGTCTGCAGCTCCTTCTCGAGCTGCGCGCGTAGCTTGCGCTCGGTGTGCTCGCGGCGGTCGGAGGCCTGCTGCAGCGAGGCCAGCGCGCGCTGCAGCCCCATCACGCGCTCCACGTAGCCGCTCGCGTGACGACACTACACACACAATACAGACACACATTATATTAAACATGTCTAGTGTACATTGACTTATATATTACTGTGTAGACAGGGACGCGCACTCGAAACATGCCACTTACATTAACCCTAGGATCAATGCAGCTCTGCGGGTCTATCATGAACTCTTAATTCCAGGCATTTTACCGGCGTAAACTGGGTTGCATTGCAAATTCGTATTATCAACTCTTATTGCCAGCCAGGCAGCGGTCACGTGACACATCGGTGGCTTAAAATTATCTTCTGCCTGGCAATACCGTATTATGAGCTCCCTTTTGACACTTCGGAGCCGGTTTTGGCTGGCAAAAATTAAACTTCAATAAAAGGTGCCCAAGAGCACTGGAATAGCGATAGTTTGCAAGTGTTTCTATTAGAATTTCGTAGTTGGTTATTTTGTTTTTTATTGTAGGTATAAAAAAAAACTCGTTAGCTTTTAATTTATCGAGGCTGATGCAGCAGGTGGAAAAAAAGGATTCAAAGATTCCAAATAAGAGAAGCGAGCGGTCCGCTGGAAATGGTGTTGGTGGTTGTAATATAGGAAAATTATCACTTTCTGCTTAATTTTCGTATTAACGGAGGCCATTGCAGCTCAAGAAAAGCGGAAGAAAAGGCTGAAAAAAAGAGAAGGCAGCGATGTGGATGTCGTCCAAAGATACTTACCGTTTTACCAAATGCGATAAACCAAAGCCTCACTTCACAATGCGGAATTCCTCGAAATCCACTGATTTAACAGTGGAGACAAAGGGTAGGTTTTTTTTTATTTCTATTATTTACCCACCTTGTATTCCATCGCGCTGCTGCAGTAAATATTTTCTTCGGTGATTTAAAATGATGTGGGTGCACCCTGTTATATTCTTTAGCATTCAAAGCTAAACCTTTTATTCTTAAACATACTCTTTCATGTCAACCTTTGTACAGGTTCTAGAGGTTATCTATTTATGCCACAGTATCATACCAACATGTCACTGGCGACATTGGCTCACACTCAGAGACATAGCCAGCCGTCTGGGGCATAATACCTAAGACAACAGATTTACTGAATAGGGTGCACGAGTGGTGGACTGTTGTGCACATGTAGCAGCAGTTCTTTGCTATTTAAGATACAATAGGTATGTACATGAAAAGAGAAAACAAAAAGTCAAACAGTCACTTACAGTGACTACATTCTAGACGCCGCTACGTCACAGTGGTTTGATGATAATGATAGCGAGAACTCGAGTTAATTATTTTTACTATTTTTGTTATTCATTAACGATAATCTAACCTCTTTTAGTTAATTATTAACTTAGTCACCAGCCTTATTAAACTTGACTATTTTTGTTACAAACATCATAAAATGTTTGACTTTATTTGGCTTGTATCTTAAATATAACTACCCGTAGTTGATAAATACATGAATAAAAATCCAAAACTCTTCAGGGAAAAATATACCTATATTATTGACACCCATCCTTTACTTATAAAAACAATTTTAACATAATATATTTATTTTATATTCTTCTGTAATTTTAGGAATGCCGGGTGTACTAGGCTCCATAGAATGCACTCATGTGGCCATTGTATGTCCTACTGACTATAAAGAATAGTATTACAATGGAAAGCAATACCAGTCATTGGATGTGCAATTGGTGAGTTATTAAAAAAAAACACAGGACCTCCTCCTTTCAAATTTAATATAAAATTGTAATCAACATTATACATTTTTAAAGAAATAAACTTAAGTAGCAAACATAATATGACGACCCTGTAGCCTAGTTGGTAGCGGTCCTGCCTATGAAACGAGGGGTCCCGGGTTCGATTCCCGGCGGGGACAGATATTTATGTAACAGATAAATATTTATACTCAGGTCATGGGTGTGATTGTGATATGTTATTATGTGTGTCCCATGCCACCCGTGACACAGGTAAAAACTTATTGCGGGGAGAATGAGTGTATAAGCGTTTTCTTCTAATAATTTAACAAATAATTAATTATAAAATAAACATTGTCATCACAAAAGCTTTTAAGTTACTATAGATCAGTGGGTCAAAGTACTCTATGTCAGCCAGGTGCAAAATATAAGACTTTTAATACAATGGATTTGCTTTTAATAAGAAGTTATTAACTAGAATATGGATTAAAAAATCACACATGAACTCAATTATAATACAATCACAGATATAACAAATCATAACCAGTAGAATAAACACATCAAACAAAATCAAACACATTACACTATATTATTAAAAAATATCACAACATGAAATCAATTATTATAGTCTTCATCAATTATGTATCAGTGACAAATTAACCTGAAACAACAAAAATTTTAGGTCAGTAATGGAGACTTAATTAGATTAGAAAATAAATATTTTACAAGCACGAAAATGTAACTTATTCATTTAATTTCAGGTAATTTGGGTATCTGCTGAGAAGACACCTAACCCTATAAACCAACACAACTCTGGATAATTCAGAAGCGAAATAAAGATATTGTAAAAACTATAACCTTTTTTCTGTTTATACTGACCTTACGACTAAAATAGTCATCAGAGCATCCGCTTCCAAACTATATTATATTGTCATGTATACAATAATATTCCTAGGTTTCACCGAGGTTATCGGGGCTGACTCTTGGGTAATTTGATCCATTGTATTTGAGCAGGCTGGGGCGCTAAGTTACACAATGACGCCGGGAATATCACCCACAATTCACAAATCCCACAATAACTAAAACAAAATAAAATGTTTATTAGGTCGTTACTACGGACGTAGAATGGTTGTTACGCGATTTAATCAAGAATAGTTTTACTAACAAAAAATAAGGTAACTACGCCATTCGAATTATCTGAGTAAAGAATATCAATAAACGAATAAGCAATTTTGCTTATTTACGTAAACTTGAAAAGAAAGTTTTGGGAAGGAATAAAGTTTATTTTATTTAGCTATGGATATTGGATACGTAAAACGTATCGATACCTCTAGATATCGATACTTTTGAGGTATCGATACTTTTAGAAAGATTCGAGTAAGTACTCTCTTCCCCATTTCTAATAAATTACTAACTTGAAACTTAACAATTATTAATCGATATTTTGAACAATTTTATTTAAATCCATTGATTTTTTTTTGTCACATTACCTACTACCAAACCTAAGATAATGATTCGGGGAATTCCCACTCATTGCCGAGCACTTATGTGTGTTATCATTTTATTTGATTGAACTATTTTAGAAGTTTTTTTACGAGTAATCTTTACGGATTGAATAATCTGTGTAGTATTTTTTTAATAACACTATGTCACCAAAATATGTGAGTCGCAGAGAAGTACAAAATGGTTATTTCGTTTTCGTCTCGTCTTACTTGGAATAAAAAATATATGTAATAATAAGATATATTACTGGTACTGTAAACTGCTATAGAACATGCATTTAAAGTTTAATCAATCTCAAGAAGATGCCGCAGGAGAAACTAGTGAAATGTGGAAGTATTAAAAATAATGAAAACAAAGCCTTAATCGTTTGACTGGATACCGCCTGGATAAAATTTTACTAGTGTCTATTTTGTGAGACACATTCCAGCTAGATATCTTTGCGAAACTTGCAACACAATTAACATTCCATTTAGGTTTTTTATAAATGTATTAAAAAGTACTCGATACCTTCTAGTATCGATATTTTTGCTCCGATACTTTTTTGGTGTCGATACTTTTGATACGATACTGGTATCGAGTAATGTATCGATACTTTTGAAATTTTGCGTATCCCTATAATATAGATAGTTATAAGTGTTGCCAGCTGTAATTTCAAAATTTCGTCAAGCATGTATATTCCGTCCAAGTACTTAATAACGACGCTAATCTTTGAAGATTATGACCATGGATACATATATTACTCTATCTGGATTACTGACTTTGCAGAGGTACTCAAAGTTCGATGACGTCATATCGGAAGGACTATTCAACCAATCAATTGTAGGGTGTCCATACTTATTTAGAAAAATTGTCCTATTTTGATATATTGGTTCTTCAAAATGTTTTCTCTTCGAAGATTTGTATCCATTAAGAATATTATAGTATAACTAGACAACAGTCTTCATAGAGGTACCTGAAGACAGATGACGTACTATTAGATGACCGTTTTCGACCAATCGCGGGACGGAATGAGGTTGTCCTTCATAACTGTAAGGTGTCCATACTTAGATGAATTATGTCCTAATTTGATAAGGTTCTTCAAAATGTTTTCTTGATAAAAAAAATTCTGGCGGTAAAGAAATATAATATTGAAATAACATATTTTACTACTAAATCTTTCAAAATTATCTTTATTTAATGAAAAGGAATGTTTTTACATGACTATTTTTGTATAAGCTGATAACGAAATTAAACAATATTATTATTTATTACAGTACATTTCCTTAAAATTCACCACAAGTGTAAAAAATTTTAACAATTGAATCACATATGGATAACACTATAATGATCTATGGATGACTATAGATAACATGGGCACCATAGAAAAATGGGCATCCTATGTAACTTCGTCTTTAGGCACCTCGTCGAAGTTTGTTGTCCAGTTATACAATGGCCTTGGCGTCCTTGGCGGCGTACAATAATTATACTTTAGTAGAATCATTAATCCACTGGACCGATTTGACAGAAAATAATGTCACTTTGTGAATTATTTTGGCCATAGTAATAGTAATAGCGAATTCTTAGTCCATATAAAATACATGTTTCAAAATCTTATTGTATCAGTGATTCACATCAGAATCGGTTTGTCACAATAAAAAGTGGATCTAAATCTGTTAAGCCGTCCGCGCGTGCCTGAAATCCTTTAGCAATCAGAATATATTTTTTCCCGATAATGCCTGTTGAAATCCATCAAATGGCAACACTGTTTGGTCAGCAAAGTTTTTATTTTGACGTTAAGTTTTGACGTAAGATGTCAGTGGATAGTCCTCACCATGGACATATTATACTATCTGGATTACTGACCTTGTAGAGGTACCTGAAGTTCGATGACGTCATATCTTAAATGGACTATTCGACCAATCACAGTCCGGATTGAGGTTGTTCTTCATAATTGTAGGTTGTCTACACTTAGAAAAATTATGTCCTATTTTGATATGGTTCTTTAAAATGTTTTCTATTGGTAATGTTTCTCTTAGTAAATATCATAATATTGAATTAAAAGCTTTTTATTAAAATTTCTTCAAAATTACTGAATTTAAAATATTACATTTGTTTTTATTGTAATTTGCTCACTGATAATTGATAACAGTACATCACCACATTTTAAGCAACACAAACAAAAACGACGACCACTAGTCTTCACAAATCCCCGATGACCGTAATCGCCACATTGAAAAATTGTATTAACTTTTTGGCGTAGTGTTGCAAAGTACCACACAATTACGTTACTTATAATATTCATGTTAGATGTTTTTATATCATTATAAAAAATCATAATCGAATGATATAATTATCCTGGGACTATAGATAACATGAAAAATGGTTCCTCGGTTATGACGTCATCCGTCCACAGGTACCTCTACAACGTTACTTATCCAGTGAGAGTAATACATCCATGGTCCTGACAAACGTCAAGAGGACATTCGTTCAAAAACAATCGTTTAAAAACTTAATTTCACATAAATAAAAACCAAATGGTTATTTCTTAATTATTTATAGCATAAAACATGTATTTTAACTATTAATTTTATTTTAATACAAAATATTCACTGATTATATTTTAATTACAGCTAAATTATATTAATAATAAGAAACCGTAATCTTTTGGAGACTTACCGATTCAAGTTTTTGAACATAGCGCTAGACGACAAAACTGGCCAAAGACAAAAGACCCAAAGCAGATCAAGACAGAAGACATTCAATATTTGGTATGTCATAATACGAAACTCGGCCTGCCTGGTTTAAGGATGGCCTGTAAAAAGCATGGTTTCTTTAAAGTTCATAATAAGCCCGCTGTACACAATATTATTCAAAATGGCGACGCTGATCTACATGTTGCTTGAATGAAGAACACTTATGTGAAATTACGGATAGGAGCAATGTATGTGACATGACAAGATTGCAAATTTTCGCAATCAATACATACAATAAAACTGTAACTGGTCGACCTCTGTACAACTGCACATGGAATATATTTGAGAGGTGTGTTTCGTTTGCATGTGTGCATGCATGCGAGCGTTTGTTAGCACTGGTGTGCATGTTGCTTCGTGAGTGATGGCATGCGTGTTTCGTGTGCATGTGTGTGTGTGCGTGCGAGCGTGTATGTGTACTGTTGTGCGTGTGAGTGTCAGTATACCTCCTCCTCGAGCCGCACAACGTTGGCCTGCGCGTTGGTGAGCGCCGTGTCGAGGATGTCGATGTGCGTGCGCTGCTCCTGCAGCGTGGCGCGCTGCGCCGCCATCTCGATCTCCTGCCGCTCCTTGCTGCACGCCAGCTCCTTGTCTATGGTGTGTCAAATAAGCTCTGGCTACAACTATGTTAACAACTTATGGTTTCTTAGCGCTAGAGAAGGTGGGATTTTTAGGCATATGGTTCATTGTTTTATACAACAAAAAGTTATGTGACACTTGTAAATAAATTTCCATCTGGGTCAGTTTTACCAGAACTACACGAAATGAAATATAAATTGCAATTTAGCTGCAGCCTGCATCGAAGTGACAAAAACAAGTTTCCGCAAAAATAGGTCGACACAAGATGGATTACTTTTCTCTGCAGGTGACTGCACCTCCCATTGTGAATATCTGTTTAAGCAGTTTGATTAGATAACAGACAATGCATTAAGAGTTAAGCTGACCAATATTATCCCCACATACTTCTTGTATTTAGGTGAATGCAATTAATAAAGTAATCAATAGTTACTTTGCGTGATGAGCTGTGCAATGAGCATCTCTCTGTTCTGCAGCTCCTTGCGCAGCGCGTCCCCGCCCTCCCCCTCCGGCCGCGCGCCGCTCGACACCATCTCCACCTAACGACACACAAATAAAACTTTAATTTTTACTTTGATGTTGTTGTATAAGCTCTCATAGAGCCGTAACGGCAAAACGTTACAAGTAAATGTTGCATCTTTTATTTTTAAACGACTTCGAAAAAGAAGGAAGTTCTCGATTTGGCTATATTTTTTATGTTACTCCGTCATTGGTCCAAACTGGCCACTTAAGACTTAATTGGGCACTATGAAGTCATCATATAAATGTGAAAGTTTGTGAGTATGTTTGTTACTCTTTCACGGAAAAACTATAGAACGGATTTTCATGAAAGGGTATAGCAGGTTAAGCATTAAGGATTTGCCCCCAGAGCCAAATGTAATGAATATTATATTGTTATGTAAGTAACTCATTTACATTACTATTTATGTAGTTTTTGACTGCCGACCTCTTACTGTCTTTGCGTAACCTTGAAAAATGTCTCGAGAACAGCAAATTTTTTAAACTTTTCTTTCTCTAAAACTAATAGAGCTAGGAATGTGATTCCAAAGCCAAAGTATAGACAATATTATGAACAATATTACATATATTTATCTTAATTATTTTGCTAATAATAAATATTTTTTTTAATAGTAGAATTTTTTTCTTGGCTATAATTTGTAAGTTCTAACAGAGTGACCACTTTCAAAAAATTATGATAACTGACACATAATGTGTAGATTTTATTGTTAAAGTTTCATCGAAATCGGACACCTGCAACATCTTCAAAAAAAATTTTTTTATTACTCAAGTCCCTATTTGTGACTCTACATATTAAACTTTTGAATGATATGTTTAATAATAATAATACAAAATAGGAAAAAGTTACGCTCCATCCACTCTGCTAACCCCGTAAGGGTCTGGCATGCACAAATCAAATTCAAAGTATGCAAATCTGAGTGTATTTTTATTATAACTTTATATAGACTGTGCCTGTACAGTGTTAAAAAACGTAAGCAAATGATAGATTTTTCATTCACTTAAAACCGTCTACAAAACATCTATGATCTGTTCGCGGATATTTTACACTGTACACACTTCATTTATATTATTTGAATACGTTTGTAAAAGTATGGATTCCCATGCATGCATGCAAAGTGCATGAACGAACGTATTCGATTCAAATGTTACCGCATAACGAGTTTAAACAAGCTTGTGTCGTGAATAGCTTATAAATACAATTGCGTTGAATATTTTTCTAGAAAGATGAAGTTTTAACTATTCATTTTATATTTCACTAAATACCAAGCTACATATCAAGTGAATTTAAATACAAACATTAAATGAGTAAAATTAACTATTTATTATTCATTTTGAATAACAGTTTTAAAGTGCGAAATAAAAAAATATTATATTGCAGTGATTTTTTTGTTTTACAATAAAAATGTCGAACACTAGATGTAGGAATAACTGTTTTATCAATGTAACGTGAATAGAGCTCCGCTTCTCTTTGATCTTTGTTTTTTTTTCGTTTTAGTGTTCGACATTTTTATTGTGAAACAAAAAAATCACTACACTATTATATTTTTTATTTCGCACTCTAAAACTAATATTCAAAATGAATAATAAATAGTTAATTTTACTTATTTAATGTTTTTATTTAAATTCACTTGATATGTAGCTTTGTAATTAGTGAAATGTAAAATGAATAGTTAAAACTTCATCTTTGTAGAAAAATATTCAACGCAATTGTATTTATAAGCTATTCACGACACAAGCTTGTTTAAACTCGTTATGCGGTAACATTTGAATCGAACACGTTCGTTCATGCACTTTGCATGCATGCATGGGAATCCATACTTTTACAAACATATTCAAATAATATAAATGAAGTGTGTACAGTGTAAAATATCCGCGAACAGATCATAGATGTTTTGTAGACGGTTTCAAGTGAATGAAAAATCTATCATTTGCTTACGTTTTTTAACACTGTACAGGCACAGTCTATATAAAGTTATAATAAAAATACACTCAGATTTGCATACTTTGAATTTGATTTGTGCATGCCAGACCCTTACGGGGTTAGCAGAGTGGATGGAGCGTAACTTTTTCCTATTTTGTATTATTATTATTAAACATATCATTCAAAAGTTTAATATGTAGAGTCACAAATAGGGACTTGAGTAATAAAAAAATTTTTTTTGAAGATGTTGCAGGTATCCGATTTCGATGAAACTTTAACAATAAAATCTACACATTATGTGTCAGTTATCATAATTTTTTGAAAGTGGTCACTCTGTTAGAACTTACAAATTATAGCCAAGAAAAAAATTCTACTATTAAAAAAAGTATTTATTATTAGCAAAATAATTAAGATAAATATATGTAATATTGTTCATAATATTGTCTATACTTTGGCTTTGGAATCACATTCCTAGCTCTATTAGTTTTAGAGAAAGAAAAGTTTAAAAAATTTGCTGTTCTCGAGACATTTTTCAAGGTTACGCAAAGACAGTAAGAGGTCGGCAGTCAAAAACTACATAAATAGTAATGTAAATGAGTTACTTACATAACAATATAATATTCATTACATTTGGCTCGGGGGGCAAATCCTTAATGCTTAACCTGCTATACCCTTTAGCACACAGATAGACCATGATTTGGAATAGGACATAGGGTACTTATTATCCTGTAAATCGCGGTCAAAGCCGCGGTCAGAGCGCTATATCAACGGTACCTGATGTTTGAGTGCGCGGTTGAGGTCGTGCAAGCGTCGGCAGTCGGCCTGAAGGCGCACGCGCGCGGCGCGCTCCAGCCGCTCGCGCCGTTCGCATGACCCCACCAGCTCCTCGTGTGCGCGACGGACCTTCTCCACCTCCTCCTCCAACTACACACAGCATACACATACATACAACACTGTTATATAAATTTTGGTTATCGGAAGCTGGAAATTAACGATATTCAGAGACATATTTTTTATCGTTGTTTTATTACTGCCCGAAGGTTGATTGGCAGATAATGCTTTTAGCATTAAGTCCGCCTTTGTTTTTTTCTATACTTTTATATAAATACATAAATAAATAAATATTCCATTTTTCGAATGAGTAGGTGCTGTTAGCTCTAGCGGCCTTTAGTTTCGCGCGGGCTTGGGGACGAGTCCAAAAAGACTCAGCCGAAGACCTTTTAAAAAGCAAGGAGTGAAGTTTTTTAGCTCCAACACCCAGTGATATAGGACTTAATTGATAGCTAAAGTTCTAAGCGCACCACCAGGGGACCAGGGCCAGGAGCAGGCACCAAGACGATATTACTTGACCAACAACTTTTGTTCTATGAATTTTAATAAAATGAAATAAATTTTACTTTCATACAAATGTGTTGAAGGTAAAAATACATAAAATATTTTTTTAATGTTTTGTTACAGACTTGCGTGTGGGGTTTGGAGGATGAAAGTTATTGATTTGATAATTTATTTGTTATCTATGTAATAATCTCAGTATGCATATCAAATTTCAGCTTTCTAAGAATTCGGGACAACCCAAGTGTTAAAATAACAAGACAAGTTTTCTTGTATATTTTGATAATACCCAATGTATACGTATCAAATCTCGTAATAACAAAACACGAGTACAAAGTAACGAATGACTCACTACACAAAATAAACCAAAGTACTTTGCTCCGATTTTCATTCAAATCGTGGAATGACTCTCGTGTACGTAAAAATAAAGATTACTCACGATTAAATTTAGAGATACGAAGAATCATACGGCCACTCAATTTATACATTCTATACTAAAGTAGAAGATTAAAAGAAATATCATAATTTCCCGAATACGTAAATAAAAAGATTTGACACGAAACGTTTGACAGCATTACAAAATATTACAGATCACTCCTACTTGGGTGACCTTAGGGCGACGCAAAATGAGTTTGGACTTTAGTATGAAACCACTTAGTCCGAAACCGATTATAGTCGATAGTTAATTAAACATTGCTTTTGGACTGCACACGAGATCACCCGATAAGTAAATATAAAAGGTTAAACTAATTAGAGACTCTGTCTGTTTAAGGGGCTCTGTCCAAGCCGACCTCTTCTGTTCTCAATGCACCCTCCTGAAGAACTACGGTACCTCCTGTAGCAGGGTACTTGCGGGCCGGGCCTATTATGAACTTTTATAAAACCATTCATGTTCCAGGCAATTCATTTCTCGGGCTTTAAACGACGTATGATTGGCTAAAAAGTGTTACGTGACCGCTTTGGTAATACGAATTTGACGTTTACACTGGAACTTGGCTGGAATTAATTCATAATAAATCGCCTGGTCCTGTACCACCCAGTTTATTCCCGATGGTACACATTCGTGGTGGTACTTTTTCAACGCGATTTTTCCTCGCGCCTACTTACCTTACTTTTCTCTAGTACTGAATACTACTGAATCTGATACTCAATTTAAATGTAAAGTAGATATGAGGACGTGATTTTTTTTTCTATTTTTTAGGTTTTTCGGTACGGTAACATACTTGACAATCCCAGTACAAACAAATGTCGTTACATAACAAAGATATACCTAATTGAAGCATGACTTACAATACAAGCGCTGGAACAACGCACTCATAAATTCCGTACGCGGATACGAAAACCGCGGTCGATTCACGTTTTTCGTGAACGTTTATGTGTCCCTTGTGGTGAACGCCGATATAGCCATACCGTATGCGGCCGCATATGTCAAACGCATCGGACTCTCATATGATTTCATATAAATGCGGCGCTTTCGGCGCGTACGGTGTGGACATATGTGCGTTCAGCATTGCTCGAGCGTGCTGAACATCCTTCTGTATGCATCTATTCTGTGATGTCATTGTACAGTCAGCAAAAGAGTTAGGTATGCAAGGAGTTAGGTATACACGTTTTGTAATGTTTAATATTACAGAATGTTTGTATATCAATACTAGTTGAAACCGGTATGTTCCACCACGCTTAAAAAAATTCTGATGAGAATGACAGATCAGTGTTGACGTTGACGTTTATGCGCCATCTTTACATAATATTAGGTATCTTCAAATTGTTGTACGGGAAAAGTGGAAAATCGACTTTATTAATGGACTAAATGGGTCTAATGCATTGTTTTAGCAGTCTCAAACCACCTTCAGATTGTTGCCTTTCAAATGAAACCATTTTGAGGCATGTCGGTTGGATGGCTTCAGAGTCTATAGAGGACATTCATACAAAAATTTTTGTATTTTATACAATACATCTATTATACTTACTTTTATGGGTAGCTGTAAACATTGATAATAACAAAAACATTTAGCAACATTAAGTATTACGAAAAGTTTTTTTATAATACCTTGTATACCTCATTAATGGTCGTAGCACACATATCAACTCGTAAACGGAACGTAAACGTATCAACTCTTGCATGTCAGTATTCTTTGTATGAAACTCCCTACTGTAAAGCACACTTATCGGATTCGTAACGTAATCGCCTCGCCTCGAGACAAGCTCACGAACCGCGGTACGGTGCGTGGACGACTTGTCGTACCCGCGCTTACGTCTCACCGTACGCTATCCTTCGACTTTCCGTTTCCTCGTGCACGCCCCGCGCCGCGTCGGCGAACTGCGTCATTCGAGCCGTAAGCGCGGCGTCGCCTAGCCGTAGCCGAGTCGATTTGGAGCTGCTAGTCGGTTGGTAACGCGTTTACGTTAGGTTGACGGCGAGGCGATCCGGTGACGATCCCTTTCCAAGTTGATATGTGCGCTACGACCATTAATCTTACTCTAATCAGCTCTCCACATCTTAAGGTTGTCTGGAAGAGATCGCTGTGTAGCGATAAGACCGCCTTTTGTACCTTATATGTCTGCTTTACTTGTTTGCTAGTTGTTGTATTATTTTATTTGGTGTACAATAAAGAGTTAAATAAATAAAATAAATACCTAGACTTTTTTGCTGAATATACTATCATCAATAGATCCAAGTGCTACCCTACCTTAGAGGTCTTAGCGACGCGCTCGCATGCATCAGCCAGCTGCCGCTTGAGCTGGTGGTTCTCCGCCGCGAGCGCGTCCAGCACGGCCGCGAACGCGTCGTCGGGCTCCGCCAGCGAGCCCTCGCCCCCGCTGCACCAGCCGCTCGACTCCGACCCTCCCGGCACCGCGCGGACTCCCACGCTGAGACACACACATACACTCACACTCACATACACCATACCGTATACACATACCATTGAGGATATTAAGGACAGGGCCAAAGCGTGCTAGTGGTATTTTAATTGGTCCAATTGGACCAATGCTCAGTACATATAATTCAACATTGCGACGCTGGTCACACTCAGTTCGTGAGACAGAGAGATGGCAATACATTTTGCTAGTATGAAGTACATTTGTATTGTGGTGAAATCTGTTCTAATAGGATATGTGGCAGAAGGGTTATATACTTTCGTTTTTGAGTTGCTAACTTAAAGTAATTATGTCAATTTCCACATTCACGCGAGCTAAGTCAACCGTAACCTGAATTAATCTATGTCATTGATAGGAGCTAAATATTTACCTGGTCAAATCTGGCTGCGACCTTGACAAATTGAGCTTTTCTTTACTGAGTTTGGCCTTAGAGCCTTTGCCCTTGTTCCTCTCATCTCGCGGCTTGGACTGCGCGCGCGGCGAGTGTGGCGAGTGCGGGGAGTGCGGCGAGGCGGGGGGCGTGGGCCCGCGCGGGGTGGGGGACTGCGCCACCTCCTTCGCCAAGTGCTTGAGTACCGACGATTGGTTGAGGAAGTCATCGGGGATCTCTGTTATTTCCTGTTTATCAAAGGGGTTTTTTCATTTGATTTTTTCATTCAATTTCAGTGATAAATAAACAATAAATTCTTCATAAGTAAGCAGTTTGCTAAGCACAGTGGATTTAATTTATAACAACCTTGGATTTAGCGACCATTTTCATATAGCGACGTTAAATCTCTTGAATTTAAAGCATCCTTTAATACAAAATTTATGTGGCTATAGCGACTTCGGATGTAACGGCGACTTTGGGTGTAGCGACTGACTGCGACTGGTTTTCATTAATCATTTGCAAAAAAATCCTAGAAATCTCATGCAGATATAATGACCAAAGTTGGCTGCCAACGTTACAAAGAGCTTTCTTCTCTTTTGTTAAATTAACACAGATGGTCAGCAGCTGTGGTGTTTTTTTACTTCTCTTAAACTGACTTGACCACCTGACGATGTAGTCAATGTTCGAAAAATATACTACTTTAGTAAGTCAATATTAACAAAAAAATATTAAGCAAATCCTTCAGATCTAAATAAATGAATGCAGAGAGAAGATACCTGAACACCATGATCGGGCGGGCTTGTATAGATCCTCTGACCACCAATGTCGATGTAATTGGCTGTTGTAGTGACAGCCTGTTCTTTATGTATTTTGGGCAGGGGTATCCCGCTGGGCTTCTTGCCAACCTCAGTCTTCTTCAGTGTATGGTATGGGGAAGACTGAGTAGCGGGGTGCTTTACCTCACTGGTTGATCGTTCATGTTCTCTAAACAGGAATAAAAAAGAATTGTCACTAATGGAAGATCTTTAGGAAAGTCATTTAAGTCATTGAAAGTCCTATTTTTAACCCTTCGCACTTGAGAGGCGAGTCTCGCTCACCACATGATTCACTGCCACAACTCGAGAGGTGACCCTCGCTCACCACTTTGTGCGGAAATTCGATGCGCTGTGTAAACAACTTATGTTTGTTTATTTGGTAATTGTTCATCGAATTTCCGCACCAAACAAAGTGGTGAGCGAGAGTCACCTCTCGAGCCGCAGCAACAAACCATGTGGTGATCGAGACTCACCTCTCGAGTGCAAAGGGTTAATAATATCTGCAAAAATATCCCTGTCAAATATTATCAAATGAACTGAGAAGGTACATGAAAGGAATGTTAAATTTTAAAATTTTTGATACTGAAAAGGTTGTATCTTCAGAAGACACATCCATCCATCACCTGAATTAATTTTTGTCTAATGATGATCACAGCTTACTACAAAACATTGTCTACTATGTCAATAATATTAGAAATCTTGTTTACAAAGGGAAATACATTGTAAGTCAGTATATCTCACCGGATCGGCGTAGGACGAGAAGGCCATGAGTCGTCTTGGTTGTGGATGATGAGGGTGTTGTATGATGAAGAAGACACATCTAGTGAGCTGCGGTTGCTGTTGCCTCCTCCCACTGAGTCTTTCAAGGAGTTGCGATTACTTCCTGGCACACTATCCTGTTAAGAAACTCAGCAAGTAAGTTGAAATCTATAGATTGAAATCATATAATTTGAAATATTATACTGCTTAGATTCTAGTTTTAATTCTTCTAAAGAAACTGTCCACTCTAAATGTTAAAAAGCAAAGACAAAATTGATATATTTATTATATATTCTTTCTTTTTTTTTACACAAATAAGTTAGTGCTTGACCACAATTCCACTTGATGGTAAGTGAAGATGTGGTCCAACGTGGTAAGCACACTGAATGCAAATGCAACATGCATTTAAAAAGAAGTTTTATGCACAGGATGCATTTTATGCGTAGGATAATTAGAACACTATACTGAAGGAATAAATAAATCACAGAATGCCTAAATGGCAACAGGATGCATCAGTCAGAAGTTCTTTAAATCATATGTCATCCGCATCGGGCTCTCATTATAATTTCATACACATGTGGTGCATATATATATGCATTCAGCATTAAAGTCTACTTTGTGTTTATATTATACATAGTAACTTGCCTTCAAGGAGTTTCTGTTACTGTTAATGTTATTGTTCTGACTCTGGTTCTCCTGCCCCTGTGGCTCCACGCGGGCCGTGTGCCGGACCACATACCTCTCTTCTCTTGACAAATTCTCATTAGACGTAGATACATCAGTCTCACTGCCCGACAGACTTTGAGGGAAACTGCTTGGTACTGAAATATCAAACTTAATTAATGGAGTAACAGCAAATAAGTTATACAATCAGACTCCAGTGCTAATAATATCGTTATTTTTATTAAGTTTTAAGTTTGATGTTAAGATTTTTACATGATGAAATTATTAATTAATTTCGAAATTTATCATGAAAAAAATTAAGTCTTCAATCAGATTACAGATTGCCATAAAATAACTAAGTCACTTGAAATCGCCAGCAACACATGATAAACAAGGGCATTCACACAATCACAAAAATGTGATTCATAGCAATGGAATGTTGTTGAATAGAACCACATATTCATTTTCTGAAAGTAAACCACCTACCAGATTGTTTCTGTGTCCTTTGAATGTTGCTAGTAAACGACAGGAACCGACCCGTCGGTCGCATGGACCCCATTATTGCTTAATTGCTTATTGGTCAACAATTATGATCTCTAAACCATGTCCAAAAATAATCTATTATTAATTGCCACTCCTATGTGGTTATGCCTTTAGCATCTGCAAATCAATTCAGAGATTCGTGTTTAGATACATAGTACTTGTGAATAGAAATAGATTACAAAAAGATACTTAGGGATCATGTCCATAATAATAATGATAACATATTTGAACATCATGTGGATTAACACCCCATTCGTAAAACATTACGTGCAACTGCATATTGTACTACTCACAACGTTTCAGGAGAGCATATATTGTAAAAGAACAAAAACTATATTACATTGGACACACCAATAAATAAAATTAAAATACCAAAAAAAATCGGGGAACTGACTGATCAACCTACAGCTGTCAACATTTTTGACCACAGACATAAATGATGTTTGTGACCACAGATAAGTACGGTACAGTCATTCTGACATGTCAGTATAATTCTATCCAAGGATATATTATTCCAACTGGATACATAACACATAACTTCGTAGGGGTACTTGAAGACGGATGACGTCACAACAGAATGACCACTTTTGTATTGTGTCCATGTTATCTATAGTCCCAGGATATATCATTCGAATGTGTTAAAGTATTTTTATAAGTGCAGTGCACTTAAAATAAAAATATGTACCGTAATACAATATTGTTTTATTTCATTATCACCTTATACAAAAATAATCATGTAAAAACTTCAGTTTTCATGACATAAGGGAAATGTATTAAATCAATATTATAATTTTTTACCAACTTCCTTCTTAGAGCTAGAGAAATATATCCATGGATTTGACTACGATATAAAGGTTTCATTTTTTTGATAGAGTAGTAGAGTACCTAACACAGAGTACTTTTGGATTCTGCTTTTGGAACATCAGTGATTAAGTACTCTGTGTAACTGATAACATACACAGAGTAGGCCCTGACACTTGACAGTGATTACTGATCATAGAGTAACTTTGTATATACGGGGATTAAGTACTCTGTGACATAAACACTATTTTAACTTCAGTCTGTTTTTCCAAAATATTTGAAAAATTATTTATTATCATTATTGGAAACAAAATAATGTTTCGCCGAATTGTTAACAGCAACGTTCTAACGTTATCATATCGAATAATAAAATTCCCTGCAGCTATACTACCCACTAATCTCTGCAGACATGTAACTATTCCAGGCTAGTACCGTTTTTTTTATTTCATGATCAAAATGTATTTCTGATTATAAATTTATGGCATTTTATTTCCTTTAAAACCAGCTCATCGAGTTGCCCCAATTGTGCTGCGTCCATCATGTCGACTCTACTCAAAAGATGCGAGTCTAGAAGAAATGGTAGTAGATTTTGACGTAGTTCAAAAAGCTACATCTAATGGGAATATACTTATTGTTGACGTTCGGGAACCAGAAGAGGTTAAAGAATATGGAAAAATACCCAACAGTGTCAATATTCCATGTAAGATTATAGATTTTTCTCGGTTGTTCACTTTATTTATTTTTATTATTGTAAAAAAACGGTGTATTTTCAGTGGGTTCAGTAGCGTCAGTTCTAAGCACGATGTCTGAAGCTGAATTTGAACGTACTTACAAGAGACCAAAGCCCTCGGAAGATACTGAAATCATATTTTACTGTATGATAGGAAAGCGATCGGGCATGGCACAGCAGAATGCTTTCAATTTAGGATACAAGAAGTAAGCACCATTGAACCTGTACTATTTCTAGTTTCTATTCGTATTGTTTAACACCCCAACTCAGAGTCACTAATGGTTACTTTAATTGCTCCTTAATCAACATACAAATTCTGTACGAAGGAGCAATTTAAATAACCATTAGTGACTATGTAACCAATATTTATCAACCAACCTTTATTATGGAATAAATAAGCTTGTTACTAATATCTTTTCAATTTGGTATTATTTTCTAATGTAATTTTAAAAACAGGTGTACTAATGTTGAAAATTTTACAGTGTGAAAAATTACCTCGGTAGCTGGACAGATTGGGCTCATAAGACCCAATGAACGGTGAATGGTACACATATAATTCCAGAAACAGCCAAATAATAGAAGCTTCTTACAAGTGGGTGCTGAACTTTTTCTAGTCTCCAGTTTTTGAGCAAGATTTTTCATTTTATAATATTAAAAGGAGATCCCCAATTTTCGGCCCCGAACCATATGTAATCTGTGTTAGAACATCGGACTAGACAAGAGTAAACTATATACCAAAAAATTCGTCTTATTTATAAGATAAACATATTTAAATCTTAGCTTCAGCTGCTCTTGCGAAATGAACAAAATAATGCAAAAAAGTTTTCACAGTATTTACCTCATTACATACGATGTTATAATCGATTGAATCGATTGATAATTATCGATTGATGGAACATAATAATATGTTTTATATATTATTTATTGATTATAATTATAATATTAATTTAATTTTAACATATTCTCGTATTCCATTCAAATCAAAACTATGTAATATATTATAATTACCATTTAATCGTTACGCTAATTTTATTAAATTACATTTCGAATATTTTGACATCGATTAATCGATTGACAACAAAGATGATGTAATCCCTAATAATGTCATTTTGGTAACCATAGTATTTATAAATAACATCACTGTATTGTCATATTTGTCATCGATCTTTCATCTTTCCACGTTCTTTCTAGTTCTTGTATATTTTTACTATCAAATATTTTCAGCGTATTTGGAGTCCTATTTACTATTGAAACTCATCGACTCGCACACAGTGATTTTAATTTTCTATTGTATTCGCTTTCGTACTTGTGTTTTGGTGAATGTGTTTCGCAGTTTCGCTACAATTTCTTGCAAACCAATACTATATGAATATGGACTCCTTAATCGCCTGTTTTGTGACTGACAAAGGTTCAGAATAAGTCCAGAACACTGGATAATGTACCCTATACATCTTTAGAAGATCAGGAGGTTGCTGTGGCCATACTTACAATGGGTATATTATGGTATCTTGATTGGGCAAGGTACCATCGAAATATAGCGCTTCCTGCACAACTAGACGAAATATTAATATAATATTATAATGATAACTAATAAAATCTCTTGAAATATGTAATAGCTTTTATTAAACAACCTTTTTATGACATTCGTTTTGGGTGAAAACCATTGAAGTAGTAGATAGTATAATAGTCACCCGCCAACTTAGTTTTAGCCATTAAACTCGTAGTTTAAGTGTTAGTATTTTTGAGAAACTTTTTATTTTATTACGTTTGTAATGATTATTCGTAGGTATTTGGTTTATAGTAAGTGCAACATACATATTAAATAGCACTGTGACACGAGTATGACATAATCATAACCTATAATTAAGGTAATTCATTCTAGGATTTCCTTAGTTGGCCATTGCTGACAGCCGTGAAAATTGGAGAAATTAAACCTTTTGCAATGATCTAATTGACAGCCAATTTCCAGTCTTGTCTACTTAGGCCTGAGTTTCTATGGAAGCTGGGGTTCTCCTTTGTTAATAATGTATGATGAATTTTTCAAGTGTGCATGGATGGACAAATCTGAAACTATGAGGAACAGCGAACAATGCTGAAAGGAGTCTCGGGCCGATTTTGATAAAAACTAAAACTGCATAAATTTTTGTAAAATCAATATTGCACCATTTTGCTAGCGACACTATTGCATAGTGTAATAATACACAGTGCGTTTTTTTCTCAAATCAACGGATTCGATTCCTGGCTAGGCATATTGATTTTTGAAAAATTTTAGTTTTCATCAAAATCGGCCCCGACCGAGACTCCTTTCAACATTTATCGCTAATCCTCATAGTTTCGGATTTGGCCACCCACACATACTTGAAAAATTCATCCTGTATATTTCTACATTCTTTGTTTTTGCTTAATTTAAATTTTACTACTATTTTGTGTATTTCAAATAAAAAATATTTATAGATTAATTTATTTTTATTTTGTATTTATTTTATAGACTATACAGTATTTTTTTCACAAGATATTTTACCAACACCTTAAACATTCACCATAAAATATGATAAAACAAACAATTTGACATATAAAAACAAACAAGTAGGTCTGTATTTTTCAGTCTTTGTTTACTTCAGTCTGCTCGACCAGTCATTCCAGCTGCCCAAATAAGTTTTTGACCTGAAAAGTGTATGAATACAAAATGTATAAATATTTTGGCTAGTGAAATGATGGAAAAGAAGGAATTAAAACTATCTTTCTCTGACAATACAACTAAAACATGTGCATTAATGCTAGATGTGTGTGTGGAAGGTAAAATCTCTGCAACCTTATTCAGAGTCCAAATACGTCACATCAAGAGGTTCTTGCATTGGGTTCACAAAGAGCAGGACAAGTTAGCTTAGACTGTCTATTTTTGTATATAATATTAGTCAGTTATCTTATTTGATGTTATTAAATTCATATTCACAATGTTAATTTTATTTAAAATAAAGAAACATTATTTTTATCTCACATAAGGAACTGGCTTTGTTATCAGAAAACATACATACGAGTACATCGACCTTCACATGTACATACTGCTTAGGTATCACATTTTTTTTATAATATTTGCACATTATTTATAATTTATAATAACTTTGATTATGACGTGGTCTATTATTGTACGGGTGTTAAGTGAGTATAGTCACAAATTTTCGCATGGTGTAAGAAAGGGCTACTCTAAGCACAGAAAATTCATTATAAGATAGAATTAAACATAAATAAATCAATGTTGAATCAGTATACTTTGTTATACATACCACAAGGGATTGTATTCAAACATTATCTTATAATTTATATTTAATAACAAGCTGATTGTACTTTAATAGACCATCAAACTAAGTCCTAAGATAATAGAATTATGACAAGATTCAAATAAGACATAACTCACAACTCAATAACAAACATAAACATCTACCCCAGCCAGGAATCAAACCAGGCGGTCTATTATGAACTCTTAATTCCAGCCAAGTTCCAGTGTAAACGTCAAATTCGTGTTACGAAAGCGGCCACGTGACACTTTTTAGCCAATCATACATCGTTTAAAGCCCGAGAAATGAATTGCCTGGAACGTGAATGGTTTTATAAAAGTTCATAATGGGCCCGCTGGCCTTTGTTGCCAACAGGTCACCAACTGGGCTACATGGTTGTCAAGTTCTTACCACATTTCAATGTAGGTAAATATCATAAATTTTCTACCTTGTATATCCCAATTTAAGAGCCTTATCCAGAGCTTCAGTTGACCTTTTCCCAGACTGGCAATAGAAAATCAGTTCATCTGATGATGACGGTTTGGGTCTTTGGAACTGTTTCTTAAACTCCTCTTCCGACATTGAAGTTAAAATGTCAGACACAGTACTCACTGTAAACAGAATTACATTTAGTAGGTAAGCCTAATATAAAATATCTCGCAATTAAAATGAACATTTTATTATATTTATTTTAATTATAATTAAAAATAAAATTTACGATTAGCCATCATCATAAAGGCTAACTGTGGGAATATATTTTTTTAGTTTTCTCATGATAGTAAAACAAAATTATTGATTGAAGTCTTTGTTGAAAATAATTATCATATCACATTAAATAATAAACTAAAAAATATTACATGGAATATTAATGCTGGATGGAATTTTCCCAGTGGAGTTCACTTCATCGGGGTTGCGAACATCAATTATTACTTTTTCAGGTTGGTGAATCACTTTTAACATGTCCTCATAGCTGACCACACGCTGGGGGTCGACCATTTTACCTGGCCTTGGGTCACTTCGCTGACTTCCTTCAGAGCTAAATACTCTCAAATATATAGGTGCAATTACAATTATTCTACTTGGAGAGCCTAGTGAAAGAAATTAATCAAAAATATATTGAACACGAATATTGAATATGTATAATCGGAAGGCTAATAATTTAGAAAGCATATTTACAAATACTTTTAACATGATTGTATAGAAATAAATTCAGAAAAGGCTTAACTTACTTGAACTTTTTGAAGGCCGGGTTGGAATAAACCTTTTATTTTGAAAAACAAACAAAGATGCAATAACTTTAAACATCTAAATAAATTCTAATGAAGTTAGTTATAACAACTTTCACACTTTACAAAACATTATGATTCCTTTTATCGTATTGAACGTATCTCCAACGAAAAATATAAATGGATATTGGAGTTAAAAGTTATATATTGTTTTAATATAGTTATGTATTTCTATTTAGCCGATGTTGTTTGTATTTAATTATACACTTTCTATGAATCGTAGTGAGTGAATAGGTACTCTGCACAGAGTACTTAATCACTACGTTTTAGTACTCTGTATGCTATGAATGCAGAATGACATAGGTACGTCAAATACAAAGTCCAGTGACAAAAAAGTCTGATAATGTGGAGTCACAGACAAAATACACGCCACGCACAGATCGTGTAAATGGTTTGTGTCTATGAATGGTAATGAAAAGGTTACACGAAGAACTTTATTAATCAAGACGGCAAGCTTCGAAAAGAAGATGGATAACGTGATATTAGATAAACAATTTCGACCTATCATCTAGGTTGACTAACACATACTGTTTTTACATACTCTTTGACTAGAATTAATCGGCTAAACTGGCAATGTGCCGGCTTTCAGTATATAACAAAGTACTCTGTGGTGCCGGCCGTATAGCTCGAAGGACCAAAAACTATTGGAGAAGAAAGTAAAAGTTCTCGATAAAAGGTTGCCCTTGGTCCCGGTGGACTGATTACCTGAAGTAGGCGGTGGTTATTCGTTGGATTAAGAAGTATAGTAGGAATTATAGTAAGCCTTCCAGCTACAATAGGTCAAATCTGGTCGCAGTGGCCTGGGATACTTACCTGTCCCAAATGCGAAAATTCAAAAAGTGAGCCTACTGTTTGTTTTATTTCAGTCGATTCACAATTAAAACATACATTATGTATATTAAAAGGTGTATTTTTTTTCCATTTTAGATACTAAGATTTTCTGAAGCGAAGCGTAAGGTTCTTTGTTATAAATAAAATAAGAGAAGTATTAAAATATAATTTTATTATGGTAAATTATTATTTTAAAAGTACAAAACATTCAAAATAGGCAATTATGGTTGATTACCTTTACTTGAGAATTAATATTTTATCAATTCAGTCTTAGTTAATTTGAAAATTGTGATGCTCTGTCAAATTGTGATGTTAATCTGTTTCAGCCCCTATAGTCATATAAAATAAATAGAAGTATATTAAAATGAGGAGAAAGGAGAATATCTATTCTCTTAACCAACCTCTATTATGGAAGACAACAATATTTTTTGGCTCTTATATCCCCATTAGGTGCTGATAAAGTAGCAAAATATTTAAGAAGTTAAAATACACAATGTTTAAAAAATACAAACACAACATGCCATATTTTGTTGTCACAAGGAATCCTTGAAATTGATTCATCTTAAAATCACCACAAAATTAATATAAAAATGCATTGAGTGAGTAAGTTTTTAAGTATCAATATAGTTTCTTAGATTACAGTTTCATTAGGTACTAATAGTATTGTTATCAAAAAGTATTGATTCTGTCACATACAGACATAAATAATTATAAATTAATTGCAAGATTGTATAAATCTGTTGACGCCCAAAACAAAGTTCTTCTTATCAGTACATTATGTAGGTATCTTATCAATACATATTATCAGCATAGAGACACCTAAAACAAATTAATTAAGTTTCGTTTTTTTAACTTTGTAGAGAGTATAAGTAGTGTTATATTTCAAATAAAATATACACAGTTTTTGGTCTGAAAAGCTAACTAATTTTATTTATAGTTAAGTTAACACTTAAATTATTCTTTTTACACTAAAGCAGTGTGCCATAAGCAGGCTATAACTATTTCAAGTCTATTATTTAAACTTATACTTTACTAAGTTGTAAATAAATGTATAAAAGTACATTGAAAATACTAAAATAGTGACAATACATACTGTTTTATGTTGAGTAGTGTGTATGTCTTATTATGAGACAGAATCAAAATATTGAGTATTTATAATAACATATTAGTCTGCTCTGTGTAAAGTAGCACTGGGTCAATAAAATTACAGGAAATGTATAAAAATAAACCTACCACCATACATTTAAATGCAATGCAATATTGTTACCTATTTAAAAATATTAAAAAAAATATGAAATTAGAAAACCTTAAAGTAAATGGTTTCTATTTTTTTGCTACTTTTTCAAAATACTTCTTTTTCTCATCTGGGTTCGGAATTATCTGGAAAAAAATTTGTGTGTTTACAAAAGATGATCATAAAAGGATATCATTCTCAACACAGACTTGCCAGGTACTTACGGTGTCTTGACCAGGTTTCCAGCCAGCAGGGCATACTTCACCATGATTATCAGTGTATTGGAATGCTTGCACCAGTCTTAAGGTTTCATCTACAGACCGACCCACAGGAAGATCATTCATTGTAATCTGTCTTAGAATTCCTTTGTCATCAATTATGAATAACCCTCTCAATGTGTGTCCCAAATCTTCTAAATAAACACCATAATCTTTAGCGATCGAATGTGTCAAATCGCTCAGAAGCGGTATGTTGATTTTGCCCAGGCCCCCCTCCTTGCGGGGGGTGTTGATCCAGGCTAGATGAGTGAAATGCGAATCAACAGAACAGGCAACCACTTCAGTATTGATTTTATTGAATTCTTCGATTCTTTCAGAGAACGCTAGAATTTCGGTGGGACACACGAAGGTACTGCAACCACAAAAAAAGCCATTACAAATTGACAAAGTATACATAATTTGAATAGTTTGTTAGATATTTAAGAATGTCTTACAAATCTAAAGGATAGAAGAAGAACACTAAGTATTTTCCTTTGTAGCTGGACAGCGACAGTTGTTTTATTTCTCCATCAATGACCGCAGTCGCCTCCCACTCCGGTGCCGGCTTTGAAACTGAAAGTTTATTTTCTAACTGAAATTTTCATGATTCGATAAAAGTTTCTTGTACTTAGTACTTTATTACAACTTACTCATGGCTTTTGTGAATTGTAATTTGTGATCTATTTTTCTTGCTCCTCCAGGGAAAACATTGCCGCTACCAAAAGAATAACAAGAGTCACTCTCAAACATAGAAGAATTACAATGATTTATGACACATTTGAGCATTAGTACCAGTGTTATGATAAACTTCATGTTGATTACTAATAGGAAACTACAAATTTCAATACAATATTGTAATAACAATGATTTAATTTAAGTTTAAATCAAATGTTATCTTTAATAAATCCGACAGTATGTTATCTTATCAGCCGACGGATATGACGTGACAATTTGACAGTGAAGTGACACTCTTGACAGAACCGTACCTAATCATAGACAAACCATAATGAATCTACATAGTCTACATTCTACAAGCGACCATGAACTTATTGCTTTTACTGGATACTTAACTTCGTAGAGGTACTTGAAGTTGGATGACGTCAAAACAGAATGACCATTTACTATTGTGTCCATGTTATCTATAGTCTATAGGATATATGATTCGATTGTGTTAAAATATTTTTATAAATGCAGTGCACTTAAAATAAAGCAAATGTACCGAACTAAATAATATTATTTCATTTCAACATCACCTTACAAATAATATAATCATATAAAAAAGAAAATGTGTGCAATTCACACGTGGTAGAAGTGAAACTTTCCAAAATTTTGGTTTCAAGATAATGATAAGAAAAAGCAATAAATCGAATCTTAAAGCAATAAATCGAAGCGCCATCTATGAATACAACTTAGCACTTTTTTAAAATCTATCTAGCAATAAAACGAATGTTCTATCTTACTCCTCACGCCATCTATGAAGACAACTTAGCATTTTTACTGTCTGTAAAGAATGAAATTCTTATTTTTTGTTGATAAATTCTTTGAAAATATTTAAAAGAGCATTTGAAAGTATTTAAAAACAGTATAAAAATAAAACTAAAAAAAATAAAACTAAAAAAAAGAAATATTGTGAGACGCGAACCTGCGCATCAGGTTATTGTGTATCTACGTCCTGACCATTTAGCTACGGACAACTTAAATTGAATGACGAAATTAGCGGTTATATTATCTTACCTGTCGTTGCATCCGGTTTCAAATCACTAACGATTCTAAAGAAGTTTCACTTCAAAAACATCAGTTTTCATGACATTAGGATAATTCTGAAGAAATTATAATAAAATATGTTAATTCAATATTATAATTTTTACCACCAGAAAAATTATTAGAAAACATTTTGATGAACCAAATCAAAATAGGACATAATTTTTCTAAACAAATATGGACACCCTACAATTATGAAGGACAACCTCAATCAGTGAGCCGCTGTGACGGCTCACGGCATTGCATCCATCTTCAAGACGTACCTCTATATCATCAGTTATACATATTATATACAATATGCAATGGACCAATACATTTAAAATCCATTTTATGCACTATTAATCTGTGGCTTCAATGCAACGTAGTCTATGGTAGATTTTTATTCTGTGAAATTGACGAATTGTTCGCTTCGCTTGCATTCGCGTTTTTAGCGAACGTCGTTTGTATATTACTACTTTTGTTTTAATACTATATTTTGTTAATACGTTAAACAGGAGTCACAAAATGAGATTATTTGGAGAAAAAATATCATTGCCCTAAGTTTGGTACTTAAAAACCCATCGCAAAGCTTTGCGGTAAGTTTATTTATAAGTTTACTTCGTGTGTCCGATCTACTTGTCGTTCACTATGGCGGTCTGATTACATTACTTTTTAGTTTAGTTTATTTTTGTAAATATATTTTTTGTTCCAAATATATACTGAGAGTGCATCGTGTGTAATGCTGGAATATTGTTTTAGATGGATGTACCAGACGAAAGCGTTTTGGACGTAGACTTATTAGCTGACGATGGATCAGAGGAAGAATGCGAAGCTCCGCCGTCTTCTGGTAATATTTATTTATTTTAGAACGATTACATTGATACAAAAGTGATTCCACTTCGTATCTTTGTTATACTAGATTCTTGGTAGTAATTAGTGAATTCAGTATTAAAATCTATTTAAAACCTATAAGCGTCAAATAAAAATAGGTAATTTTGTTAAAGACTTCTCCTTTCTTTAATGTTCCCTTCGGAAAATTGTTATTTTGTGCTTGTTTATTTTTAATTTATGTTTACCTGCCGATTATTGACTTTTGAATTTGACTCTAAAGTGAATCAATAAGTGTGTTACCACTAACTTTTGTGTTCCATTCTGTTACCTCATATAAATTACAATTGTTTATTCTATTTAACATTAGCACTACTCATACTCATTCGGCCTATCTAGCTATTAGAATTACATTACATGCAGTGCAGATCACTACCTCATGTCCTTTGTTGAACAGCAATCTCTACTCCTTACTCTGACTCATACTCTTGCACATATTTCTTCTTTTAAAATAATTTATTCACTATCACTACTGTTTGTTTCCCGAGTTATCTTATAAAAAACTACACACTGCAAATACCCTACATCCCTTCGAAAACTCACAACTGACTGAAACAATATATTTTAAGTGTACTTTGTCATATTCAAAATCTTGTATTCATTATTACAGGTCAAATTTGGAGCTTGAGTTACATGTTCTTGTAATTAAATTTTAGGATTTTCTTTATAGAACTTGGCACCCATTCTCCATTCTTTTGTTGGTGAAGTCAACAAAAATGCATATTCTTAATATTGAACTTGGATCTTGTTTCATATTTATGTGTTTGAAGGGATTCATTATTACATATCTTTCTCTACATCTGCACCATAGTGCAAACTGGAAAAGTGACTACGATTATAATTAAATTTTATTTTATAGAGTTCTATGCGGGGCCAGCTTCGACACCTACATCATGCGCGTCGTCTCCGCGAGGTGAAGAGCCGGCCTCACCCCACGGGGGCATCCCTCAGCCTGGCTTCTTTCATCATCAACCATATGCTAGGCCGTTCTTCACATCTGGACGACGGGGCCCCGGAAGACCGAGGAAGGAAGGAGCTAAGTTGGCAAGAGAGGGAAAAATTGTCAGGAGGTAAATAAGTCACACGGAAGTCCCTACTGGAGGACTTGTTCAAAATCATGAATCATTGACCCATTGTACACTGTGAAACAAAAATCATGTTGAATAAAAAATTAATAAATGTAAAGCATATAACTAAGCAGCTGATTTTGAAATGTATAATATATATTTGGTGAAGTTCTAGCATTATTATTATTAATAATAATAATTTATCAATTGCACTAGTTACAACTTAGATTTATTTTATGCTTACAGATACAGAAGCAACCCTGGCTCTGTTAGAGGGGCAAAGAGGCACCGTGGGAGTCGTGATGATGCTCTCGATGAGATGATGGATGAAGATGATTTCACCATGCCGGCGCCGGAGGAACCGCCGTACATGCCGGAAAAATGGTACTTGGCACTTACAAATACATTAAATTATGTCAATACTCAAAAAGAAAAATTAAAAATTAATTCTTTAATATTTCTTTGGTTATTTTAGGCCTGGGAAAGTCTGTGCTCTATGTAACCTGAGTGAACGCAGTCAGTTGGGTCAGGGAGAAATGAGACAGATTGCTTGTAATATTGAGGGTGATGGTAGTACCACACCTGGGGTGACGAACTCTGGGGGCGCCACTCCCACGAGTGTGACAACACCGAGCACGCCCACCATGCCAGTGCCTGGCGGCCTGGCTTCCCCGCCCCCTGAGCTGGTGGACACAAACCCACTCAACCAAACAGCTTTGCCATTAAGCAGGCGCCAGAAAGCATTCAACAAATGCAAGTAAGTATTTTTCCTGGTTTTCTATGCCTTGCCTAAATTAACTTCATATGTATGTACAAAATCTTCCATTAATGATCTTGTACTTATTACTAGAAGAATGAGATTGAGGAAGGGAGAATTAATAATTACTCTGCTTAATAGTAATAAAAACCACAGTCCATCAAGTGTCTTGATTATTTATCATCCTATTTCCCTTCTCATTTTATCTAAAACAATTTTATTTCTTCTTATTCATGTTCTGTTATAACTTCAGAGGACAAATGCATGATAAAAGACGAATGAATTGTTAATTAAGAAAGTAATCATAATTGTGGTTATATTCACACCATTTCAATGTCTAGGACCCCCCTCTATAACATGGAGCACACGGATGAACTATCGATTATTGGATATGTGGAGTCTATTGAAGTGACTGCAGTGGTCAGCTCGAGGATGTTCTACATCCACCGCTGCTGCCTGGAGTTCAGTCCGCCGTTCCAAGACCAGGTGGCGGCCGCGTCCAGCAGCGACGAGGACAAGGAACAACTGGAGGAAGCCAGGGTCAGGGGCATAGTCACTGTAGCCCTGTCTAGGAAATGCTCCTTTTGTCAGAGATATGGTGCGAGCATTCCTTGTAAGGTACGCTATTATCACGTAACACACGTGTAACGTAACAGTATACACGTAAACATACTTCTCCCTTGTCCAGAGGTGGGCGTAAATGGCTGCGTCATAGTTTGATAACTTTTGCAGTCATTTATGAACAGTTCAAATTTTGTATATGTATTTTATTTATGTTCAATAAATCTTTGAATCTTATATTTAAATACTATTGCATAAGTGTAGATTTCTGTATAATATTTTGATTTTGCAGATGAGTTGCAGTAAATATTATCATCTACCCTGCGTCCTTGCGTCTGGTGGTTTTATGGATTTTCACATGAAATCGTCCTTTTGTAAGGATCATTTGTATCAAGTGCCGCTTATATGTGAGTAGTGTATGACGGCATTTATTTATACCAAATTATTTTGACTGCAGTGCCGGCGTTAGAGGGGGGCGCTCTGGGCGTTGATTTAGAGCGCTAAAGGAGGTGCGCCACATTTGGGGGAAGAGCAAATAAAAAGAAAAAAAATATCTTAATAAACGTTGACATTGGTGCAGCAAAAAAGCTCGATTTTGATTTTCTTATGTGGGCGTCACAATATTCTTGCCCGGGTGTCAGTGGCTCTAACGCCGGCACTGGTTGACTGTTTAGTTGAACATGTGTTAACAAGTAATGTGTTGTAGGTGCAGCCGATATTGAATGTCGGACGTGCCGCACGATCGGCGACATCGCAAACCTCATGACGTGCGTGATATGCGGCGCGCACTACCACGGGACTTGCGTCGGGCTCGCGCAGTTGCCAGGTTTGATACTTACCAATATCATCGTTATTCAATGTAGGATGGGACTTTAGTCATATAACTAAACTAGGAAATCGCATTCGCTTCGAGAAAAATAGTAAAAAAAATAATATATGATATAGCCTATGTCCCCCGGGGATAGTGCAGCTTCCCAACAGTGAAAGAATTTTTCAAATCGGTTGCTTTGTTTCGGGCCCTATTTAATGCGAACAAACAATCAAATCTTTCCTCTTTATAATAGGTATTAGTATAGATATAATATGGCCTATGCATTGGTCTTTTAAGGCTATCATGCCCCAGACCTAAATGCGATCGGATTGTTTGAATAACCGGCCCATTGCGGTCATGCCATGCGCAATGTGATTTCTTTTAAAGATTTTATTCTACAATTTTGTATTTAATAAAAATGTAATTCCATGCAAAATTACAGCTTTCTATCACTATCTACTAGGTTTTGAGCGCTATGCTGCAGACGGTCTTGACGCAACTATAATGAGGGTTCCGTAGTTAGACTGCTTTTCCTCCAGAGATGTGCTATGTTACGTTGCTATGGATGCGTTTGATATCCACCAATCATATTCATTGGTGGAAATCAATGAATTTATTGAACCAAAATATATTTATTGGATTTCACATCTTCGCAGTATAGCTGAATAGCACATCTCTGGAGGAAAAGCACCCTTAAACCGGTGTGTGTGTGTGTTTGTGCAGGTGTCCGTGCGGGCTGGGCGTGTCGCGCGTGCCGCGTGTGCCAGGTGTGCCGCGGCGAGTGCGCGGGCGGGTCGCCGGCGGACGCGCGCGCCGTGGCGTGCGAGCACTGCGACAAGCTCTACCATGCCACGTGTCTGCGGCCCGTCATGGCCACCGTGCCCAAGTACGGCTGGAAGTGCAAGGTGAGGGATACTAACGCCACTTACCATCACATTGACGTTTTAATAAAAAAAAAATCAATTTTGAAAATTAAAACATTAAGAAAGTTGGATGGCTCGTTTGCATACTTTCGGGTCTGAAGATTCGCTATTTAATATCAGCGTTTTATCTACCAATAAAACGCTTATTAAGCGATAATCTTATTTGGAGCCTAAGTAAACTATTTGAGAGTAGCGTATTTGATTTCCGGTAACGCGTCCGTTTTACCCTCGAATTCTCATTTTCATTGGTCGTCCCCCAACTATTTTAGTTCTCTACCTGTACACCAGGTGGCGCCGTGTGCAGGAGGAGGTTCACAGATATAGATAGACCCATGTCTGTGAGGAGGTTAGACTTGGTGTGCATTGCTTCATTGGATCTCAAATATTAAACAAATGTTTTCACCGGGCATATTAGGCCTCAAATAAGGTTATCGCTTAATTAGCGTTTTATTGATAGGTAAAAGATGTTTGATTGTTTTTATGATTTGAGCCAAATTGTGATTTAACAAGATGTCAGAATGAAAGTTGACTTATAAGATTGATTTCATGTCTGGAGTGTGTGAATATTACCATTTAAATGTCTCTGCAATTAAATTTAAACGAATCAATATAAATCAAGATCCGAAAATAAGATTCATCCAAGTGGAAATGAGCCCCTAGTATAGAATAGAATAGAATAGAATTCATTTATTGTGAGACTGTTTACATTTTACATGTTGGCGTTAAAATCAGATAGGTAAGTATTAACAGTCTACCCTTATCGGGCATACAATTTATATTTTGTTCCATTCGAAAAATCAAAAATGATGCATGATGATGAGGAATGCTGCGCTCGTTCCAACTTCCAACATATACATGATGTGCAGTGTTGCCGCGTGTGCTCGGACTGCGGCGCGCGGTCGCCGGGCGCGGGCCCCTCGTCTCGCTGGCACGCGCACTACACGGTGTGCGACTCGTGCTATCAGCAGCGGAACAAGGGCTCGTGCTGCCCGCTGTGCCGCCGCGCCTACCGCGCCGCCGCCTACCGCGACATGATCCGGTGCACTGCTTGCCGCAGGTATACTCCGCTCTGTACTCCGCTCTATACTCCGCTATGACCACTCACAGGTATACTCTATACTCCGGTATGACGACTCCCAGGTATACTCTATACTCCGGTATGACGACTCCTGTTTATAAACAATCTTACAGTTAGTCCATTCTAGATAATTTGGCGGCATTATTTATAATTTTGTGAAACTACTGCTGTGTTGTACCTTTATGTGAGTACATTAAAAAATAAATCTCACCCTCCCTCCCCTTGAAAAAGGCCCATTTTACAGATTTTCTTAACTTTCAGAAAAACGATACAAAGTAGAACAAAATGAGTAAATTATTTCTTGATAAATTACCTACAAATAAGTTCCTACATTCATTTTCATACCAATTATAGTTTCCAACTTTATGGTGCGTCAAAGTTTAGTAAAAAATCTGTGCATAGCAAAAATTCAACATTTAAGAGGCAGAAACCCATAATAATTCGTAATTAATACAAGAAATTCGTTATAATCATTACCTATAGTATAATAAATTAAGTGTAATAAAACAGAAGCCAAAACAATCATCTTTAAAATATGTGTCATTTTGTCTACAATGTTTAACAGCAAATCATGCAAAAAGTACTGGAGTAAATTGGATTCGGTTTTCAATATTGTATTGCTGAAGATCTAATTTAAAACCTGGTGCTTGTTAAGTCATGATACGTTGCTTAGAAGCCGAGAATTTAGAATTTAAGTTAACCCTATTTTTAGTTACCTTTCTCACCTGGTACCTGTGAATTGGCCGTCTAACCAACTTAGAATGTATGCGGGCATTTAATTTTGTCCTTTAGAAAATAAGTTACGTCTGGGGGCACTGGGCTCTTGATGTATAAGCATTCCTATTCACAGAAGGGCTCATGTTACAACTTTTGGTTGCCCATATTGATTCTTATCATTAGATGCATGCTATTAACTTGCTTCTGTTATTGGCAGGTATGTCCACGGTATGTGTGACCCTGATGCAGACCCTCAACAGTACAGATTGAAGAAGGAACAAAATCCGATATATGAATACAATTGTCCACTATGCAAAGCGCATATGCAGTCGTCTGGCTCTAAATCTGGATGTAAGTACATTTGTAAGACAAGTCATCTACATTTCTATATAAATAATAGTGGTTCTCTGCAATCTTTGCTATTTTTATTTTCATATTTGGTCTGTATGATAGTGTATGTGAAAATAATTATACTGAAATTCATGAATAAATTGTTGAATATAACATGCCTTTAATATTTTATTTGTTTAAATTACCAGCATTTGATGAAGACACCATGGCATCGACGTCACAAGATTCATCGTTTGGTGATGAAAACTCTCAACAAGAACAGGACCCACTTGCAATAGAGACTAAGGTACATTTTGTATTGATACTTTTTAACAATCAACACATTTTTATTTTAACACATAGATGGATGAATCAGTTGAAATCAGTTTTTAGCTATCTGAAGAAACACTTTAACACAGTAACACAACAATCACTTATAAATTGGATTAGTCGTAATAAAAGTAAGCCATAGTAATTTGTTTGTATATAACTTTGTATACAGTCGGACGTTGGTCTCGGCAAGGGCAAGCCTTTCACGGTGTCGTCTAAGGTTGCCAAGAAGAAGATGGGTGGCTACAAGCTGAAGGGCGGGTTCCCTCTCGCGGGCAAGTTCCAGAAGCGACAACGGTCGGTACTAGACTTTGGCAGGAAACGAGGCTCTAAACCTAAAATGAGGGGAGTGTTTGGAGTGCCCGGGCTGGGGCTGCAGCGACCGCAGGCTCCAGATAATAAGACCGCTGAAGATGATCCAGGTATTAATAATTAAGTATATCTTTTAAGTATATAATCATGAACACTAGCAGCTTGTTGTAACTTTTTTTTATAATTAATTTATGTTTTGTTGTCAAAATTGAGATACCTAATTTTTTTTTGTTTAAATTTGTTCTGTTTTTTTATTTTTGCGAATGTTAGATTTTTTTCTTATGATTTTTTTTTTGTTACTCAAGCAATATTTTATTATTTAAGCAGCTCAGGGCTACAAAAATAGTATCTCACGCCAGAGGTCGAGATATGAATCCAAGACATGCGCCTCTAACTTTTCGAACTCATGTGCGTATTAAAAATATTATTGCTCTCTTAAGTTTAACATTTAGATACAAAAAACAGTGTGAGGAAACTTGCATGGCTGATGTTTTGCTTAATGCCCTCAAAGGAGTGTGATGCCTGCCAATCAGCATTTTGCAAACAGTTACAATGACCTTAATATTTGTTTGAAAGAATGCATTTATCTCTTTAATATAAACATACTGGTACTTTTTATGGGACCAAGCACTCTTGGTTGTCTCACGTTCCAACGTTGCACTCATGTTCCAATACATATTAATTACACTTTTCATGAAAAAAATTGTAAAATATTGTTGTGTCAGTATGTAAGCATTTGTTTATCAGAAATGAAAACTTTTTGCATGCAATAGGCTAGTTTATTGTTGTTACATACAGAAACTATAATCTGGATAGTCTGGTGTGTTTATATTTTAGAGATGAGGTAATTGGACCCATTAGTGGTCGGTGAAATGTGGTATGTTTGTTCCAGGCGTGGACAATAAGCTCATTCTGTGTTCGAGCAAGGACAAGTTTGTCTTGACCCAAGATCTGTGTGTGATGTGCGGGGCCGTGGGCACCGACTCTGAAGGCTGTTTGATAGCGTGCGCGCAGTGCGGCCAAACTTATCATCCATATTGTGTCAATATAAAGGTTAGTAATATTCTAAGTTAAGTAAATATCAATAAATTGTTAAGTACCTATTGCTACGCCCTAACAGGGTTCATGCTCAGACCGCTGTATATGTACCTAATTTAAGACCATGTATGTACTACTATAAGCATGATGCAAATAAAATAAATATGAAATATTATTTGTAGTAGTAGGAAATGTATAGATTTTGTAAGTTTAAAAAAGAAAAAATATATGTTTACATAAAAAAATTTGGATTGAATTACTGATGTCTAATTAATTTTATCGTAGAATAGCCTTTCCTTGCAGTCGAGTAAAGAAATAGTGGCAGATATGGTGTATTCAGATACCCATAAACTTCTTACTGAAGGCGTAAATCAATTGTTACTCAAAAATAAATCAGTGTTGTGTCTTTTTAATCTTTCTAAGTTATCAAAGATCGTTTCTCCCTGGAAAAGTATCAGGATCACCTGAAACTTACCGACCACTGGATCCCATATAGGGTATCTTCAGTACTATGCCAGTGTTTGACGTGGTGATGTGAAAAGTAAAGTTTCTGAAAAAGTATACATAAATTTCTCTTTTTCTTTATCATCACTAGTATTAGCTATTTAGTTTATATGGACTGTAACTGTAGAATGATATTCATTATGTACACCCTACGCCTCATTGTTACTTTCTCTTTTGTTTTTAAGCTAAGGTTGCCTGGAAGAGATCGCTTTTTAACGATAAGGCCGCCTTTTGTATGCCACATTATTTTTTAAGTATTTCTACTTGTTTGTTAATTTGGTGTACAAATAAAGTGTATTTGTATTGTATTGTATTCTGTTGTGATGTTGTCAGGTGTCAGCGGTGATAGTGTCGCTGGGCTGGCGCTGCCTGGAGTGCACGGTGTGCGAGGGGTGCGGCTCGCGCGGGGACGAGGCGCTGCAGGTGCTGTGCGACGACTGCGACACGGCGTGGCACACGTACTGCGCGCGCCCGCACCTGGCCGAGGTGCCGCGCGGCGCGTGGCGCTGCGAGCGGTGCCGCCGGTGCCTCGTGTGCGGCACCTCCGACACGCCGCTCTGGTGTGACAACTATACTGGTGACTAGCTTGATGTACTCAGATCACAGATTACCCCCAATAGATACCGCATAAGTGTAATTTTCTTAGAGTTTGAACTCATAAAATTTGGCGGAAGGCGCGGCTTGCGGGGGGCAAAATAATGAGCTGTGATTGGCTATTTCTAATTCATACTTGAACTTGACGGGTCAGTATTGGTCGAAATTAATGTCGTAAACATGCAAATGCACGTACGTGTTGGCGCGCGTCAGTTGCCTTGTATGCAGTATCTATTGGAGGTAATCTTTGTTTCAGTTATTCTGATTAGACTAGTCCTATGTGGTAAACAAACTTACGCTCCAACTCGGTCACTAACGGTTGGTTAAATCGCTCTTTAGTACAGAATTTGTATGGTGATTCTTTACTAAGGAGCGATGTAAGTAACCGTTAGTGATGCTGAGTTGTGGCGTTAGTCTTTTTATCGTTATTTGTTATTTTAAAATAAGGTTGACACAAAATGAAAAGAATTTAAAGACTAATCTATGCAGGGTTGACACTGCATTATATACAAATTGTGTGTAGACACATGTACAGTTGATAAACTGTATAATTTATACAATATAGATAATGTAGAGTACTCTTTACAATTGAGTATTTAATTACAGAATTTGTGTTTTAAATTAATTGATGTGAACTGTGCAAACGCTTGTAAACTTTTTACTGTAAATGAAGTACTAAATATATTATAACAAAACCAAAGTATAAGCACACAAATCATGGACATATAGAAACTTTGTTAAAATGAAGATGTCCGTGTTTCGTGTTCAGAGTGTGCGCCGTGCGCGTCGCTAGTGATGTGCTGCGTGTGCTCGGAGCCGTACTCGGACGGCGAGCTGATCATCCAGTGCTTCGGCTGCCGGCGCTGGCTGCACGCCGCCTGCGACAGCATCCGCAGCGAGAGCGACGCCGACCTCTGCTGCCGGGCCGGGTGAGTGTACCACCTGTACCACCTGTTGGGAATACTAACGCCCCAACTTAGAGTCACTATCGGTTACTTTAGTCGCTCCTTGGTAAAGAATCACCATACAAATTCTGTACTAAGGAGCGATTTAAGTAACCGTTAGTGACTCTGAGTTAGAGCGTAAGACTTAAAGTGTCTATTCCTGTTGAAAGCTTATTCTATGTTTTAGGTCATTTTAATTATTATTTTAATGTACAAAAATTTGTGTGATCATGGATTAAATTGGAAATAAAGGCAGAAAAAGATCCATTGATGAATTTTTATAATGGTAGAAAAGATTAACAAGGATACTGGCTATATACGAGTATTATTTGGTATAATTCAATTATTTCCAATGTATGATGCATATGTATTGAGATATGCTCAGCAACAAAGATTTTTTATGACATACCGACGTAGTTAATTGTGGTCTAAATCACGACTAGTAGGTATAAAGTCCTAGACACAACTCCATGTCAATTCTCCGTCACCAGGTACAAGTGTTCGTTGTGTCGCGGGCGCGACGTGCCGCCGCCGCACATGGCGCGCGCCATCGAGCCGGCGCCCACTCTCCCCGCCGCCCCCGCGCCCCGCGCCGCGCAGCGCCTCACGCCGCACGCGCTCGGGTTGGGCGGCGAGTACTACGTGGACGACGTGTGTCTGTCCCAGCGCGGCGCCCACCACATGAAGCAGCTGGAGGCCGAGATGGGCATCACGCATACACGACGCAAGCGACGCTTCAAGAACGACAACGCTGAGAAGGACGCCGGTGAGCTTCTTTCACTTCATTGTGTTCGTGTGGTATATAATGAAATTTTAACAAAAAAAATCGACTTCAAATGAGGTACATCCATTCCAATAACAATAAAAAAAGAATCATCCAAATCGGTTGGCGTGATATTGAGTTATTCGTCCATTTGTCGCGCACATACTTAATGCGAATTTAAGACATATGCTTTTGACATGGATGCCATTGTCAGTTCTCGCTCAAATTTAAGTGGGTCCACATTACAAGCACCAGCTTTCGATTAAAAAAAGAATCATCAAAATCGGTTCACCCAGTTGAAAGTTATGAGGTAACAAACTTAAAAAAATATAGTCGAATTGAGAACTTCCTCCTTTTTTTGAAGTCGGTTAAAAAGGCAACATTTCCGTACCTGGCGTTAATAAGTTGACGAGTTGAAGCAAAGTTTTGGGTTTGTATTTTATTTAAATCCTATTTTATACTACTACAAGCTTTCTATAATAAAAGATTAAAGTACAAATTAAACATAATATAAAATTATTCACGCCTTATACGGATTTGATTGTACGATTTCTTTATTAGAACTACCCTAATTAATAATACTTATCCTTACTAATGTGTCAGATACATGCAAAAGCATGTCCAGCTGGTTTATGTAACTTTGATTTTCGGTTTGGAAGGTGTTTGAGTAACAATAAACATTTAATAAATATGGATAAAATAGTTAATTTACTTCAAAATTAATATCAACTAATAAAATACAATCATATTTTAACATAATAACAGTAATTTCCAACTAGATACATATTAGAAACAGACACTATGCCTTATAGTAGTCTTTACATAAACTACTGTCATGTTGAGTTCTACAATGTATCTAATGAAAGTTTTTTGAATTTTTGACGCTGGCATTGTGGATTAGAAATAATGGCATCTATTGAAACAGTGGTTCAGAACGCAGAAGGCGACGCGGGGGAAGACTCGAAGCCCGACAGCACCGCTGAAGTTAAGGAGGAACCAGGTACGCCTCTTACTATTCCAACAATATTGTTTTACCTTTAATGTGTATTTTGTGGAGTTGTTGACTGATTATGTATTGATGTGCATTCAAGAGATAATTACGATAAGTTACTGTATTACAAATTACAACAATATTCTGCAATTTAAAAACAATATCTCTCTAAATTAAAAGTAATATTTGAACAGTGAACGAATATACTATACATACAAGTTTAATGGTTAATTGTTTTTGAAACTCATTTTAAACTCATCAAATATTATTTAAACATCAAATTATTTAGTTATTTGAAACTCATCAAATTTAAAACTAAAAAAAAGCATATTTACGTAACATAAGCTTTTTCGAACACAATATTTACTATACTTCCCTATTTTATACAGGGTTGCAACCAAACACCAACCTCAAAGAGGGTATCCTATGGAACGTGGCCAACGACGGCCCAGCGCCTGAAGGGTTCACGATATACACCACGGACTCGGGGCTGACGGTGCTGCGACGCAAGCGGCAGAGGAACCTGAACAAACTGGGGATAGGCGGCTTCGTGGTGCGCCAGCGACAGGCCACCATCAGGGCGCAGGAGAACGATGAGAGGGATGCGGAGGGAAACCTGGCTTCGGGAGGTGAGTAGAGAAGGAAAGAGAGAGAAAACAGCAGCACAAGTATAGTCATTTTTTTAGACAAGCTCTTGTTAGTAAACCATCTTCAATCTCTTTTATCGTAATTTCAATTTGTAATCTAAAAATAAGGTAGACAAGAAACGCAAAGAATTTATAGGATATTTGCATCATTTCATGATGTTTACTATTAATTACTTTTTTAAACTAATTTAAATTAATATATCAATACAAAACTCTGTATGAGTATAAAAATCTTGGCACTACCAAGATTGTTTACCAAATAAGATTCGTCTGAAAAACGAAGTATAACTGTATAACTGTATTGGTTTCGTGTATTTCACTTATCCCGAAATATCCTGTGTGATGTAATGTCAACTTAATTCACCATTCAATATCCATTTTTGTTTATTGCTATGTGTTCACGTGCAGAATCCCCGGGATACAAGCGCAAGCCTCGCCGGAAGCCCCGATCCAAGCTCATGGAGCAATTCCCTTCCTACATGCAAGAAGCCTTCTTCGGCAAGGATCTATTGGAACCCGTCAAATCGGTTGTCAGCTCTACTGGTATGTATAATCTTTCACTAAACTGATACTTAAATCGCTCCTTATTACAGAATTTGTTGTATTGTGTAAAATAGTTGCCAGTTTGCTATTATACTATAAATGAGAAAAAATCGTTAGTAAGTTTATGTCCAATCAGAACCATCAACTGGGAAACTGCAAATGAATTTGATGATAGATGATAGCAAACTCTATAGTTTGTTTTTAAAGCACTAATTCAGTAAAACCTGTTTACACCACCAATAGACAATGTAGATAAATAATTTTGTGGCTGTTGCGACAACTGCGTAATGTAACTCTTAACGCGTAAATCAACGCCTTAGGATACAAAGGGTCTATGTCAAGAGTCAGCTCTGACTGCTGGAAAAAAAGCCACATAGATTGAGTAAAGGTTGCTGCATATGGGATGGGACGTGGACGGGGCATAAATATACGTGCGTGCTCCGTTCTCGCCTCCGTGGTGTATGCGCTGTCGTTTACATTTTCTATGGAACGATATTTCCAAAATTTTACATCCCGTCCCGTCCGGGGTAAAGACACGTTATGTATGCATCGACCTTAAGTGTACTGTAAACATGACAGGGACCCCGTCCGAGAGTCCGGTGGGTCGGTCAGGCACGCCGGAGCCGTGGCGCGATCCGGACGCCAGCGACAGCGACGGCGAAGACGTGCTGCCCGCTCTGCTGCCCTGCTCCGACCACGACCACTCCGTAATCATCAACCTTAACACGGTATGGACGTGGACATCACACTGTACTATTACTAGTTATATTATAAACTAGCTGTGCCCGCGGTTTCACCCGCGTTAATTTGTAGAAAAAACTACTAAAATATATGATGTTATATAGCCTTCCTCGATAAATGGACTATCAAACACAAAAAGAATTTCTCAATTCGAAGCAGTAGTTCCTGAGATTAGCAAACTTTCAAATTTATAATATTAAATATATCATACTGGTACACCGTTCACATGTAAGACAGACTTGTGTTAAGTTTGAGTACTTAATATATTATTTTGATACAGGAAGAGTTAGAAATCCTGCAATCGTTGAAACCTAAAGAGGAGAAGGATGATTCGTACACATGCACCGTAGATGGCAGTAAGATAAAGACAGAGATACTAGAAGACGGTCAACTGAAGCACACGGAGGACTCCACGGCGCTCAAGAACGCTATCCTCGGGCCCCAGTCGAGCGAGGAGCAGCCGCCTACGGTAGCCACTGAGAGCATCCCCACCGTGCACAGCACTAAAACTGAAACTATTAGCGGTAATTTGTTTTTTCATAAACCGATAAACTAGCAGGTTACTTGTGTCGTTTTGCTAGGAATCTTTTTTTCGTATTTGTTTAGTACTTGTCTTAGGGAAGCGCGGGAACAACAACCATCAAACACGGAAGCTAGTTATGCACTGCTTTATTGCATCACAAAGATCATACGAGACACAGCTCGCACGCACACATACATCAAGAACATACGTATGATCATCATAACCCACTGCACACATACTTAACAGTATTATTCTCTTTTTCTTAGCCAGCAACGCGTTAGTAATGACTTTGGTGTTGCTGATGTCCATGGGCGGCGATATCTACTCACCATCAGGTGGATCTACAGTTCATTTTCGCGGCTATTTCCAAAACAATTTTTCACAAAATGACACAAGTTACATATTCTACTCCATTTGCCAAGTGTAGGAAAAATTCTTACTATAATCTACGGTATGTTTTAGAACCTGGCGGATCATCCCAAGCGTCGACAATATCTCCTAAAGACGACCTGTCGCTGCTGGGCGTCAGCCTGGACGCCATGGTGCGCGATACTTTGCCCGATATGGACAGCAATGATGTCGACGAGATATTCAAGGGGGTCCTCACTGATGATTCACAGGTATTTTGCGTGTTTCAGTTTTATTATAGGTATTTTGATATAATGCATATTATTGTGAATAGTAAAATTTGTCGTTTTTAAGTACAATTCAACGCTCACTACTGACTTTGGTTTGTGGTTCACTTCCACACTGGTTGATTGGGTGACCGCTAGTGGCAAAAAATTCTTTAGCGTTTCCGTGTTTTGGAGGGCACGTAAAGCCGTCGATCCCGGTTGTTATCTTAAGATAACAGTCGTTAAGCCATGTCGGAGGCCCTCGGGCGGTTTGAAAACTTCCGACCCTCGGTTTGGCCACAATCCCCTCCACCAATCCGCACTGGAGCAGCGTGGTGGAGTATGCTCTAGGCCTCCTCAAGAGGAGAGACCCGTGCCCAGTAGTGGGCCATTAATGGGTTGAAGCCAATAGACAACTCTTGAGAAGGCCTAGAGCTAGATAAATAAATGAAAAATAAATACGTTGTTGGCGGGTAGGAATCTCAAGAATCTTCTGTATCGTACGTGAACTCCATGGCGAGCACGCCGTACTCCCAACAGCGGCAACAGCTGCAGAGCCCCATGGACTACGCGTCGCCCTACCACACCGAGTTTGGGAGCAGGTATTGCTGTTTAATGTCCGTAATATCATTACGCGTTTTAGATTCATTGCTCACATTTTGCGTCATTTGTGCAAGTCGTGGGTGTTGTTGATTATTTTTTATTTATGACGGATTATCCATCTATTTTTTTTTGCTGACTCTTGATAATTAAATTACACATGTCTTAGATGTACTTGTTGAGATTATATAGAATTGAGTTTAAAAGTTCAGAATAAAAGAAATGTCTAATGTCACTTGAATACATACAGGGTTTTACGAATTAACATAATTAATAATTTTGATTACAGTGCGTGTCCATTGTATTAATCACACGAATACTTGAAGACAACTGTAGAGACGTAACGTGCGTGGCGGATTAGATTTACAGTTACTTTAGTCAGCACATAGGCCACGTCCGTACAATGTGTATTGTTTGTGTCGTCAGCAGCAACAGCGCGCTCAGCCCGCTGTTCCCGGAGTGCAGCACGGGCGCGGCGCCCAGCGCGGGTGGCAGCGCCTCCGCCTGGACCGACGCCGGCGCTGCGCCCCCACCTTCCTACAACCAGCGCAGTGCCGATAAGATGCGCGCCGATGAGAGTTAGTATATTGTGTATTTGTACACTACATTAAAATTTATAATATGAATAAAAAATTTCTAGAACTAGCATCACGAACGTATGCCTGAAATCTACGTTCAGTTATACCATATCATAAATAATAATAAAACTTTTAGGTATGTTTATTTAAGTAGATAAAATTTTTGACATTATAACTTTGTTAAAATACGATTCGAACGAGCCACTGACGTATGTACCATGCTTATATTCAGTTGTGTAGCTGATTTCGATCAGTTGTAAGTCAACGAGGACCCTCAAAAATATACTACGTTTTATAGGCTTAGGTTCAGCGGCCACTATATCAGCAGTGTTATACGCAAACACCAACCACCCCGAGTGGAAGACGGAGTTCCCCAACTGGGTGGACCGATGCAAGCAAATCCTGAAGAAGTGGCGCGCGCTGCCCTCCGAGCAGAAGGCGCCGTACCTGCAGCGAGCGCGGGATAACCGCTCCGCCATCCGTATGAAGAAGGCCCAACAGGTAGGAGCTTGCCTTGTGCCCACGCGGCGTGTGCTAACCCAACTCACTCACCACTGTGTTACCATGTGTGCCTCACACGACCCCCCCTGACCACACACCGAGACGTTCGCTAACAAATATAACCGCTCACCTCGCGACCGCGCACGTCTCCACGAGCCCGCGTTTGCGTACCGTACGCATGCCATTCAAATATTTGCGTGCAAATGTTCTCGGTGTGCAAGTCGCAAGTTTGCTTTTTAGTATTATTGAGATATACTAAGGAGAGCTTAGAATTATTAAATGTTGAGGGACAGTGATGTGTGCTCTAAACTGGGATGAAAACCGAAGACCCACGGGACGAGATGAGGGGAGTTTCGTCAGTTGATGTGTGTCTCTGGTTTGACTACTGCAATGCTGTAGATTCTGTTGCTTGTCAGAGCTAGCACAGCTATACGTACCGAGGATTAGATGATACATCTAGATTACACACACACCGTGTAATATTTCATCCTGCAAAGTTATAATTGTAAAATTAATAAGAATGAAAAATATATTTAATATGTTGTTATTAGAAAACCAAAACGGCATATTTTTAAACTGTTAATAGATAGCATTAATCATTTTTGTTTATATTGAAAATAAATGTAAACTTATGCTTATAAATACATACAGTTATGTTATAATGTAAATGAAAATTATAATTAGTTTACACTCAAGACTCGTGTAAAAAATATATTTCATGTCTAACATAAATAGATTTAAAACAGTGCACCACTTTTAAAATAAAAAGAATTGATGTTTATTTTTATGAATCTGAAGAATCTTTGTTGTATGTAAAGTAATTTTTAGAATATTTAGAATACCTATTTTTGAGTTATATAATTTCATTTGGTTATATTATAACATGCTAAAGCAAAATACTTTGTTAATTTTTGAAAGTCAATTGTTTTCAATTATGATTTTGTTTGTTCATCAAGATATTTTTTATATAAAATTTGTATCAAATACATTTATCGGTTGATAAGTCCATGGTAGAAAGGGATATCGGTGGGTGTCGACGTAAAGAAAATAACACAGAAACTTTATAGCGTCTTAAATAACCGATACCAACCCGTATCGCCTGATCGAGCGACCGTAGGTATTGTCGATCCTACGAGACCAGGAGCTAGAAGGTCGCACATATAGTACTCGCCACTTTTTGGCCCCTCTGAACTATGCTACAAAAGCTCGCCCACGTACAGTACTGCACATACTCAATGGTACCCTAAGCTCGCTCAACGCATGGATTAGAGCGGCCACAAAGTTAGGCGGGAACTATACTAAGCACTGGTTGGATTGCGGCGCGGCAGAGTTCGGGCAGCGCGGCCGGCGACGAGGGCAGCCCCGCGCCCGCCGCGTCCCCCGCGCCCCCCGCCCCCGCAGCCCCAGCGCCCGCGCCCCCGCCTCCGCCCCCGCCGGTGGTGCTCCCGGCGCACGCGGCAGTCAGCTCGGCGACGGCGACGGTTCGCGCGCCCAACGTGACGGTGACGGCGGGCGGGCTCCTGGAGGCGGACGCGCATATCCGCGTGCTCACTCCCTCCGAGATCATGCGCACGCTGCCGCGCCTCGCGCCCCCCGCGCCCCCGGCGCCCCCCGCGGCCCCCGCACGCGCACCCACGGTACCGCGAAGCACGACCCTCGCATACGCACGATCACACGCGCGCACTACACTTCACAAGAGGGGCGGTTCCAGCACTATTGAACTGTGGATCCTTAGGATCTTGGAATCTTTCGATAAATAATGGATTATTTATCAAAGAAATGATGCATAAAATTAATTAAATCACATCAAAAATAGGTTAACCGCCTGACTCATATCTATAGCACGTCAAGCTTGTACACTCTTAACACATTCACACCTAAATCTTGGTACATTACATTTCACAGTTATTTCAAAGATGTGAAATAACGACATAAATAAAATGTTTAGTACAATAACATCTAATTTCAAATCATTTTACCATTCTTTACACTTTATTCGCTTCGAAAAACAATATAAAGTTCAAAGTTGTACTGACTGTAATACCCACCTGTAATGAACAATACTGAACAACACTAACGATGCTAAAAGTGTGTATGCGAGCCGCTTTCCGTTCGAACTTGTTGGGTGATCGCGCGATCTTGCACCTCGCGGTCCATGGCACCTAAAATCAGTTCAGTTTTACTAAAATTTGTCATCACCCAACAACAATTTTGGCTGTTTTATGGCGTTGTAAGCTGTGTTTTGTTTAAATTTTATTTTAGCTTACTTTGTTTAACGTGGAAGAGTTTTAATTCCCGATGCGCCTCCCGGACTCGAGTCCTCTGTTTCCGTAATGTTGTTGTTTTATTATTTCGCTTTGCCTTGGTAGTGTTGGCTTTAACTTGGTCGTTGGTGGCTGTTGTGCGTGCTAACATTTCTAACAATAGTTGTATTTAGTTGGTGGTTCCGTTGCGTTGTTTGCGTTTGCTCACGTTTAGAGCTTTGGAAGTTAGTTGTAAGTTCACAGGTAATAGCGTAACATAATGTTAAGTTGATATCACTAATTATTTCTGTTGTTATTATATATGTATATTTTTTAAAAAGTTCTTCTGATTTTTACAGTATCCACAGTTGTATTTTATGTAATTATAAGTAGTATTAAAGCAACACTTCATCTACGTCCGACTTCTAAAAATTATTAACATGTAACACAATATCATAAATTCAATATTAAGTTTATCATTCGATTATTATAATAATATTTAATATTATGTGTCTTTCTAAAACACAGTGTTGTGTTAAGTTGTAATTCTCTCAGAAATTCTAGCATGTCATTACCAAAGCATCCAAAAAATCTCTTATAAAAAAAATATGCAGATAACTTGTTTATTAAAAGAGACCCTCAGTCTTTTGGAGCTGCTAAACCTTGCATTGACGAGCCCCCAAGGACGTCTTTACTGCCGCAGGTTGCACTGTTTCTGAGAAGGTTCCAATGAGGACGGTTGAAGGACAGGAGAGTGCATGCTCTTCTTAATCTCCAAGATTTGATCAGGTGGCTAAATGCAATATACTGCAGAGCCAAGCCATTACACACTTTCTAACCACCTATACAGTGGATGCGAAGTGAGGTACTCAACTGAACGACCTGTGACCTCAAGTGGATCAGCGTTGTTAAAAAACGTTGGCACTCTCGCGTCAAGGAGATGTATGCTATGTACGAGGGCATTCTACACCAACAAAGAATAGTAAAAGGAGATCACATTCTGATAAAATACAATGACAGGACACTGGTAGTGTATGTCAGAAACGAAGGAGGCTTATGTTCACTTGCACTGTGTTTTATCCGACACATAATAGTCTTGTTGTAATGCAAAACAGTTATATTATTATTTACATTAAATTAATATGTTACACATATATATATGGAATTGATATAAACTTAATGTTTGATGAGAGACGGTGATTATTTAACAGTTTTCAGCATGATTTCAGTATATTGAAACAAAAACATTAAATAACTTTTTGTTGCGTTGTACATATACATATAGCATTCTAATATTTTATTGATGAATCGACAAGTAACTACTGTAAAATACTTACATTAATAGTTACAATTAACTTGGTTATTGATTACTTACAAACTTCTATCACTAGTTTATGCAAAATTACTCAAATCTACCAAATTAATTTAAAAATTATTAATTAAAAAATCGAACTTATAGTCTGAAGGAAATATTTTAAAAACATGTATGTGAGTTATAATAATATTTTTTTCCTCCTGTACACTTACTGGGGCAGTCTAAAATTTAGCGTTTTGAATGATTATAACCTAAATTAGGGAAAATTTTGAAATTATAAAATATCAATTAGTTTAACATCAATTTATATAAAACATAGAAGTTCCCTGGTCCATTATCAGGAGTTTGAGCAGCCATTTTAGTTGGCATGTTGCTAGAACTTTTGGCCTGTACTCTTCAAAGATAACAAATTATTAAAAAAAAATAATTGAAAAACATGACTTAAGAATATATCAATATAAAGTATCCTTCAGATTATAATCCAGCTTTTAGCGAGAGCATGGCAACATTCACGTTAATGCCAAGCTTTGTATAGAAGTTGTAAGTATCAGTTTATGTGTAGGAGCAAGAGCGCGCGTGCGGGCAGCAGCGCAGCGCGCGCGAGGCGGAGCAGGAGCGGCAGTGGAAGCAGCTGCAGCAGATGCGGCAGCAGCAAACGCAGCAGCAGCAGCAGATCATACAGGACCAGAGGATTCAAGGTATCTTTGTTCAAGATAGGGTACCGCCCAGTGAGGTGTTGCAAGTCTAAATGTGGATTTGATTATTTTGGGATATAGTATTTAGGTTTTATGTGTTAAAAAATTAAGGGAGCCCTGTTTTTTTGTCCTTAAACACTTTTAAGTATATGATTTGCAGAAACTTCACGTGGTGAATTTGTAAAGTTCAACAAAGACAAATAATTTGCACATTGTGTCGAATGGGAATACATTGTGTGTCATTAAGTTAGAAGGGTTATATCCTTAAAAGGTTACGCGCTTCACTTGGGTTTCATTAGATTATGTGGATTTCTTAATTACACAGGGAAATTAGAACCAATTACATAGAGATTACCGCATCAACATGAATGTTTAAGCTTTGTTAATGTGCTCTGGTCTTTACGTTACTGTTAAGGATTAAAGATTTTATTGCATCATCCTACTTCTTATGTACGAGCTACTATTGTACATCGTACGCGGATCGAAGACAATGCCCGCGGCAAAAAATGCAATTAGGAAATATGCACATACTCAGCGCACCTCGTATAATACAATTAACGTTTTCAATAAATTTGTGTTCAAACTGCACTCGTTGGGATTGGTTATTTCGCCCTGCCTTACCCTTCTTCTAAAAATGTAGTACACGCTACATCTTACTTATATTATAAATGCAGAGTTTGTGAGAATGTAAGAATGTTTGTTACCCTTTCGCGCAAAAACTACTGGACGGATTGTCATGAAATTTAGCACACGGGTAGACCATGATCTGGAGTAAGATATAGGGTACTTATTATCCCGGAAAACACGGGCAGAGCGCTAGTAGACAATACGTTTGTCGTGTGACTTTTTTGTGTGAGCTTTGTTTTTCGGTCCCCAAGCAGCGATGCAGCGGATGCGCGCGCCGGACGGCAGCCCGCCGCCCGCGGGGCCGGGCGCGGCGCCCGTGGTGGCCGCGACGCCCGGCACGGGGGCGGAGGCACCGCGCAGCACCTTCCCCGTCAACCGCTTCCAGTACGCCTCCAATGAAGACATCAACCGCCAGCTGCGAGACCTCCTGCAGCGGCATCCCGACAAAATGTGGTCCCCGCGTGAGTACTTACTGCTTATTCACACGCTGATATAATACTAGGTCAATAGTGTCAATACTGTAGTAATTAAGTTTGGTGCGTGTAGGAATTGCTAGTTAAAGACTGATACTTTATTTAAACCACGTAATTAATTCCTATATATAATTTGCTAGCTAGAGTACACGCGACGATTGCTTATGTACTAAGTTAATTGCTATAATTTCCCTCGCGCGGTACTAAAAATGCTGACAATAATTATGAAATATTTACGGTGTTAACCCGTACAGTGCGTGTAACATTATTGTTACACTTGTTAAATTGTCTGATAGTGTGCTCTATAGCTTCCAGCAGTTTTTTAGAATGCCAAATTTGCTCCGATACGTAATAGATAAGTTAACGAAGCATTGGTTTGTCCAGAAACAGGCGGCGGGGAGACCGGGGCCGAGCCGTTCCGTCAGCCGCTGCCGGTGGCGCTCCGGCCGCGCGCGCCGCCGCACCCCGCGCACCCCGCTCACCCCGCGCTCCGCCCCGAACACCAACACAGTACGACGCTCTATATAAATTTCAATGACTATAATATTACATAGACATAGCTGATTTTAGGATGAACTAACCTAAAAAAGATTTTTTACGAAACACAATCTTCTTTCAGTCGTAATGCAACAACGTCTTATTACCACGGATGGCAATCAGCTACACCAAAACATTGCTAATTCCGCGACGCAACAAGTAATGGAACAGAAGCAGAATATTGTCCAGGCGAATGGTATGATACTTACAATGTATTTCCTCTAAGTACCCTCCATTTTCGTTCTGCAAATTGTCTTTGAGGTTTAGTCAATTTGTTTTTATAATGGAGGACATAATGATGTACATCTCATATCTCTATCATATGTCTCTGTCATTTAATTATTGTTTGACAGAATAAATTTGTACCAACAAAGTAGATTATAATTATTGTATTTTGAAGAGCTATGGTACATATTTTTTACAAAATAAATATTTTTTATTGTAGCCGCAACAGGTGAAAGTAAGTCAGAAGGCGCTGATCAAGGCACAGACGAAATGGACTTGGGCGATATGGATAAGTTGGAGCAGGATCCCGGCAACATCGGCGAGGTGAATATCATTCGAACTGTCAATTGTATGAACAGTGTTTTACAAGATAAAAATTCTTAATAAGAAAGTTGTGTTTCAGATTGGAGACCCTCGAGCGGCATGAAAATTTCCGGCACTTGATATATAAAAAAATAATAATATGTGCGAGCTAAACAAAGGTGTGACGCGCTCAACCCGCTCCGCCCAACGTGTACATTCGCAACCTCAACTTTCAACCATAGTATCCGAACCTTACTGTTCCCCAGGTGGACATCCTGGGCCTGGGCGGGTCGGACGACGACGAGCTGCTGCAGTCGCTGACGGAGGAGATCGGGGAGCAGTTCAACATCCTGGAGTACGCGGACCCCGAGCTGGCCGCGCTCAACGATGCCGGCCACCTACTCGACGGACTCGAGCTCGCCGACATCGTGCCCGAGAGACACGCCAAGCGCGCCACAGAGTATGTACCACGTTTATATAATAGTAGACGAGTACTGTACTCGTCTAGGCGAGGGTAACCACTTACCATCAAGTGGCCAGCCTGCTTATCGTCAATTAAAAAATAGGCTGTAGTAGTTAGGATGAAATGAGGTGGATGAAATCAATTCACTGATATTCACTGATGTTGTGACCAACGTTGTGATGTTGTGATTAACGTTTTCCAACAGTTTCCACTAAGCATAGTACTCATCTCTATTTTAATTTAACAGAATAAGATGGTTAATAAAAAACATCTTCTATTTTTACCAGTGAGGAGCAGAAACAGGAAATGAAAATGGATGGTGAAGTCCAAAAGAGGAGTATTGAAGAGCCGAAGTTAGAAGTTAAGACTGAGCTGGTGGAAGTGAAGTCTGAATGCCAGGAGGTGAAGACTGAGTCCCAAGCTCCGGCTGGTGTGAGTCAGCTATTCCAGGACGGCTTACCTCGTGTCATCACACAGACCCAGCAAGCGGTTATGCAGGTCAGTATTTTCCCTGAAATGCTTACTTGTTAAATTTGAATTCGATTTTGCCATCTATACTCCATTCAAATTCGATTTGGACTCAACGTAAACAAACTGTTGCCTAGCAACCACAAATAAACAGGTGCATGAAACTTTTTGTCGTAAAAGTGCATTTGCAAGTGAAAAACCCCGTTTGTCATAGCACCACATTTCCAGAACATTCCTCTTAACATCTCTAAAAGCATTGGGATCCTAGGTGTCGACATTTCGAATGAAGTTCAGTTTCGGGACCACTTGGTTAGTAAGGCCAAACTAGCCGCAAAGAAATTGGGAGTGCTCTATAGAGCTAAGCAGTACTTCACGCCTAAGCACAGGTTGATGCTCTATAAGGCGCAAATTCGACCACACATGGAGTACTGCTCCCACCTTTGGGCCGGAGCCCCAGCTGGCCAAGTGGATCCGTTCAATCGAATTCAACGGCGAGCCATTCGTCTTGTCGACGATCCCAAGCTTACAGACGAATTAGAATCGCTTGAGTTGAGGAGAGATGTAGGTTCTCTCTGCGTATTCTACCGTCTGTATAATGGGGAATGTTCTGAAGAACTGTTTGGGTTACTACCTGCAGTTAATTTTCGTCACCGCACAGTACGTACCAGGTTCCATCAACACTATCTGGATACCTGGCGTTCGTCCACAGTCCGGTTCTCACGTCATTTTCTACCTCGCACGTGTAAATTGTGGAACAAACTACCTGCATCGGTGTTCCCTCTAAGCTATGACATGGGGTCCTTCAAGAAGCGGGTCTATCGTCATCTTCTTGGCCGGCAACGCGTTGGTGACGCCCCTGGTGTTGCTAATGTCCATGGGCGGCGGTGATCACTTACCATCAGGTGACCCGTCTGCTCGTTTGCCTGCTCAAAGCATAAAAAAAAAAAAAAAAAAAGTGCATTTGAACTAAAGGTCGCTGTATACGTAATGTGTTTTACTCGGACGGGACGCGACGTGAGGTTTTGGAAATATCATTTCATAGAAAATGTAAACGACAGAGCATACGTTACGGAGGTACGGACGAGACGGGAACGGCGCACGCACGGGGCGGGAAAAACATCGTAGGCGACGATGTTTAGCACGTCTCGTGCGTGCCCCGTCCCATCCGTGATTCCGCTGCGTATGTACAGTCCATAGATTACCCCCAAGTCGCTCCGTTCGCTCCGGAGAGCTAAGTAGTGATGCACGTGTATACTAAACAAGCGAAAATGGACGACGAAAAACTAATTGAGTGTGTACGATCACATTCAGCTTTGTATAATTTTGCAAATTGTATAATTCTTTTGTCATACGAAAATACTTATAAAATTGAGTCTCGTGATCTAAAACTTTGTAGAGAGTGTGGTGTTCTTTTTGTTCTCTTTTCTGCCATGTAGGATGTACAGAAAATCTCCTTATCCTTTTGACGGCCATAGCTTCTACGTCATCTAAAGTAATAGCAACAAGCCATCAAATCAATCTTCCAAACAAATCAATCTTTCATATTCACAACATGTTAGGTCCGAGTAACTGATCCCCGTCAGTGTTTATTAACCACGTTCTGTTCAAGTCCCGTCCACGTCCACGTCCCGGTGCCGTCCACGTTACGTATGCAGTAACCTTTATTCGATAAGACCAGGCAATATCAGTAGTATAAGTAGATGAATAAAATTCACTGTTGAGGTTGAATGTTATACGGTCGATGTTTGTGTACTGGCAGTCGGCAATGCAGGCGATGAAGGCCGAAGTGAAGATGGAGGGGGAAGAGGGCAAGGAGGAGTGGCGCGCGGCCGGCACGCAGCGCTCCGTGTTCTCGCACATGTTTGGACTGCCGCTGCAACTACAGGTTACACAACTATCTAATTGTATACTAGCGCTATTCCCGCGGCTTTGCCCGAGTTTTCCGGAATAATAAGTATCCTATATCTTGTTGCAGATCATAGTTTAACTGTCTGCTAAATTTTATAAAAATCCGTTCAGTAGTTTTTGAGTGAAAGAGGACCAATCCTCCAAACTTTCACATTTATAATAATATTAATTACGATAGCCAACAAGTTAAGAGCCACATTTGTTGTCTTCTGTATAATATGAAAGGCAAAAATTATTGACTTATATATCAACCGATATAGAAGCTTAAAGCGTAAAGCATAATGCAACAGGCTACAAAATGCAATTAAAACAGTAATTACGTTATACAAATTCACATAATCTGTTGCAGCAGTGCTCTACAAAAAAGGTACGCACTCAGCATCATGCCGCGGCGAACCACGGCTACTGGTTTTCAGTGCGACCTTTTTTGTATCGCTGTTCGGACGATTAATGCAGTATTTGATATACGTGTCTGTGTGTGACAGCAACAATCGATCCAGCGGCCGAGCCAGTTCGCGGGGCAGCCGGCGCTCGGGCAGTCGGTGGTGCAGCGCCCGCAGGTGCCCTTCTCCGGCGGACAGCACATGCACTTCACACAGGTGGGTGTCTCACTACCAAGGACCTTTTAACCAATGGACGCGAAAAACTCACGATAATGTATGTTCAGCCAACTTTCGCGCATGTAGATCTACATCTATCTACACACAAGACTACGACACCGACACTAGTGCTCGACTCAGTCGATAACTTTCTTCCCTTAAAAACTAAATTGTTGCTTGTATACAGTATTGTGTTGCCTATTATAGATTATGCCGACGTCTGCTACCCAGACCTTACAGAAGTGCTTCTTGATAAACTAGATCGCCTACTCAATAACTGCATCCGATTCATCTTCAATCTACGAAAATATGATCATGTTTCCAGCTATCGCAGCCAGCTAAAATAACCTACTATTCGACATAGGCGTAATTCTAGGATTCTTTTGGTTCTGTATTCAATTTTGCATGATCCAACTTCTCCTTCATACCTCAAGGAAAATTTTCAGTTCATCTGCTCCACTAGTGACAGGGAACTATGTTCATCTCGAAATCTAAAGTTTCATTTCCCACCACATAAAAGTGGTTTTATCCACTATTCCTTTACATTTCAGGCTATACAGCTTTGGAACGCCCTGCCAAATGCCATCAGACAAGCTCCAATTAAATTGACGTTCAAGAGAGAACATTACCTTAAGTTATCTGCCTCGGGTTAAGCATCAACGTACGTTTTATATGTGTTGGCATTACATATTTATGTAAACGTATATTCGTAGGATATTATATATATGTATATATTATATATATTTATATATATTATGTATTTATATTATTTATATATATATGAATGTAATGGTATGTATTTATATAATGTCTATATACAGTATTGGACGTAAGATATGAAATATAAAAATTAGAATTTTTTTTTGACTGTTAATACCGACAGTTTGCGCCTATCTAACATTTTCACCAGCACCCAGGGCTGACTGGTAGAGAATGCCATTAGGCATTAAGTTTTTGCCCTTGTATACCCTAGATTTAGGTGTTGCAAAAATAAATAAATAAATAAATAAATAACTCGGCATCGAGAACAAACGAATGAACGACGAATTGAATAGTATAAGCATTTTTAAATCTATATTAAAATAGTCTATATGTATACATATATCTATAGTAGTAGACTAAAGGTAGTCTACGTTATTAAATTCGTTTTACAAGCCTCTGAAAACAATGAGACAAATTCAAAAACTTTCAATTTATTGTGATTAATTGTATCAGGCGTTATTTATGGCATTCAGAGTTTATAGCTTGTTATAAGTGAAAGGATTGTCCGAATCGGATCAGTAGTTTAAAAGATTAGCCGGAACAGACTAACGTGCAAATATACACCATGCAAAATATTACACCATACAATATACAACCTGCAAACTTTACATCTTTATAATATTAGTATATATTGAAGTATTATATATAACTTGGGTTATTGTACTGTGTAATGATAGGTGTGGGTAAACGAACCGGGCCAACTAGAAAATAGAAAAATACAAAATATTTTTATATCCAGTAAAAAATTGTTAATAAATAAACAATTTTAAAATTTCTAGGTGCAATTAGTATTTTAAGCATTACTTATCAGAGTTTCATTTTAATTTTTTTAATACAGACTATTAATTATATTATTAAATACACTGACTTTAAAGTAAGGCTTATACACTGATACACTGACAGAGGTAAGTAGCTAAAGTAACACTTGAATTTACTGAGGGAATATTTACTATGATAACATTGTAAACGTTGTATCGTGTAGACGATAACAAACGCGGGCCAGTCGGCGGCAAGCGTGGTGTCGGCGATGACGGCGCAGGTGCAGGCGGCGCTGGCGGCCGGACAGCCCATCGCGCCCGGCACGCTGCTGCGCGCGCCCGACGGCGCCGTGGGAGTGGTGCGACACGATCGCTCCGTCGCACTCACCGCGCTGCCGCACTCGGCCGCGAGGGGTATGTTGACAGTTTTCGTCTCTTTTCTTTGTTGGTTAACGTTTTGTTGAGGGTTTTGGAGTTGCAAATGTTCATTGGCGAGGTTACCATAAAAAGTAGTTATAAATATTGTTGGCTTCTTTAAGTCCCAGATAACATTATATCCTTTTATGCTGTAGTTGTTCAGTATTACTTTTAACGACATTCTAAACTACTGGGCTTGTTTTTTTCTTTTTAGTTTATTTTTCGCAGTTGGATTTTTTGTTTTTAATTAATTTTATAAACAGTTTTGATTGATGAATATTATAATGAGACAAAGAAATAGTATATGTAAGAATGCGTAATTAATTCCTTTACAAATTAATTCTGTAAGGACATTTCTAGACTTTTGCGGTAAAATGCGGTTCTAAACAAACCAACGTATTACTGCAGTCCGTCATATTATGTACGTTTTAAAAATATATCATTACGCATTAGCGGTAGGCGGTTCGAACCCCGTGGGGCCGGGAGCAGTGGTGGGCAGCGCAGGCGCCGGGCCGGCGCGCGCGGCGCCCCCGCCCCCCTACCCCGGCACGCTGCGCACGCCTCAACCGCCGCCGCCCCCCTATCCGCAGGTACGCTCGCACACCATGACGGACACGCACCCACGTTTACACACACACACACACACAGGTAGCCCGAAAAAATCAGTGATGAGTTTTACATAATTTTTATTTTGATTAAACATTTGGTCTTGCTTCGATACACGTTATTATGAGATCACGGAATTGGCAATATTGTTTTATGAGTTGTAAAATTAAAAGCCACTGTAATAGTTTAAGTAAACTTCATTTTTATGTAATGAATACTGAATACAAGATGTAATTGATCGAATTGTAATTACATTTGTATATATTGTAAATACATATTGCATAAAAGCTCAAGATGTGAGAAGGGCAATGAAGTTTAATGATTTTAATTCTATGTTCACGTCATAGTCCTAAACATACATTTTATTAACATCTTCACCACATTCAACAATACTGCAGACAATAAGAACGAAATGAATATCTTGGAGATTTTTTTGGGTACATTGTCGTTGCATGTAGTAAGAGTTTTTTTTTTATATTTACTTGTTTTAATTGAACTTATTTTGTCAGTGAAAAGTCGAAATACATTGTCAAGATAAGTTCGACAGCTTTAAATGTATGCTGTAACGGCGTAAGTTCACATTTGGAACATTTTTCTTTATAACTAAACCGATTCCTAAATGTGAACTTGTATATGATGTTCATCAGTTGCTTTAATTTTGACAGCATCGCAATATAATGTGAATCGTTTGAAACGTAAACATATCCAGAGCAATATTAATTTGTCATTTCATTCGGTGGAGGCTGACAAACAGCTGGAGATTAATTTGTCTTTAGATGAAGTGCTTGTTTCATCCGTGACAAGCTTCGTAAACTAATATTGCATGGGTATATTGATTTTTTGTTGCCTCGAGTTTATACGACATTTTCTCACTTCCCAATATTATGATGGATTACTATAATAATTACTCTTATTAATAAGGTAACATTGTCTTGATTTACGGAAAAAAATACTAGTGTTAGCGTCACAATAATATGTTAGCGAATCAACGAGTTATTATGTAATTCGTAAATATTGCGCGGTGAGGGAGCGTCGTTGCCGAGGCGTACAGCGCACATTCCGTACGTCGGTAGCGTACGCGATGTGAGCGGCTACAGGGTGGTGTGTTGCATGTGGGTGATTGGGGGCCACAGGCGCCGTATGACGACGCGTGGCCCGAGTGGCTGCGCCGCCGCCCGCTGCTGCTGCAGGTCAGCGACCTCCCTGCTCCTCCCCCCACTCCCCTCACTCCCCCCTGCCCAGCCTCCCCTCACCTTCTCGACACGCCCTCGTGCAATCTCCGTACGTTCCTGTACGTGCGGAGTTACGTACACGAACGTTTACGTCCCCAGCACAAAGATTATTCTAGCAAAGCATTTCAAATGTTGCAAAATAGCATACATGTTCATTATTGAAACGCTACCCTGGTGTATACCTGTACCTGTATTTATGTACCTTTTCTCTGTCCTGTTAAGTTTAACATACTAACAACTCACTTTGTCTTTCTCTACTTCGTTTACGATCATGGATCTATCACTATTCACTCTTAAGCTGTAAGAGCTATTTACTTTCCTAGCTCTTTGCAATTCACAATAATCGATTCGACTCGTTTCATGATTTTCCAAAAATACATTCTTTTTATTAGTGTTTTATATTTTTAGTCAAATCTAAAAACTGTTAATTGTTAAATTGTGGAGTATAAGTTAAGCCAACCTTGACACCTTTAACACAAGGACGTAGCTGTTTAAAAAAATTGTTTAGCAGGTCCTTAATATTTCCCCATCTTTCGATCGATCTCTCCTCAACACCTGTCCTATAGTGTAGGTAAGTTTCCCACCGATAGAGGGCCTCGTCACCGCTAATCACCTGACGCTAGTGCTTCGTACTTGGCTTGCTCGCTGCACGCATGTCTGACTAACCTATGTTCCTTTTCAGCCTCTTTCCCTAACCACACTAATCTAGAATACGAACGTATAAGCACTCAGATTATATTTTAACAAAAAATATCTAAGGTGTTGCTTATGAACACTGATTTAAAAACATCAGATTAGTTCAAATTGCCTATCTCATCTTTGTTCTTCGATTGATTATAGTAGAAAATGCTTTTTACTGACTTTCAGATATTTTATCTTTATAGTCCAGAAATAGACTAGGTATGTGAAAAGAAAAGAATATTTCTGACGACGCATATTTTAAATATTACACAAACATTGGTACACAGCATTTTTTAATTCTTCTCAAATTATTTTATTTTGACATAGAATTGTAATGTAGATTAATATTTGGCACCGTGTAGTAGTTTTCACAACTTTAGTACAAATACTGTAATGTATTATTCGATAAGCACAAGTTACTTTCTTTTTAGTAATTTAATGTATTCTAAATTACTAGTAAATAAGGTTATTGTAGCGCAACCCCTTTTTAATATATCTGTTATGGAAGAATCAAACTATTTTGATATTACATCACAAAAAATCCGCTTAAGAGTTTTGTAAAATCGTTTCCGTGAACACAAATTTCTCCAAGAACATTCCTTCTAAAAATATAATTATAATCTATCCATTGCCGGAGATGAGATAGGTATACAATAAAGACATAACTTCAATAAATGAAACATCATGTCTGTGGGCATCAATAGCTTATACTGTCCAAAGTGGGTCGAAATGTGTTAATCCATGGGCGGTAGGGAGAGGCCATTTGCTGGGGGATGCGTAGACAGAAGTCTAACCGTGAGCACGTAAAGCAGGAGCAACCGTTGCTTCTGGAGGAGCTGTTGGAGCAGGAGAAGCGAGAGCAGGAGCGCGAAGGCGGCGAGTGGGTTTCGGGGGCGGCGCCGGGTGCGGGCGGGGCGGGGGGCGTTGTGAGCGCGGGGGCGGCACCCGCCCCGGCGCCGCCCGCCGTGCCGCTGTTCGCGGGCGCGCCGCCGCCGCAGCCGCCGCAGCCACCCGACCGCCAGCTCACGGAGGCCGACCACCACGCGCGCCTGGTCTACGAGAAGTGGCTGCAGCAGTACAACGCCTTCGCCGGCGACCAGCTGCGCTACTACGAGGCCGAAGTGCAGAAGCTTCGCAAGATCCGCAAGGTGAGCCGGCCGTAGTGCGCTTCCGTGTTCGTGTGCTTGTAGTGGCCTCGTAGCCTCCTCCGAGTCCCGTGGTGCGCTTCTCTTTCAGGTCATTGTCGCGCACGGGATTGTCGTGTCTCACTCGTTCTAACCGAATGTTATCTATCACTAACCGAGTTTCCGGGATGGCGGCGGTTCTTAACGTTCTACACTGTGAATTCGAACGTTCCAGTCGCTGAACAGCAAGCAGCGGCAGCTCCGCAAGTCCGGCAACGAGCTGACGCCGAACGACGCCGCGGAGTTGCAGCGCGTCTCCACGGAGCAGCAGGCGCTGCAGAAACACCTCGAGGCGGCTAGGAAACAAGCGAGACAACACACCGTGCTTATGCAGGTGTGTGTCCTCGGTCCGATCGATGTAACTAATGATAAGTTATTTCAGTTTGAGATAAACGAATTTTTTTTTTCTAGGAATACGATTCCAAGCAACGCCAGCAAAATCCCCAACTGGCCCAGCAGACGATTATAAATCAGCAGCAGATATCCACCAACCAGACGGTATTCGCCCAAAATCAGAACATCGGGCAGCCTCAACTGCAGCAGCAGACCATAAGTAGACCGATGCAGATAGGTCTCCAGAGCACCACGATCCAGCAGTCGCAGACGTTGATCCGGACGCAGCAGGTGCTGGGCAGCGACGGCCAGCCGCTCGGCCAGCAGCGGATCGGCCTCGTGACGTCACCGCTCAACACGCAAGGCAGGCCCATCCTGCAGGGGGGGCGCACCCTCGTCATCGAGCAGGCGGGCGCGCCCGGGGGGCAGCTAGTTCGACAGGTACATTTGCTTTTTAAACACATTTTCTATTTACTTGGCTACAGACATTTGGAACTTCAATGTTTGTAAGCAGATTACGTGCACATATCTACTGTGATGTTGTCCATACTGCGTACCAACCATGTTGTATCTGTATATTTGCAAAGCAGGTGGGAGGTGCAGGGGACCGCGGCGCGGCGGGCGGGATGGTGCAGTTCGCGCGCGGCGCGCGGCCCGCCATGTCCCCGCTGCACGTGCAGTCGCCGCACTCGCTGGCGCCGCAGTCGCCGCTGCACCACCTCACGTCGCCCATGCAGTCCCCGCTCCACTCGCAGCAGTCCCCGCTGCACCACACCGCGCAGTCCCCCCACCACCCCTCCACGCAGTCCCCGCTGCACGCGCAGCAGTCCCCGCTCCACTCGCAGCAGTCCCCCATGCACGCCCAGCAGTCCCTCCCGCAGCAGAGCCCGATGCATCCGCAGCAGTCGCCGATCCACCAGTCTCCGATGCACGCGCAGAATATATCGACCCAGCATTCGCCGATGCATCCGCAGCAGAGTCCGATGCATCCTCAACAGAGTCCGATGCATCCTCAGCAGAGTCCGATGCATCCGCAACAGAGTCCGATGCACCCGCAACAGAGTCCGATGCACTCGCAGCAGTCGCCCATGCACCTCCAGCAGTCGCCGATGCACACGCAGCAGTCGCCGATGCACACGCAACAGTCTCCCATGCAGTCGTCGATGTCGCCACAACACTTCCTGCAACAACTACAGGCGCAACGAACTAGTCCTCAACTGCCGACTCCCAGTCGCAGTCCTCAGGTTACGATATATTCTTTGTTTCATTGTTTACAATGCCTCATTATAATTACATTATAGTGACATTTTTTTTGTAATCAATGAATTTATGAATTCTTTTTGTACTTTTTTTAGATTTACCAACAATCACAAATACAAAGTCCTGTTTCATCACACTCGCCACAACTACAAAGCGTAAGTTTCTGTGGTCAAATTTACGATTTTATATTTATTTTATTGGAACATAATTATTAAAGTACCATTTGTATGTTTTAGAGTGATTTTAACGTGGGTAGATTCTCCCGACCCGCTCCAGGCTGCTCACCGTTGCCAACAAGATTTGCAAGGCCTCCACATCATCAACAAGGTACTTTGTTTTGTAATTAGCTGTTGCTCGCAGTATTGCCCATACAGCATATACTTTTTTTCAATAGATATCGTCCGTGTAATTAAAGCTTTGTAATGTATTGAATTTTCTTTTTTATTAGAAATCTCATAATTCACTTAGAAAGAGGTTTACTTTTTCACTGACACTGACTGAACTGATTTACACTTTTTAACTGACTTTTTACGTGAAACAACAGTGAATAAGATTGTGTTTTTAGAGTGCTAAATAGCATACGGGATATCATTATTTTTTTCAAAAAGCTAATATTTTTATAGTGATAGATTTTAAATGGGCGGTTTTTCAAACAAACTTTTAAAGTCAAAGTCAAAATAAAATTTAACCCTTGGCTCCAGGGATTTGAGCTGCGCGATAATATGTCAATAAATCAAAACTTTATCTATTATATAGAAAATTAATTACATAAATAAATTAGCGATACTTCATTAAATTATGTATACAAATAGTGTAAATTATATTTTGTATAGGTATGAGGGTCGGTGTGCCTTTTGGTGGTCGTCAACAAACTTCACCACTTGGCAGTCCACAACCGATGCCTTCTCCCGGGAACACTGCTAACGAAATGGCAGTAAGTATGAAATACAAGTATGTACACAATTTTGCTTATCTGTTTTTAATACTAAATAATAACTATCGATTCTATTGCAGCGTCAACAAATGCTGCAACGTCAGCAATACAGCCCAATGGGTGGGGCGCCCGCGTCGCCGTCCCTGTCGCGGTCCCCGCACGTGGCGCGCACCCCGACGCCGTCCGCCTCGCCCGCCGCCTCCCCCGCCCCGCACCACGATCACGGCGGGGGCGCGCATCACCACCACATGGCGCCCATCCCCCCCGGCTACCGGTACTTCAAGCCCGGCCTGTTCGGAGGCGCCCCCGTGTGGCCCGGCAAGGACGATGACCGACAACGACCCCACATCAACAAGGTCTCCATAATAAAGAGCCGGACGCCCCCGCGACCGAGGTACTCGGGCAAGACTGCGGCGCCCACCATGGAGAGTCGCGTCGATGAATTGGGAGAGTCCAGCGAGACGAGGAAGTATGTTTTGTATTCAACGGATACCGTCGATTACGCCTCTGCGTCAGACGACGCGGCAAGGATGAGCTTCTCCAAGGACGAGGAAGATGACGACATGGACGAGTACGTGGAACATCTCGATGACGACGACATCGTAGTCGTCGAGCCGGCCGTCATCTCGCCCGAGGAGCGCATTGCCACCGAGGAAGATTTTGAGGAGCTCATCGACAGTGGCAAGCCCGAAGACGAGGTAGAAGAAGACGCGCTCCCAGATAAGCCCATCAAGAGGACCGAAACTACGACTAAAACTGTAGCCGTTATAAGCTTGGCTACGGCGAAACAGCCGACCGCCAATGTCCAGCAATATAAAATAGTCAATCCCTCCCAGAGCTCCACGCTTTCGCGGATACCCGTTTTAAACGCCACGGTCTTGGCTCCTCATGCCAATACAAAAATACTAAACGAGGTATCCCAGGCTACGGTAGCATCCGTATCCATCGCTAATCAAACAATTTCGGTACCAGTGTTAAAGAGCCTAGCGGTTCCCATTGGAAGTATGACAGGGCATGGAAGTAGCCTGGCTAAATCACAACTCAAAAAGTTGCCCTTAAACATTAGTAATTCGCCATTGACTGTCAATATGTCAACGCAAGCACTTTCAAAACCTATTAGTTCGGTAATCAGTGTGATTTCCTCGAATGTACCTAAAGTTTCAAACCTAAATCCTGTGATCACCCTCGCCACATCCAATACTTCTGGCGCATCTAGAGTACCGGTATCGATATTGACTCAGCATCAGGTTAAACAGAAAATTGTAAAGACGATTGAGAAACCAATGGGACTGTCTCTTTCTAACACTAAATTGTCGAGTTTGTCCGTTACTCATGATGCTACGTTGCCAGCCAAAATCTTTCAAGACGAAGCTGCTTCCCCAGATAGCACCGTTACATCAGAAAGTAATACGGAATTACAGAATCCAATTTCAAGTGCGACTCAACATTTGATGATGACTAGTTCTCAAGGATCATTACAAAAGGAACCAAAAATGCCGCCTATCTTAAAGGAACCCAATAAAGACATAGATATTGAAACCGAAATAAGTCAACAGACTGAGCTACCACATTCATTGTGTATAACTGAGAGAACACCTTTACTATTAGGTAAAGCTGACATAAAAAGCCCAGACCCTATACCTGAAAAAATTCCTGACAATATTATGGAAGGTGATGATGAAGATAAACCAGAAGAGACTATACAAAGTAACTTATTACTTTCTTACAACAAATCGATCCATGATCCATCAGTACATAATCCAGCTCCAACTGATAGTAACACAGAAGAGAATGTGGTTAAAACTATTAAAGCTATTGCAAATCAAACCAAGGAAATGGTCATAGATTCCAATATGCAAATAACATCAGATATGGCTCAAGAGTCTGTCCAAATATCGATACCGTCTCCAACCCCGTCTCAGGAAAGATATCTTAATGATATCACGATGCGAGAACACTCTGAAGCAGTAGAAGGCAATAACAAACATGTAGAAACATTTGAAGATATGCTTTGCATTCTGGAGGGTATAACAGATGATGGAAAACCATATGCTATGAAGCAGCCTCTTCCACCGAAGCCGAGTAACGTACCGACTACGTCAGGTCCTTCTTCGACTATGAATGCTCCTTTGAAACCGGAATCTAAAGATCCCCAAGAGCAGCCTGTGTTCCAAAAACGAGACCAAGAGAGACTAGGGCTGCAGTCAGCAACAGTTCCCCAACTCTCGCCTTTATCCCAACCGGCAGAGTTGACATCCAACATGGCCAACGTATCGCAACAGTTGAGGACAATCATGTCTTCGCTAAATACGAACACGGCAAAAGTTGAATCTCAAAGTGTTACTAGGAAAATCGGTGATGCAACTACTCCGACTCAAGTAAACTTTGAGAACTTACTACCATCGTCGAAAGTCGAGGTGGCTAGCTCGCGACCATCACCCGTTCAAAGGCCAGAAAAGCCAGTCACCTCTACTCAGAGTATGGAGTGCATGCCGATGAGTGCAGCGCAAGTTGTGGGTTCGCGAGTTAATACTTTATCTAATATAGGTCAGATAGGTCAGATGAGAAAATCTCCAACCGTGTCTCCTATAAATTCCCCTGTAAGCCTCCAAAATGCTCTAATGAAATCACCAGCTCAATCACCGCTAATCTCTAATCAGTCTTTTAATCCGAATGATGATATAAATACAAACTCAACCGCTTCACAAATAATTCAAATGCCAGCTCTATCGAAAATACACAGCAATTCTTCTACCCCATCATCGATGATGCATTCACATGCAAATAGTACTATATCTACGAGTGTGAGTTTTCAAAAGAGTTCTGCTCTGCCAACGAGTATTTTGGGTCACACCCTACTTCAGCCTTCAAGACAATCGAATATGCCATTTAACTCTCAAAACATCAGTTCTAGTCAACCGCCTGCTTTAGTAATGACTTCTCGACCAATTATGGGCAATAAAGAACCAGCACCAAATGTTACAGTTCGGGCTCACAATATAGTTACTTCGACGATGAGTCAAATGCAACCAAAACCGGCGCAAGGCTCGATCAATTTTATAACTACTTCAAAACTTTTACATACTCAATTAACTTCACCGTTGAAAAGATCAAAGTCGACTGATGAACCAAAAAGTGAAGTTATTGTTGGTCATATTCAGCCGACAAAACGACACAGTGTAGAATCTGTGATAGTAAAATCTGAACCCATGGAAACAGATGAGCCCAATACACAGACACAATCAAACACGTCAGATTCGAGCAATAAAATTTTGGCTCAGGGTAATTCCAATCAAAGAAATGACGAGTCACAAAATGTTTTGTTGAAACAACTGTTGCAGACAACAACAACAGCGGCAAATGTAGTTCCTCAGCGAACTATGACTATACAGAGAACTGCTCCTGCCCTCGGAACGATACCATCATTAGAGGCACAATTGGCGAGACCGTCGATTCCTCCTCCAACGCTGGCGTTAACCCAAGAGGTAGAAATACCTAAAAATTCGCCACGACATATTATACACACTACCGTCAATTCGTCGTTTATGAATCGACCTGTACAAACATCGATCTCTGCATCGTCGGCAGTATCTCCAATGATACAAACCTCAACTCAATCATTAATGGACGTACGGAAACCACCATTAAAAATATTGAATAAAGAAGAGACGACACCCGTGCCTGAATGTTCACCTACAGTTAAAACTTTACCAATGTATCCTGTGAATATGGATAATCAGCAGATACAGCAAACTATCAAAAAGGAAGTCGCTCCACCGCAGCAAAGTCCTGTACATCGGCCTTTTACACCGATGGATGTGAAAAAAGAATTACTTGATGAAAGCTCACAGCAATCGGCTACATCTGGTGTTTCAACTGCTTCGGATCAGGGCAAATTAGATCAACCTATGAAAGAAGAATTTCCGGAAAACGTAAACATGGATAACACATCAGAGACGAATGCACCGGAAACACCATCAGAAGCTAAGAAGCGAAAACGTCGTGAATATCAGCAGAAGAAGCGTAAACAGATGCAGATGAATATGAAAGCCGCAGCGGAAAATAATTTGAGCACTGTCAACGCTAAAAAGCGACCTCGTAAAGGATCCAGATATGAAGAAGATTATGATACATTTATTGACAATTTAATGGCTCAGCTAAGACTCCTTCCGCCGATGCAAATACAGGAACCCGCATTGACCACAAATTTTGCTGTTTGTCCACTTTTTGGATCAGGAGATCTGACAAAATTAAAAAATAAAGATTATGATATTTTAAAGGGTGATTTGGTTGGGGAATTTGGAAACGCTAAAATTCCAAATGTGGGTGATTATTACAACACAAAACCATTCGGCGACGAAGAACCGTTGCCGGAAAAACCGCCTACTTCCACGCAAAGAGGTTTCTACGACCAAGAATTCCAGCCAATTATGTTTGATGAAGATCCAGAAGACAAAAAACTTGACTTCATCTGTAAGGAGCGAGATACAGATACACCAGACACCATTATTAGTTGCTCGAGTCCGGAAGGTTTCGAATTTGACCCCGTGGATCGGTTTCCTGGGCTTAAGCTTATTGACGATGAGGAAGAAGAAGACGATGAGGAAACATCATTGTCTGGCCGTGTGTCGCCTATCATCCCTCTCATTGCACCCATTCCAATCAGAGTGAAGCCTCTTTCTCTATATCAAGTTAAAGATGAAGAAGACAACCAAAAATCCTTGAAGTCTGTCGAAAGTGATTCTCCAGTTAAAACTAAGATGGAAGATTCACCTGGAAGCTCCGAGAGCAATGAAAATGTAACCGTCACACTAACTCTTACATCTGGTGCGGCTGAAGACATCCTGGGAGTGCTAAAAGAACTTGCGGGAATTTTACACATCCCTCCGCCGACATCTTATCAAATTATAGAACGAACAGCCACCCCTCCCTCACACAAACTTGGACTTTACAGATCCAAAGGCAAAGATGGCAAAGAAGGGACGCCTATCGATATTCAAAGCATCTTGAACGGTGCGGCCAAATTCTGCCGGCACTGTGATGTAGTCATACTAGATTCCGTGGTTAGAGCAAAAGCTTCAGAATTCCCTCTCCTTTCCGCCAACAAAGGAAACGCAGAAGAAATATTGTGCGATAGTGATTCGGAGTTATTTTTCTGTAGCACACAATGTTACGAGAGGTTCGCGTGGCGACCTACGAATATAATACTGGATGGGAAATCAAAAGGTAATGTTAAAGAAGATACGAAATCCGACATCGAGGCCAACATATCCAAAGACCGGGATGATTTCGACACCGCGTCCACAGAGAGTATGGAAACCGACGACTTAGATATAAAACCAGATATCAAAGATGAAAAGATGGATTTGTCATTTATAGATTCACTGGACAACGACGAACTGATGAAGGAGGTCGTCGATGATGTCACCGCCTTGGACGAGGACTTGAAGAGCGTCGAACAGGATGAGAAGAGTAACCAGAGTACCGAGAAAGAAAAGTTCCGAGGTATTCGTTACAAGTCATGGTCGCCAGGGTGCATTGGACCGCCCGTTAAATACAAACGTCCCACGGACAGGGAGCTGACCGAGTTGGTGTTCCGGACTGGAGTAGCTATCATGCCCGTTACGACTGAGGACACTCGGAGATGCGAGTTGTGCGGCATCCAGGGTGACGGCGTGGCTGACGGCGTGTCACGGCTACTGAACTGTGATGTGGACAGATGGGTGCATCTTAACTGTGCCCTGTGGTCGGAGGGCGTGTACGAGACCGTCAGCGGAGCCCTGATGAACGTGGACACGGCGCTAGCGGCGGGCGTGAGCGCCACGTGCGCGGTCTGCCGGCGGCTGGGTGCCACGGTGAGGTGCTTCAAGGTGCGCTGCGGCAGTGTCTACCATCTCGGCTGCGCTGTCAAGGACAACTGCGTGTTTTATAAGAATAAGACTGCATTTTGCGCGTCTCACGCGCCGAAGGTAAGACTGCACATTGATACCACTAAACATGTCAGTTGTAAATTAATGTTAACAACATCTTAGTCAACGCTAACGTTGACTGATTGATAGACAATGCAATGCGTGAAGTAATGGACTCTAGAGACAAAAAATTTTGTACAGGGGTTTTCTTAGAACTTAATTTTGAATTTTTAAAAGTCCTCCTATAAGGCTTAAAATGGGGAGTTAATCACTAAAGCTTAAATTATTAAAAAAAGTATTTTTAACGAATCGCCCCACCTCGTAAACTACAATTTACAATCGCTGGTTGGTTGGAAGAAAACGCTGTGTTAGCATTAAGCCCGCCATTTGTACCATATTTTTTTGAGTGCAATAAAGTGTTTTTCATTCATTCATTCAATTTTGTGAACAATATATTACTATTATTAATTGGGGCTTAAAAATTTCTCACTTAACTTAATAAATCTTACACAGAACGAGAAAGATAACGAGCTGACGACCCTGAGCGTGCAACGCCGCGTGTTCGTGTCGCGCGACGAGCAGCGCCAGGTGGCGTCGGTGATGCTGCACTCGGACACCAACCACCTCATCCGCGTGGGCGGGCTCATCTTCCTCTCCCCGGGACACCTGCTGCCGCACCAGCTGGCCGCCTTCCACACGCCCAACTACATATACCCTATTGGATATAAGATCGTGAGTACCTAAGGAGAAATAAACATCAGACGCGGCGTGGCAACCGCTGCTGTCGAATTTTATGTCAGTTTGGGTGCACACAGAAGCGGCAATTTATAATATTCTGTGTATGTTATGACATACTGAATACGTCCAGCAAGGCTATTCTGTTTTGTAACTCGACAGCGGAATCCGCGGTAAGTTTCAAAATTGAAGTTAGAGTTCGAGACTCACTTCACTTCGCAAATGATTAGAGAATGACATATCAAGATTTCTGACTCGAACTTCAATTTTGAAACTTATCACGGATTCCGCTGTCGAGTTACAAAACAGAATAGCCTTGCAGTATTCAGATTCTCGTTGCTGTCTGTCACTTAAAAAATACAATTAACAAATAAACAATATTAGAATATAATCCCGATAGGCGACAACTTCAGACTAACATTTCTAATAATAACTAAAAACAAAACACTGTACTACCCTCACATAACACATCAATCTATAAATTATAATCCTAACGTATGTGTGTGTGTGTGTACCAGGTGCGGTTCTACTGGTCGATGTCGCGCGCCAACAGCCGCTGCCGCTACCTGTGCTGGATCTCGGAGGAGGAGGGGCGGCCACGCTTCCACGTGCGCGCGCAGGACGAGGGCCGCCAGGAGCTGTGCGCGCCCACGCCGCGCGCCGCCTGGTCTAAGGTAACCCGCCGCGTGCACAACTGTATTGCGGGTCTATATTCATACATATAGCTCTACCAATCCGCACAGCAGCAGTGTGTTTGAAGGTTTTTGTTTCTATTAGGAAAAATGGTCACAAGTAGTAATAGTCCATAATGCATTACTATTAGTAACTACTACAACTTTTGAGTTAATTTCATGTATCACAATATATCTTATTTACAGAATAAAATCTTGTGTAATCGGATCTCCTAATATTATAATTTTGAAAGTTTGTATGGATGTTTGGTCCTCTTTCACGTAAAAACTACTGAACAGATTTTATTTATTTATTATTTATTTATTTAATCTTTATTATACCTAATATAGTTGGTATAAAAGGCGAGCTTAATGCTAAGAGTATTCTCTACCAGCCAACCTTTGGGCAAAGCAGATAACAACGATGGCGGTATTAAATATTATATGAAAAATTTAATGAATAAGATACTATTAAAAATAAAGAATATAAATAAAGCAGTAAAAGAGCAGATTTTAATGAAATTTAGCACACAGGTTAGACCGTGACCTGGAGTAGGACAGAGAGTACTCATTATTCCGGAGAAACCAAAGCCGCACAGAGCACTGCACTAGTGTGTGAATAATGTGGACGTGTTGTGTTGTAGGTGCTGGACGCGGTGGGCGCGCTGCGCGAGGCGCGCGGGGAGGAGGGCGTGCTCAAGCTGTGGCCCAACTACGTGACCGGGGAGGACCTGTTCGGCCTCACCGAGCCCGCCGTCGTCAGGGTGCTCGAGAGCTTGCCAGGTACACTGCATCCAAAATCTAGTATTAAACGTTTGCATGATAGCATATCTAAAGTATTTTTTTACATGTCGCACCTTCGGTGCAACAAAGGCACAACAGCTTTTTTTGTAATTTTACATGAGAGGACTTTAAGATTTTTTCACACTCGCATTTATTTTCATATTACTGGATTACTACCTGTAATAGGTTAAAAATATATATACTATTATAGTCCCCACGAACTAAGAATGCATATTTGTCGTTTGTCATCGCACTGACACTAGAGATGTACAAAAAAAATCGATTCACGAAAGAACCAATTTTTGCAACAAATCGATTCAAATTTGTAAGACTTTCTAATCGATTCAATAATTAAATTGTAAATTCTAAAAACCGAAACATTTAGATATCCACAAGTAACTGGAATGATACTGCCTCCATTGAGCTACTTAAGTTACTTTGCCATACCTATACGCTCAATAATTATGTATTTACGACTATAATAAAATATTTTTTTCCTAAAAAACTCACTGTTAATTCGTCCGCGCCGCATCCAGCGTATGAAATTTGGGTTTCGGTTGAATAATTAATATGAATAACCCTATTCTAGTTAGTTCAAATGGCTGCGATTAGAGATTATCGTAATAAACACTTTTGGTCATGTTCTTATAGAAGAGAAGAAATTAAATTGTTTAATTGTTAAACACAAAGAAAGAAATAAAATAAATTCATTTTTATTTTAAGTTTCGATTATAGTAATGTATCGATTATTATGGTTTTATAAGTGGTTTCATGCCGTCACATCACTTAACGTCAATGTAGATTTTGTCATCTTCATAATAATATTGATTCGACGCCTTATTTTTTCATTTATTTATTTATTCAACTTCTTTTTATTTTTATTTATTCAATTTTCATTTATTCAATTTTGCATAAATTATGATGTGATGGGATTTTTACTAGATTATAACGTTTAATATGATTTATAAATAACGTCAATACGAATACGATACAATACGAATAGGGATTTTTAACAAATTTTGGCAAAATCCTTTGTTCGTAAGTATCCAACTATTCATGTCAATTAAATAATTATTCCATTTTGCTCAAAGACGTACGTACAAGGTTGGTTCATATTAATAAATGGCAGCTATCATTAATGCGTTCTTAGATAATTTTGAGTTATAATTGTTTATAGTTTTTGCTATAGTTTCACGTAAAATGCTTGTTTTATAGACAATTTGGCATACTAACTCAATTTTACAGTTTTGGCTATTTGTGACTTTGTTGCACCGAAGGTGCGATGTGTCTTGATGAGACTTGATGATAGATTTAGGCATTTTAGACGATATGAGACTGCTGTGTGTATAACTGTCCGAGCAGGTTCTAGTTCTTATGCTATGATATATGTTTATAGAAAAGCGCAATTTATTCAGGAGATTTATGCTGAACGCACATATGTCCGCACCGCATTTATATAAAATCATACGAAAGCCCGATGCGGCCGCATATGTCATCCGCATCGGGCTCTCATCTCATATGATTTCATACAAATGCGGTGCGTCCGGCGCGTACGGTGTGGATATATATGTGATCACTATTAAAAGCTTGTAATTTAGTTACGAAGGCTACTAAGTAAGCGTAAATTAAATTCTACTATTTCTAATTACATTTTCCTTTAATGAACATATTTATCACCATTAAAAGCTTGTAATTTAGCTACGAAGGCAGCTTCAAGTAAGCGTAAATTAAATTCTTCTATTTCCAATTACATTTTCCTTTAATGAACATATTTCTTAATATACTTGTTCATACATAATTATAATATAAATTAAATTAATTGTAATTTAAAAACAATTTCGCAATGTCAAAAATTTTTATTAATCAATATTATCGTTTGTCAGGGATCGAAACGCTAACAGACTACCGGTTCAAGTTCGGTCGGTCCGCGCTGCTAGAGGGGGGGTTGGCGATCAACCCGTCGGGCTGCGCGCGCTGCGAGGCGCGGTGTCCGCGCGCGTGGCGACGGCCGGCGCGCTCGCTCGTCCCCGTCGCGCCCAACGACGCGCACACCTCGCACACCACGCACCCCACGCACCCCGCGCACCCCGCCTCGCCCTACTCCAAGCAGTTCGTGCACACCAAGAGCAGCCAGTACAAGAAGATGAAGCTCGAGTGGCGGAATAATGTTTATCTCGCCAGGTTAGATTGTTAGGTTTTTAGCAGTCTGTGGAAAGATTTCTGAAGTCTATTCTTAGTCGGTTGGGTTAGGTCAGAGGCAAACATTTATGCTGTAATTTAAACTAAGATCAGGGGCAATAGAAATATTTATGTATAAAAGTATCAAGATGGTTTGAATCTCGTGTACTTTTTAGTATTATTGACTTTTTATGGAAATAGCCGGCAATCGAGCTGACGATCCACCTGATGGTAAGTGGCTATCGCTGCCCATGAGCAACACCAAAGGCATCACTGCTAGGTAAAGAAGAAAAAGAAAGAACTGGTTCGCGAAAGAACGCTTTAAAGTTTTACAAGTAAATTGTAACTTAGCATTTACCGCCTGCAAACGTTAAAATCTCCATGCGAGAATTTAACGTGCCCTACGAGGCACCGAAGCACTCAAGAAACTGGTTGACTGATTTTTATAGTCAAAGTCAAAGTCAAAGTCAAAATATTTTATTCATATAGGTATCATTGATACACTTATGCACGTCATTTTTTGGCTTTTCGGAAGGTGCTTTGTCATGGAGGAGAAGAAAAGCCTAAAGAAACTCCTCAGCACATCTTTAAAAAAAAAATATTACAAAAAAGATATTATCATACAAAAGTTTACTATTCTGAGTGGAACTGGTTGCAGAGCTAATCATTTCCATGCATCTTTGTCATTTAAATACTCGTTTACACTATAATATCCCTTGCCTAACAATTGTGTTTTTACACGTTTTTTGAAAGATTCTATTGGCAAGTCACGTATTATTTTTGGGATTTTATTATAGAAATGTACACCAAGCCCTATGAAAGATCGTTGCACTTTACTTAGGCGGAACGAAGGCGTAATTAATTGATACATTCTTTTTGTTTGGCGATTATTAATATCAAAATTTTGTTTATACGCGTTTATATTCTTCCTTATAAAAACTACATTATTAAAGATATACTGGGAAGCTACTGTAAGTATACCTATTACCTTGAACTTTTCACGCAAAGATTCCCGAGACTTAAGTTTATAGATAGCCCTAACAGCCCTTTTTTGGAGAATGAAAATTTGTTCTATATTGGCTGCTTTGCCCCACAGCAAGATGGCATATGACATAACACTGTGGAAATAAGCAAAATAAACTATCCTAGCAGTTTCGACGTCAGTATACTGCCTTATTCTCCTAACAGCATAAGCAGCCCTACCAAGTTTTGTCGCGAGATTTGTTATATGTGGGCCCCATTGAAGTTTACTATCTAAGGTCACCCCTAAAAAGACCGTTGATTCCTCCATATGCAATGTTTCATTATTTAGTTTAAGAGATTTGCTGACTTTTTTAACATTAGGTAGCACAAACTCTATACATTTAGTTTTTTTTGCATTTAAAAGTAAGTTATTGATAGTGAACCAACGCGACACATGCGAAAGAGCACTATTTACGTCGTCGAAATTTACTTTATTCCTTTCACACTTAAATATTAATGATGTATCATCAGCAAATAGTACAATATCCGCTTGGTTCTTTATAGTTGTTTACATTTCACCATTTTAACATCAAAAGCTAATTATACATTATTTGTTTCAGATCCAAAATCCAAGGGCTAGGGTTGTACGCAGCGCGCGACTTGGAGAAGCATACCATGGTGATCGAGTACATCGGAGAGATCATTCGCTCGGAGCTGTCAGAGATACGAGAAAAGAAATATGAAGCCAAGGTATAACACTTGTACAACTACACTGTTCATTGTAATATTGTGTTCATTAATTGCACCTATAAAAACATTATTTAATATGATATGACTTGTAGTTAGAAAGTTAAATTAATAGGTAGAAGATGACATTATTGCAATGAATGAAAATAGTCTATATAAAAGCATGCCAGATGCGGATTCTGTCGATCTTACGTGATTGGCCGAGCAAAGCAACAGCGGGCGTGATCTGTAGTCATGTCAGGCCTTCGGGGGCATAACTTCCACTTTGATTGACCATGACAATCAATGACATTTGGCTTGGCCACTAACAGGGAGTGTTAGTGACGAATCCACATTGGAGCAGCTGTGGTGGAGTATATTCAGCCTCCTTAAGAGGAGACCCATGCTCAGTAGTGGGCCGTTATGCGTTGAAACGACAAAACATGCGAATGGTTTATTACATGTATTTTCTATATGTATTTTTGATGGGTTGCCTGGAAATCTCTATGTAGTGAATAGGCCGCCTGTTGCTATGTTAATGTACTTTTTTTTTAACAGACTTCAAAAAAAGGTGGTTCTAAATATGACTGTATTTTTTTATGTGTGTTATATTAAAACTTTACGGGGTGTACCAATTTTGAATATTCTTTTTATATTAGAACGCTGGTGCTTGTCATGTGGACACGTTTAAGTTTTTGAGTTATCCCTAATAATGCATATTTTTCGAAGACTGTTTCTTTGAAGTCGGTTATTGTTTAAATAAAAATTTAGATTATTTTATTCTTAGTTTAATATCTTTGTGTGTTTTGTCGTGTACAAACAATAAAGAGTTTATCTATGTATGTGTGTGTGTGTTCAGAACCGCGGCATCTACATGTTCCGCCTGGACGAGCGGCGCGTGGTGGACGCGACGCTGAGCGGCGGGCTGGCGCGCTACATCAACCACTCGTGCCAGCCCAACTGCGTGGCCGAGGCCGTGGAGGTCGACCGCCATCTGCGCATCATCATCTTCGCCAAGCGGCGCATCGCGCGCGGGGAGGAGGTATGCACATAGAATAGAATAAAATTCATTTCATGTTAAATACTACAGTACAAATAGGCAATATTCTTATATTATACTTATACATAAAATGTTTTTGTAGCAGTAATAACTTGACGAAATAGGGCCACACTCAGCACTGGCCGCACTAACCCACGACCGCTGATTTTCAGGGCGACCCTAATTCGTATAATACATCTAATATCAACGTGTATAATGCTACACGCTCATAGCAACACTAGGGTTCCGTGTGTCGAGGGTGCCACGGATAACCACATAGATAAGAATCATCAAGGTTTATGGCCGAAATTAATTGTAAGATGCTTTAGCGATAATTTTAGTGGTCCTCAAAGAATATTTGATTAGTCGGTTGTGTTTTTGTGTGTGTGGTAAAATTTTGATTATTAAGTATCCGTAATCTCTGGATAATCTGGTAAAGTAACAGTCAACATTGTCTTTATTGTCATTTAGCAATGCAACAATTTATATAGTACAATAATAGTACAGTAGTAGTAATTAATGTAGAACAGGTTGAATAAGAAGTACCGCTAACTTAATCATTTAAATCTGCTTCCAGCTGGCATACGACTACAAATTTGACATTGAAGACGACGCACACAAAATAATGTGCATGTGCGGCGCGCCCAACTGCCGCAAGTGGATGAACTAGACGGGTCGAGTGACAGCACGCGTCACGTCACGTGACGTGCCGCGCCGCGTGACGCACACACTCGATACAGCGTGTTCATTATTCCAAGGAGTAGCGGATGTCTTACAAATAGGAAAACAGAACAGTAAAGGCGTTTAGCCAGTTGTTATTCGTAATCGGTTACCGTTTTTCCATAGGTTGAATAAGAATCATGCGCGGTTAAACCTCGCGAATGATCGTTAGTGGCGATAGAATGAGTTCTCAAGGACTGAGCACGACCCCAGGTGAAGTAGGGTCGATGAAGGCTATGAATGTTAGTTTTGTGTACCAAAGTGATTTTGAAAACTTTAACATAAGCAAATATTAATTTAATTCATAATGAAATACACTTTTTAAAGCTGACGTGTGATCTAAAGTATCGATAAGACAATATCAAGAGTTTAACAAAATATTCTCTTATTAAACTATTATTTTGTAATTCAATTTAGAAATCGGATATTAGGGGCGATTTGAGCGTACTTTGTATATAAAATTAGATTAGAAAATCATTGTTGTTATTATATTTTAATGTTCTAGATGTGAATGTTTTGACATACGAGTATATGTAGATTAAGATTTATTTTAAATTTTCGATGTATTTTATGGATATCTGTCATTGTTCTTTTCTAAAAATATTATATTTAATTTACTTGTTATTCACGGAAACTTGTTTACGGTTGGTATTACAATATTCTAATTTCCAGATAATATATATCAAAGAGAACGGAAGTATCGACAGGATATTGTCATATTTCTTTTAATTATCCACATACAATCGAATTGAAAATTAATGTAATATTCTATTATAGTTTTGATAGTGTCGGCGGAGGTGAGATGGTAGGTTAAGTTACCAAATACACGAGTTTGCATTTAGTGTCGCGTAGCACGAGTCACTAGCGATAGATGCCACAGTGCCTGGCCCGTTGTGTGAGTATTGTAGGACAGGTTGTATACGGAACACCACAGGGCGCCTTTGTTCGACTTAACGTTTACTAAATATTACTTTAGTACAAAGCGCGCACGACTTCACATTAGGTTTTTGTTTTGTATGTGTGTGTATATAATTATATATTACAGAAGAAATCAGTACAGTACAGAATCACAAGAAATGATCGAACGCAGGTCGGGGACCAATAATAGCTATATTTTTCTACTCTTATAGTAATAGTTTCGTCGCAAATTAGGAACATTTAATCTCATTTGGCTATTTATAAATGTGCTTATTCATTATCTTATGTTTATCATTTATGCTCTGACTTTCGCTACTGTAAATACATGTTTTTCTGCCGATACTGACGAGTTTATACAGTCGCCTAGTTGAATTTGTGCGCGGCGAGTAGGTAGTGTAAATTATATAAAATAAATAATGATAGATAAATAAAGTTTTGACGCCACCACAGTAGTGATGTCCACTTACTGGACCTGAGATGAATCGTTCAATACATTATGAACTCACTAGAATCGGCTGTGGTCTCTTTGACTGCAGGTAGCAAAATTATTTTTAGAATTGTGAGATTCAAGCGCTGTGTGATCCGTTTCATACCATTCGAGAGACTTTTTTAAGTCCTGTAGCCTGATCGTAACCTATATATTTGTAATTTATATTTCATACATAGATATAATAGAGCGATCATCAAACTGAATGTTTTAACATACATTTGAATAGTATTTAATGAACTGCAGGAATGCAGTTACTTGTAAGTAAAGTACTATAGAATTATTTTATGAATCAGGTTTTCGTTTATGACCGTTATATAATGCAATGTAATTTTAAGTGTTAATTGTGCAATATGAAGTCAAGTTGTAAATAGTGTTTATATCGCAACTGAGAAGAATGTATTATGAATCATGACTTAGTTTTGTTTTGATATGCATTATTCCGTTTCAGTAATATTACTACATTGCTTTTCCATCGGATTATTTATTTAAAGCATTCCCATTCTTTTACTACTAAATAATGTTCTTCATAAAGTGTTTCTTTAGAAATATTATATTCTTAATATTTTATTTTCGCATTAATTTCCTTCATTAAAATTTATAAGAATATTAACTTTTTTTTCTTTATGTGCATCCTACCTACTATTTTAATGTTCGAGCAGTGGGGATAAAATATTTGAAACTCCAACATTCGTTTCATATAAATTTTATTACAAACATTGTTTGGGCTTATACTGCAAATAATTATACCAAAGAAAAATCAAATAAAGCTGTTAATACACAGTTAATACTCGAATTATGTGCGTCCGGCCCACGTGGCCGCTGGTGTCTGAAAGCTCCAATATTTGGTCATGCTGCCGACATTATATCAGTGTCAATGTGGTACATCAATGTCACGAAAGAAGACACTTAACTAATTGCAATAATTTAATTACACCACAATGTGTGAGGCCATAATCTCGAGTGGTTCTTTTACAATCATGTGCTTTATCAATAAAATAATTATTAATTAACCAGCATGAGTTGATGTGCCATTTTATTTCATTACACTTCCGGGACAAAAAGTAGCCTATGTGTTAGTCCAGGGTATAGGCTATCTCCATTCCAAATTCAACCAAATCGGTTAAGTAGCTGTGGCGTGATTGAAGAACAAACATCTTCATAAACTTTCACATTTATAATTTTAATAGGATTATAGTTCATTAACTAGTCTAGGCAGCTTTCATATTTGGGTTGTCGACTGTTATTATTTGACCTACTGCTTCTCAGCTTTTTTTTTGGGACAAAAAGATTTTTCCTTAATAGTTCATAGCCGCCCTAGCAGGCCGCTGTTTCGCAGACGAATATAATTCGAGCATTGACTGACTGGACACTGAAGACAATGAACGACGGCTGGCTGAGAATAGATTACTGTCACTTATAAAATAATAAAGCGATTTGTTTTCTAAATTACGAATGCGTTTTTATCAACATCGGATTAAGTTTGGTATTTGTGCTATAATTTGACGCGAGTTCCAATTCCTTGAGCGTTTTAATAAAAAAATAATTTGTATCTCAGGCCAGTCGTTATTTCATTTCATTTAACGGAAGTAGCATTCAATGAAAAATTAAACATGAAAGGAATTATTTAAAAAAATATGTATAATCGTCGCTATTACAAATATACAACACAATGAGCACTATATGTAGAATAACCGTGACGCTTCACCCGACACAGTTGGAATGAGAAACAGAACTGATTAAATAAATATATAATTCAATCCGATGCACTCTTCAAAATAGACAAGAATATAAATATTGACTACAAAAGATAAGTATAGAACAAGACAGATGGCAGGACAGAATCCTTGAGACTGGAAAAATAAATACTATGTATTTATCGGCCATATAAATTGCACCATAACCTCAAATTACACTTTAAACGTCTGACAACCCACCCTACTGACCTTGCTCTTCCCGCATTATATTGCCTACACTTCCAACCACTGACCATTGAAGTAAGTACTTTGCGAGTCGAAAATGTTAGAATTACGTTATATCTTCAGCGTCTCCATCAACGGTCACGGTCGACAATAACAACATGATTACATTTCCGTAAACCGTAATTTACAGAAACCTTGCTGCAACCTTGTAACATTATTGCTGGACGTAGTTTGTCCAATTTAAAGTTGCGGTAAAGTCGCAAACGTTGACACGAATCGAACATAATATCATCTTATGTAAATACGGGGGGCACCTTTTGCCCATTTGATAAATCATAATTAATGTCCATGAAATTGTCTAAGTTAAATATAAAGTAATACATATTCATGGTGCTAATCAATCACTGTCTTACGGACGCAAGCCCGCACAAAACGTGCGGACGAGTCAAGTTAAGAGAATGTTCCCCACAGAGTGACCCTAACAGCACAGAACGAACAGCTGAAAGCTATTTATAGAAGACATTTTAGAACTATATCGATATTGTTACTTCGCTAACTAGTAATGCTTGGCTCGCAACCAGATGTTAAAACTATAAAAATAAATTTTTGTACTCAATGTTTTGTAAGTACTTTAGCAAGCGTTCACATCAAACAATCGACAATACTCGTCGATTGCAAAACTACATTCAAGTTTTATGTCAGATAGTGAAATATCAACATTACATCACGACTTCACTATCACAAACGTCTTGAGGATTCATTAAAATACATGAAAACTATTAACTTATAAACCTTAGGGTAAGACTGATACTCTCAAGTTACAATATCGATAAAAACTTGACGAAGCTCAGCATTACTAGCGAGCGAACATAAGGCCGCTTACAAACGGAGCATTTCCACTTATACATTAAACATAGCCACTTCTAAACGACTGGACAACACGCAACGTAGATCGATACGGATTGAAGTACTCCGAGCAACAAAGTGCGCGATGTTCACAATCCACATTATTCACCTTGGAATGTAACACTGGATTATGTAAGTACCGATTAGAATTAATGCATTACAAGTAACCATTTGATTGGTAATTAGTTCCAGTCGTTAATTAAAGTACCTGGTTGTACGAGGATTATACAGTGTACATGTGTATGTGGCTATGTTTGGAGGATATAATAATGAAAAGCAATCGTATGGTAAGCGCGGCGAGGGGGCGAGGGGGGGAAGGCGGGTTCAGTCGATGTACTGCGCCAGCCAGCGGAAGCCCTCGCCGTAGCCCTGCCGCTTCAGCACCGAGCACATGAACAGCTCCAGCGGCCGCCCGGGGAGCTCCGACCGGGACACCTTGCCCTACAAATTAAAAAAAATAACGTGCATAAGTGAATCAGTGATATTTATATGAACAAATTTTGATTTAGATACAATAATAGTCCGCCTTTTGTATCTTTTAATTTTTAGGTGCAATAAAGAATAAATAAATAAATAATAATGTAAAAAAGAAACGCATGTGTGTACTTGTGTACGCACATAAGTTAGGGATGAATTTTATTATGCTACACCGTGCCAGGCATGAGCAACTTCACTAACATTTTACTCGGCTCGGACGCGGACGTCGCACGGTGTAGCATAAACACTCTATGTCCGTGTTATACATTATAAAATGTTAATGAAGTTTTGAATCCGTGCCTCGTTCGGGGCACGGCTTCATGGCCGGCACGGTGTAGCATAATATTTCATCCCTTGCACTTCTTTGGTGTAACAGAACAAAAATAGCTAAACATTTCATCCTGTATGCCACAACTCTTTGTTCATAAAATATATCAGTTATCGGCTTAAGGCTCGACTTAAGGGGACTGTCAAATGAATTTGAAACTTAAAAGAACTACATTACATACGCAATCGACTTTAATACGCCGGCATAGGCTCCATATTACTGTGAGTTTACTATAACCTAAATTCAAACTAATTTTGTTGAAAATCTCGTATTTCCTACTATTAACACTGACAAAGTTAGTATGTGTAATTTATAAAGATAACATAATCAAATAAAGGTATTTTTATCAAGACACAAAAATGTTAAAGTCAGTACAGTCATTTCTCCATACTAAATGGGCATTCTCCTTTTGTTCGACCTACAACGTTTAGTAGTAGAACCAATTGCGCCATCTAGTGTCGCCAAGGAATAGTTTAAACACCTTTAACGTATTTTCGTGGAGTTATATTTCCTAGCTTTGAAGCTCTCATAGCCCGGCGGATTGCGTCGATCCTAAGCGATCGAAGAAGTTAAGCAACAGCGGGCGCGTTCGGTAGTTGGATGGGTGACCGCTAGTCCAAAAATTTCTTGAGCGCCTTTGCAACATCCAAACTTACAGCCTTTTTGCTTCTGCCCAGCAATGAGTAAGATATACTAAAAGATCACCAGCTGATCTGCCGTGGCGGAAACCGTATTGACGGTCACTGAAACTATGAATTCTTCTTGTAAAAAAATGCTCTGAGCATGGTACTAGATTTTACTATAGGTTAAACTATAAGTTATAACTATAGGTTATATACGAAGATATTTTCTCTATAAATAGCCATTTAAACCCTAATCAGTCGGGTCTTGGTCGTATAATATTACATCGTAAATAAAATTACAACACACCGATATCGATAAATTTCTCCCAGCCCTTCCCGAGTAGCAAAGAATGTTTTCAAAGAATGTTCTGGAAAACAATAGTCGAGTAGCAATACCATTTAAAACATAAAAATAACCTTATTGCCGTGTAAATAGAGTAGCTTTTTGATAGTAAAAATATATTATTTTCTTTAATTTTATGTTTTGAATTTGAATTAATACAAAATAAATATAAAACTAGGCTTAGCTGTGGGTGGCTGTGGTATGAAACACTGCCATTAAATAAATGCTTAGCTCTGCTATCATTTTTGCACCCAAAATTGCACAATAAGTCATATTATTATAATATTTAAGTCAAATTTTAATTTATGTAATGCACAACCGACGCAGCTCAGTGACAGATATGTTATGCGGGCAAGTAAGCGGAGCTACGCTTACTGTTAGTCGCTGTGCCCCGCCTACTTCGCACTTCTACCTCTTGTCTCTGTGTTCCGTGGGTCCAAGTGTGACATTGTTGTTTTCAGTTGTCACTTCGCGCAACAATGTCGTTGTCACTTAGTGTTTTTGCTGATGTGACAACGTTACAACAGAACAGACTATACAACTAAGGCCCGATGACCACCTAAGCAACATTACATGTGATCTGACAAGTGATCTGGCTGATAGCTTACTTGACATTAACTATCAACAATATCAATCATCATTCAATGTAACTGTATGAAGTAGCTCCCATTCGCGAGACGCCAATATATCAAGTTTATCTCTGACTGGGTCAATGGTCGTGTGAGAGGGACAGAATGAGCACTCAGCACCAACCTTGCCGGTGGTCTGCTGGTAGAGGTTGAAGTACTGCCGCAGCTCGTCCTCGCTGGCGGCGCCGGGCTTGTCGATCTTGTTGCCGAGGATCAGCACGGGACAGTTGCTCAGCGTCTCGTCCGTCAGGAGCAAGTCCAACTCCGCCTTCACATACAGATCATTATGTAAAACGGTGCCATGTAAACTCTTAAGTATGAAGCAACATGTGGTAATAATCAAACTGTTCAAGATTTTATAAGGATCTTAACTTTACATAACAATTATACTGCATCTGTAGTTAACTCATTTTATCATTACAGATTGTGTAGCGAGTGAGGGATCGCTGAAAGCTCCTACCATGCAGTAAAATGTGGGTAGCATTATATAATTTTATTGTATCCAACATTTTACAGTTTACACATAGTATCAAAGTTTACAGCAAGGTGCATTTGTTGGTACATGTTGTCTAAAAGGGAGTCTGAAGTGTGAAGAGTTTACTTCTCTCTCAAGCTGGGTACACCCTGTATATTGTTAGTTTACCTTGGATTCGAGCAGCCTGGCGCGGTCGCAGGCGTCCACCAGGAAGACGATGGCGTCGACCGCGGGGAAGTAGTCCCGCCACACGCGCCGCGCCTGTTGATGCCCGCCCAGGTCGAACGTCGTGAATCGCATGCTGCCTATCGACAGTTCCTCCGACGCTGCAAACATTCATGTTTTTAGTCATTGAAGTATAATGCCGTATCGTACTAGAACAAACAATGCGAACAAAATCAGTGTCGCAGCAGCCGTACGCATGGCAGTGCGGATTGCGCCGGAAGGGAGTAATAAATCATAAGAGTTGCGTGATCATCGAGTTTGAGGAGTCGGTTCTATAAGCTAGTTCTAATATAGTCATGTTCTTGTGACTAAAATTTTAGGATTTTCTACACAGAACTTAACGCCCATTTAGATATCAATTCTTTTTTTGAACTTGGCTCTCATTTCACATTTGTTTTAATGAGATATCATTACTTTTTGTCTAGAAATTTTTAATTAATATATGTAGCTATTGTTATTTGTAAAATTACTCTATATTCACTTACATTCACACATAACTTTGTTATTCTTAATTGTTACTAATTATCAATAATTTTCAGTTTTTATATTTTTCCTTTGTATACGCCTAAAATACTACTTTGTTACCAATTATTAAGCTTCTAGGTCATCTGGAGGTAGGTTAGGTTTTTGATCCTATCTCAGTGAGTCAGTTAACAAAATGCAGTTTTTTAAAAGTTAATATCAATAACCGTGTGAGCTACATTTACGATTTTTTTTAACTTTGGCTGGATATGCTGCCGCGTGTCTAGATTTTATGTATTTTGACTTTTGGTAGAAAGTCACTTCATGTCCAGAGGCACTGCAGCAGTCTGAGATGAACACTTACTTTGTGTGTAAATTATTTTTAAACATTACTTAGGAACCTGTATTTATATAACATGGAATGAAATGAATATTTTATTCAATAATTATTTCTAGAGCAATCCAGTGCAATCTCTTTCGCATTAAAGAGACACCAATCATGATTATCAAATTGCTTGCTTTGATTATGTCTTTGTCAATAAAGCATCTGCTTTCAATTGCAAATGACTGTTCTATTTTCGCTCCGTAATTTAATATTGTATAGAATAGATAGAAGCACTTTACTATAGGTTAGATTTGCTACTCAAATGATTTTTTTTTATGTTAGTGGTGAAATTGTAAATTCAAATAAGAACCATCCTAAGAACAACTAATAAATCTTAAGATTGACCTTTGACTTGTTATCTCAAATGACCTCTATAAGTATCTAAATAAATGTTTTTGTACACCGATAGCAGAAATTTAGTGACAAAAATAAAATCTTAAGCATAGAATGTAAATTAAAAAAAAATCTAAATCTAAAGAAATAAATGCTGGTCTCTGGTCACACTTATTTATGATGGAGTAGTGGCATCTACATAATCCCTGAAATAGAGTGTGAATGTTTTTTGGAGGAGAGTTTTACTTTGCATTGATTATGTGCCCTATTAAAAATACAAAATGGCTAACGTTTTCTAATTTTATTTATATTTGTCTTGAAGTTATTGCTACCCACCACAAAGTTTCGCACGTAATTTACAATTTAATATCACTTGTCTTGCTTTTGTTTGTATCTAATCTAATCAAAATATGGCAATACACTAGGAAAATACTACAATTTATAAAGTTTATTACACGAGTGACACATCAATGTGCGAATGGATTTAATATTATGATAATGTGAAATTAGTTAGTCAATTAATTGTTAATTTATAATCTGTTGTAAGAAATAAACTGCACAGAATTTAAATACAAAGATGTCACCTCGTGCATGGTGGTAGTTTTGGTGGCTAGCTATAATTTTTCTAGTCTCAATTTCGTAATGTTATTTTAATATGATATAGTTGCAGTATTGTGAACAGATCCTCTGACCCAATTATGTAAAATTAAAAACTAACTTGTAACTCTTCAAGTCTCAATACAAGAATTACATATTATTGTATATCATTAGATTATTAGATCTTATCTATTCTATCTATGCTACAATTCAAAGGATGTATGTGCTTGATAAACATTCAAGTGAACCTTAGCTAAAGGTTAAAATTGAATAGCCAATTGTGAGGGCTATTTGAGTCCTCTTCAAACAATATTTCAAAGAGTTGTTTCCTATTGCCTTAGTTTATATATTTCTTAATAACAAATTTTAATAGAAGACTACAAATACAGGAAATTGGTTTGTAGTCAAGAAAAGGCGCAGAAATTAATTAGCAAGTTGACCTCATAATAAGTGTATTCTTCAAGGTAAAAGTAAAATGATGCTTGTATAATAATAATATGAGCATCGTAAATTATGCATTCATTAACATATTACGTCTAAAATCCTCTGGGGTATTTATTTGGCAAGCTATTAATGTTAGTAACATCGTTATTTGTTGTGAGGGTCTGACACAGATTGACGCCAGACCAGCCAGGCACCAGTTGAAGCCAGACCTATGGTCTTAATATCCATTCACAAAAGCCTATTGTACTCTAACACTTTACTACAAATCTCCGATTTCACCAGACAAGACTTTAATACATAGTTCATACAGAGGTTAGTCCTCTAAATGGGACCAACGTTATTGCATCATGTATTGTTCTATAGGTTACACCATAACACAGGGAAGTTGCCTTGAGGATGGAGGAAAGTATCTAACATCCCAGAATATTCATCATAGAGGAATAAGTCAAATGAAAAAAAATTTTTTTTTTAAACGCTTTTATTTCAATAATGTTTAGTTTATAAAATTAGCTACAAGTTGTGAAAATTTCAAGTCTCTACGTAAAATGTCTAAAGTCTGAAAATCGTTTTTTTTAATTTAACAACAAATAAACAATGAAAATTAGTTTAAAATATGATTTTCGTGTATTGTCATCGGAAATACACATGTCTGCCAAATTTCATCAATTTTCATTAAAGGGAAGTCATTCAAATTAACGTTACAAGATTTGATGCTCCGAAAAATCGTTTTTTTTTAATTTAACAACAAATAAACAATGAAAATTAGTTTAAAATATGATTTTCGTGTATTGCCATCGGAAATACACATGTCTGCCAAATTTCATCAATTTTCATTAAAGGGAAGTCATTCAAATTAACGTTACAAGATTTGATGCTCCGAAGTGAAGCTAAATAAAAGCGTTTAAAAATCAAATTAAGAACACAGATAGTCCACTGTGCTTGCATAAATATGCTATTCCCAGTGCATAATATATCTTTTCCCTTATTATTAAATTATGAGCTATATTTTAATTGAATCTAAAGCAAAACCAAATAGTATGAACCTCAACAAAATTGAATTATTAACACAATTACGTGTATCAACATTCAATGCAATCTCAACTGAGATAATGTGACAGACGCCCCGGCATTCCTGAGGGTAGCAGATAATGTATTAATAATACTATGCTTTATTGTACACAAGGAGTTAAGAGTGTAATAATAGTCAACAGCAACTTACTGGGATGCAGTGTAGGTACGTGTTGTGCCAGTCTGTCATCTTTAAGCATGTGAAGCAATGTGGTTTTGCCCGCATTGTCCAGACCCAAGAATAACAGCTTTCCAGACTTCTTGTACAGACCTAAGGGATAAAGTATAATAAGGATTTAGATAAGTATATGTGAGAGTAATTTTAAAGATGGCCATCAAGAATTTAGTAAGTTATTGGTGAGAATAAATATAAGGCTTTTCAAAATTAAATGTAGCAAGTATAAAATTCAGGATCAGGATATAATATATTTAAATTGAATATTACCTTGTGAAGTTATACATATTTGTAAAATAATGCTTCTACTGATTATGACATTTAAAACAAAACATGTATATATAGCATTAGTATCAACTTGCTTTAAAAGTTCACAACATTAAGTACACTTAACTCTAGTATTAATCTGCTGCAACTGTTTTAGATTGGAATAATATTGATTTATTTACTTTTCTTACTTACTATGACTTAAAAGTAATATAATAAATTAAGTATTATAAATTTAACTCAATTATTTAATGATCAATATGTTCAGAAGCAGCAGTTATAGAGAGAGAGAGAACAGAAGGAATCATTCATATGTTTAGAATAACAATACTCATATTCTTATGAGAAATTTTAACTTTATAAGAATGTTATTATGATTAAATACTCACCCAAAAAACCCAAGACTCCAGTTACCCAATCCCAGATAAACATATTGAATCTGGAATACATACGATTTATTACTTCAACGTATCGTCACCTTATCCACAAAGAAAACACATACGTCTAATGACTTGCATTATAATACCTATATTTAAATCAAATGTGTAGTGTCATGCTAGCAAAAGTTAACAAGAATCATCGTCTTCAAAAGCCCTTATACCAAAGTCTCGGGAAGAACATCCAAAATCATAGTATTGCGTTAATGAATTGAGTAATGCGAGTGACAAAACGTCATATGCGTAGTTGGAACTTCAGGTTCATACTTCACTAAATGCACTAAATGAAGAGTTATATACTCACTTATTATAATTGAACTAGAATTAACTAATGCTAAAGGAAGTTTATCACAATTTCGCACTTATTAGCAATAAGAAACGTCGCTAAAACCGACGCTTTTTATATAAATTTGGGAATATTCGATGGAATATCAATCTGTTGGCAATGAATGACGTGCGCTACTTCCGGAAGTTCAAGTTGTCACATTGCCATTTGCCAGGACTTACCTTGTAAATTGTTGTAAAAAAATGTGGCAACATTATTTGTATAAGGGTATGTATAGACATGCTCATGTTCTGAAACTTTTAAATCTTTAAATAAATAACCAACTCACTACTCACTGTTCATTGTTTGTCACAACTCATTGCACTTGTGACAAACAATGAAAACCGGTCTCAGTGACGGGGACAAAAAATAATATTTTTGTCTCTGTCTTTCACACAGATTTTATAATTGGCGATCTCGCTCTGTTAAGTGTATTAGTATATGGGAGTTCGTTTTTTTCAAAATCAATGGTTGCGATTGCTGGCCTGAAATATTGATTTTTCGTATGTCATTGCTTCCCAAAATTTTATTCTTGATAGCAACACTATCTAATGGTGTAATAATACAGGATGTGTTTTTTTTTTTCAAAATCAACGGGTTCGATTCCTGGCCAGGAATATTAATTTTTCAAAAATCTACTGATGCATTTTTAGTTTTAATCTAAATCGTCCCGAAACTCCTTTGAGCATTTTTCGCTATTCCTCGTTGTTTTGGATTTGGCCCTCAACGCACACTTGGAAAATTCATCCTGTATAAGTTTAAGTGCAATAGTGGAGAGCAGTATTCTGGGCTACTTGTTAAATTGTGTTACATTTCTTTTAAAATAAGTTCAATGATACGTAAACTCCCTGTCTCATGTGCGGCCATGCCGCCACGCCGTGATTGAATTAGTCTTTAGGTACTACATCTATGGCGATATTCTGGTACACCTAATAATACATATTACCTAAAATTACATTTAATAAAAAAACCTTTTGATCTCAATTAGGGTTGTGGGACTTTTTGGGAAATTTTGAGATGCAAAAATTTATACTAAACGCAAGCTGCGGTTAAAAATGTTAAGTCCGCACAACCCACCCATAGAGTAGCATGTGTGTGTAGCTGTTCCTTAAAACTCTACCTACCTCATTGTCCCGATTGTATTGTATTGTAACCATAGACAAATCTTGTCTTTTGTCATTGATTGTAAATATATTATGTAGCCTATAAAAATATTTAACCTATGAATGTTGAGTTCCGCAGATAAACAATAAAAAATATTTTTTTTGTTTATGACTAGCTTGAAGCACTTGTCACCGGAAGCCTTTTCAGTTTTTGACAGCTTTCAAAGCTAAAGGTATCCTTGTGATTTTTATGATATTTTAATGTTTAATGATTATTTACACAAACAATATTGCTCATTAACGTTAAAATAGTTCTTACATTTTGTTGTTACTTGATTGTGTAAAGTTTTTGTGAAAGGATTACTTTGATATTTGAGGGTTAGAAAGTGCTCCATCCAAGTTTTGACATTTTCAGGCTAAGCCATGGCTCCAAGAAAAAACAAAGTTGCAAAAGAGGAGGTCCAGGTTACTCTTGGACCACAGCATTTGGCTGGCGAGACAGTGTTTGGCGTCGCGCACATCTTTGCTTCCTTCAATGACACATTTGTGCACGTTACCGACTTGTCCGGCCGGGAAACCATCGCCAGAGTTACTGGAGGCATGAAAGTCAAAGCTGACCGTGATGAGGCATCACCCTACGCTGCTATGTTGGCCGCTCAGGTTTGTTACACATGATATTTACAAAACAAGAAATAATTTGGATTTAACCAGAGAATGTTTTCAGATGTACCTATTTATGTACTGAACTAAGGTTGTAGAATGGAGAATACCTATGGCAATCGCATTTATCCGCAACCAACTACTATTTTATATAACATATTTCGGGATGCTTACCAAAGCTCAGAAGTAGTATTTGCAAGTTTGTGGTTTGCAAATACTACTTTGTGGTTTGTGTTTTGTATCAAGACTTTAGAAGGGAATTTATTCAAATTAAATAAAATTGTCTAAATGTATTTTAATTTAGATTGTTAGATTGATAATAAAAAGTGCATTAGATTAATCCCATTGCTACAACAGTTATCACTAATAACATACAAATAATTGTTAGCTTACTGTACTTAGCTACATTAGATTGTAATTATCATAGCACCAAAACTATAGTTACTACTTACTATTGGTTAATCTTGACACTTTAATGAAATATTAATTTACATTAATTATATATTATAGAAATTAGTTATAGCATTAAATGATTACTTATAGTAAATTAATTTTGAATCTGTCTTATTTTTAAATTACAAAACAAGCAAATAGCAATTAGTTTAGCACTAGATGATTATTTTTCGTAAATTAATTTTGTGTCTGCAATACTATTACCAGACTGTGTTAGGAGGGTTATGTTTTTCGAGTACAAAATTTCCCTAATCTAAATACGAAATTTCTTATATGCCAGCCTCTGCATTAGACAAGCGTTGTGGAATAAAGAGGTCCATCCCTGGACCTTCACTGGAGATTCATGGGCTCACTGACATATGTATATTTCTTTAGCATGCTCTGTAGCCTAAACGGCTTGATCAATTTCAGCTTGAGAGATGCCGTTAAATTCGTCTTATCTGTGACGTGAGTGACGCTGGGTATTTAAAAATTAAAAAAAAATTTAAATGGCCGATGTTTGGTTCAATATTGTCTTCAAAAATTTTTATTCTCAAAACCTATCAAGTGGACTATGGTTGAATAGGTATTCAAAAATGATTTTTAGCTTCCTTTCATCATTTTCCATTTTAAGCAACAGTTTAGGATATATGATGATTTAAATTTTTATAAACAGCCATTCTCGCTAATTTATTAACTTCCTTAATGTAATGACAACATTGTGAATTTTTTCTTCTATTAAAGAAGTCAATGAATCTTAACTAAGAAGTGTAAAATAAAAAAAAAACTTAAAACTACTGGGCTTATTTTTTTCTTTTACTTTTTTATGCAGTTGGTTTTTTTAATTAATTTTTTAAATAAGAACTAAGTGAAGTACACTAAGATTCTATTAAGTAAGATTTGCCTAAAAAGCAGCACACAGAAAATATGCTGAATTGTGTCCAAAATGCTTAAATTACCTCATATCCTTCACTGACCGAAAATGCACATAAAGTGAAAAACAGCTCTGTCCATGATGCGAAACATACACAATATAATAAGATTATATTTTTTGTATTATCCATATTAAATGATCATTGCACCTAACAGTGTAATACCAATAGTCCAATACTAGTTAGAAAAGTTGAAAATTAAAAAAAGCAAGTTTAGTAGTATTTTTGTTACTTTAATGTATTGTTGTAGCAAATCTCTTAATGATCGGTATATTTCCTTAAATTACAGGATGTGGCTGAGAAATGCAAGACCCTCGGCATCACAGCTTTACACATAAAGCTCCGTGCCACCGGTGGCAACAAGACCAAGACTCCCGGTCCTGGCGCTCAGTCTGCTCTCCGTGCGCTGGCCCGCTCCAGCATGAAGATTGGCCGCATTGAGGACGTGACTCCCGTGCCATCAGACTCCACTCGCAGGAAGGGTGGTAGACGAGGACGTCGGCTGTAATCTTTTAGTTTAAGTGCACTGTGGACTGCAATAAAAGTTTACGGTATTTACGTGTTTTATTTTTAGTTCTGTCATAAAACAAAATGGGAATCAGTAGACAGTATTGTCTTGCACCATATACTTTTTCAACATTATTGTTACTACTAATAACTTTTCTCGACACCTACGTAAACAAACACTCATAAAAATTTTAACTCCATATTTTTAATTATTAGTGAAACGTCAACCATTTCCAATAATAATATTATTATATTTTCCTTAAATCTTCCATGACATAATTGGCATGAAATAAATTATTAAAACTTTCTTAAACTCTACTAAAATAATCCACTTAACTAGATTAAAATGGCTGCATTTAAATGTTTCAAATATAAGCTCAAATTTAGTTATATCTATACACTAGTAAAAAAATATAATTTTCTATTATTTGATGACGAGAGAACTCCGCTGAGTGGGGTTCCTTCGTGGAACACTGTCCTGGATCTCTGTTTCCTCATAAATCACAATACTTAAACACTACATTCATAAATAAAATCCGTAAACTAACCTCACATTTCCCTCTATGTTGTTCACACATCATAGAGTACTTAATGTTACATACTGCACCATGCAGTGCAGAAGTTCGCTATAATGTTGGTAACATTGAAAGGAGTGTTTTTAAAATTTCAAATACTATAATTATTACCAATTGTAGGGAGATAATAATAGCCTTTTTGTCACGTTCATGGTAATAACAATAATATAATATAAAAAATTGCATTTTATGTAACATTTTTAATTCGAAAAATCCTATTTCAATGCTAATAACATAATAACGAACTGCAGACTTGAAACGCACTATAGCGGAGGCGGCAAGGGGCGATGGTGCGGAGGTTCCTACTTCCTCAACCCACACGGACATGATTTAGGTGTACCGTGTAGGTGAAGCCAGTGGGTGCATGGGTCGCAGGTGTTGAAATTGATGAATTTGAATCGTGGTTAAGTATATTGTACAATAATCTTGTTCCTAGACCTAGAGCATTTTCCAGGAACTTGACAATTTGATCAGTGACTCCATTTTCCTCACAATATTCTGTTTTACTACTCCTAACCACATATTGTATTTTGAAGAAAAAAACAAAAATGATACTGAGAACTTTGTTATTTAATTATATATTATTTCATATAAATAAATAGACTTTTGAAATATACATGTTATGTTTGTCTATAATAAACATTTTATATCATACACAAAACGTGAAAATTTTCAAAGAACATACATAGGTACTTATCTAGTTATATCTAGCGTAACATTAAAACCCGGTATAGCAGGTCTACTTTATTGCACGGTTGTGGGTTCACATGTTGGCCACTAAATATGAAATATGACTGTAACACTGCCAAAATATGTATTTAAATAATAAAAGTTGGGTAAAAGCCCTATTAAATTTTGACTTCGAAATGATACAAAACTGCAAATGGAAAAAAAAATTCGAGATCAACCACTTACAATAATAATCAATGTTATTTTCCAGTAGCGCTTCAAATGCACCTTTGAGGGAGTTAAAAATAAATTCTGCTATGGTCGCATTCCAAGTTATATTTAAGAAAAAATAGGAAGTGTTTAAAAGGGCTTTTGAATTTTTACACAAAGCAACAACCCATAAATTGTCCCATTGCTAGGCTCGGGTTTCCCCTTAATGTGAGGGGTACATGCTATAGTCTACCACGCTGGCAATCAATCTGCACTTTGATTGGTAGACTTCACACACCTTTGTAAACTTTCTGCGGAACTCTCCGGTGCGCAGGTTTCCTCACGATGTTTTCCTTCACCAAAGCAAGTGAAATACGCACATAACATTTTGAAAATTAAAAAATTAGAGGTGCATTGCCAGGATTTGAACTCGAGCCCCTCCGTTCGGGAGACCAACGTTCTAACCGCTAGGCTATCGCTGCTATATAATTTATACACATTAACGATCAACTTGGAAAATCGATTTAATTTTGTTGAACTAAATTAAAAAAAAAATATAAATTTCATTCAATATAGCCTGATTACCTTCAATACTATAAAACGACTTCTTATCTTCGTCTTCCGACCTAATAAATTTTCTAGCGTTGGATTTCATGTTTCGTACACGCATCCGCCACCTGGTTACAATCATATTTCATGTCTGGCGTAAACAGTTACAAACTACCTACTTAAACATAAAGTACCTATATAATATTTTCCCGTAAGTACGTGTAATAATTGTTAAACATGTTTGTTACCGAGGGACGCTCGAACAAACCGATAAGATTCGACTAACACGTCAGTGCACAATTTTACAAATGAGATCAAAAGGTACATTACTTTCAAAACAATGCTCCTTGAGCATACTAATCTAAGCGTCTGAACAAACTTTACAATTTACATTAATACAATTTAGTTTTTCAATGTTTAACTCTTTTATAATCTATCATTTAATCATTTTTAATCGTTTAGCTACATTATAAATATTTTCATGTTACGTAATTTTAGCATAGATTTATCTTTAAACTACACTTTCAAAATTATGAAATCAAATGTAAGTACATTGTTTAGAACCAAGTAAATATTTATATCACTAATGTCATGTTTAGTTCTTACATATTTCAAGAGATGACACTAATAAATTGATAGCTGAAACACGCTGTTAAGGTTTCTTGGCAGAACTATAAGGGTCTGCTAGAAATGTTTTTTGACGCCTTCACTTTTGATATATTGTACTCGCTCTGACAATAAATTGAGTGAATCCCATACAGTCGTTTTTCTCAAGATTTCTGTTGTGGAGTTTTTGGGACCGTCTGAACATTGGTCCTTCGAGCCGGATGCCGACTGCGACTTCAAGGCTGATATAGATCAGAGGGTTTCTGTGTTGTCAACACAACGGCAACTCGTCGTTGATGGTGCATGTGGACGCATCTGGGAGCTGAAGAATAGCAACTCTTCGCTCACGGCAGAAGGGTGGATTTGGCGTGGCCAATTCACAGTAAAGCAGCGGTTACCACAGGCTACCAAGGAACAAAGGCACACAGTGGTGCACTGGAGCTATCACAGAGGGCAGCACAAGGCGCATAACTTGGAAATTGGAATTGGCATAGTGACAGTGAGTGAAGCTAGAACTGTAAGTACTGAAGTGTCATACTGGACTTAGTTGATTTGCTTGAATATTTGGACTTGTAAAATTTTCAGAAAGTAAATTTGGACTTAGAATAATTTCTCTAAAAGTGAACCGACGGGGAACCTATGTCCGATTTCTTATAATTTTTTTGTTTCTAAACACTTAGAATAATTTTGTGAATTTAATAACTTAGAAAATTTTGTCATCTTTTCGACTTAGAATTTTTTTGTAAATTCTTCATAGAAATTTTAAACATGGAGTCTTATACTAGATTGCAAGAAGATATTTACAATAAAATTCAAAGGTCAAGAATAAATTATAAGAAAACACCTAAAGATCGTTTCTCAGAATGTTATGTGGAGACGCGTTTAGAGAACTTAGAAAGACTTTGGAAAAGATTTAATGAAATAGATTCTGAAATATTAAGTACAAGTAAGTCAGTAGATATTGAAAAGTCGTTGTATGTTAATCTATATGAACGCACTGAAGAGGAATACATTGATTATAAAAGTGAACTAAAATCTAAACTGTCATGTTTGGTAATTTCCAGTAAGGATGGTAAGGAATCTCTAAAGCAAGTAAGTAATAATAGCGCGTTAAAATTACCTAAAATTTCTTTACCTACTTTCAATGGGGATTATTCAGCATGGGTTACATTTCGTGATTTGTTTTTATCTTTAGTGCATAATAATAAATCTATTGATGATGTACAGAAGTTGCACTATTTAAAAACGCAACTAACTGGTGAAGCTGAGCAACTTTTAAGACACATTCCTGTAACTTCTAATAACTACGAAATTTGCTGGGCTCAATTAGAAAGTAGATACAACAATATACGATATCTCTCAAACTGTATCTTACAGAAATTAACTACTGTGAAAAATCTAGTTGTAGAGTCAGCGGGTGGCATTAAGGATTTGCTTGATACCATGACCGAAAGTTTAACAGGCTTAGAAAATTTGGGAGTTAATGTTACAAATTGGGATGTTATTGTGATTTATCTAATGAGTCTAAAACTAGATCCTGAATCCAGAAAGCTTTGGGAGGCAAAGGTAAGCGAAACATTTAATAAGTTGCCTACCTTGGCTTGTTTTAAGGAATTTCTTCAGAACAGATTCAGGTCACTAGAATTTTTAGACAATAAAGTTGCTAGGCCAACCACATCGCGAAATGTTAAATCTCTTCATGTTACCGTTCCTATATGTGCTCACTGTAATGAAGATCACAAAACTGCTAATTGCAAAAAGTTTGCCATGTTAGATGTAAATGCGCGTCGTGATTTTGTTCAAACCAAGGGCTTATGTTTTAATTGCCTTGGAATTAAACACTCTGCGTATTCATGCCGTCAGCCTACTCGTTGTAAGATTTGCAAAAAAAGGCATCATTCTATGTTACATCCCAAAAGCGTAACACAGCAGACTGACAGCGTTGAGACGGTGGAGGCCACGTCCAACAAAGATGTTGTACCAAAGAGCGAGTCAATAGTTAATTGTTTCTCGAAATTGCCCAGCCAAGTATTATTGGCCACAGCCTTAGTAAAGGTTGAGTCGAGAACAGGTATGCTCATGACACTTAGGTCTTTACTAGACCAAGGGTCACAGGCTTCCTTTATAACGGAAGCCGCGGTTCAATTACTCGGATTGAAAAAGTTCACGAGTAAAGGGATAATAGCGGGGTTGGGAAGTGATCAGACTGGTTCATTAGAATTCAAGTCTGTTGTATATTTTAAAATTCAGTCACTTCGCGATCCGCATTTTATTGTTGATGTTAAGGCTTATGTTCTTAATGAAATCACTGCCTTTCTACCTGAAAGAAAGGTAGACCTTCAACCTGTATTAGAGTTGACCGAATCAGACTTAGCAGATCCCACCTTCAATATACTTAATAAGATTGATATTTTATTAGGTGCAGATATTTATTGCCAGATTTTGGAAGAAGGCATTATCAAAGGTTCACCTGGCTGTCCAATGGCGCAGAAAACCAAGCTAGGTTGGATCTTATCTGGGCAAATATATGCAAACTGTGAGGAAAGGGGTCAGACTAAGTTCGTGAGTATGCACACACACTATGATGTGAATGAGTTGTTGCGTCAGTTTTGGGAGTTGGAGTCAGAAAGCTCTAAAATACACTTCACACCTGAGGAGTCCCGATGCGAGGAGATATTTGCTCGCACGACGAAAGGAAATGCTTCAGGTAGGTATATAGTAAAATTACCTTTTCGTGACGAAGATTCCGCTTGCAAATACGACAACTCTAGGGATATTGCTGCAAAGCGATTTTACTCACTGGAACGCAGATTATTAAAAAATCCCAAACTTAAATTAGATTATAACAAGGTGATACAAGAATACTTAGATCTTGGTCATATGGAGCCAGTTCCGAAAGAAGAACGTTATAGGCAGGAGGAAGTATACCTTCCACACCATGCTGTTGTCAAAGAAGACAGAACAACAACCAAGGTACGTGTTGTCTTTGACGTCCCGTGTCCTGGTACTAATGGGTTCTCTTTGAACAGTGACTTGATGGTGGGACCGACTCTTCAGTCGGACTTAAGAACGATAATTTTAAGATGGCGTCTTCATCCCATATGCCTCATTGCGGACATCGTTAAGATGTACCGACAAGTTGAAGTATATAGATCAGATTCAGACTTCCAGCGTATTGTTTGGCGTAATCCTGATGAACCAAATTTTGACTTACAGGATTACAGGTTGTTGACGGTAACCTTTGGCACTTCATCAGCTCCTTATCTTGCTGTGCGTGCCCTGCAACAAGTTGCACGTGACGATGGTGTGAGTTACCCGTTGGCATCGGAAAGAGTTTTACAGGACTTTTATATGGATGATCTGATGACAGGGTGCAACAGTATACAAGAAGGTAAAGCTATATTTAAGGAGATGAATGAGTTATTGGAAGGAGGGGGATTTCAGTTACAAAAGTGGAGCAGCAATAGTGAGGGATTGTTAGAAGAAATTAAGATAGGAAAGGGAAAGGATGAAGGAACAGGAAATATAGAAATAAAAACAGACACAGTTGTAAAGATCTTAGGACTTACCTGGAATCGCCAATCCGACGCCTTTGAATACTCTGTTCACTTACCGTCGCTAGATTATCCTGTAACTAAAAGGAAAGTCATATCAGACATAGCAAAATTGTTTGATCCTTTAGGCTGGATAGCTCCGACTATTATTATTGCGAAGATATTCATCCAGAAATTGTGGCTATCTGGTATCGAATGGGACGATGAACTTCCACCACAATTAATGGAAGAATGGGTCGCATATCGGGCTGATTTGGTTTTACTTACCGGAGTCCAAATTCCTAGATGGGTCAATACGAGCACGGAAGTCACGCTTGTGGAGTTGCACGGTTTCTGCGATGCATCCAATGATGCATACGCTGCAGTAGTGTACCTACGAGTGGTAGACCGCATAGGAGGGATTAGTGTCAGTCTTATTACTTCAAAGACAAAGGTATCGCCCATCAAACAAGTTTCTATTCCACGACTGGAACTTTGTGGTGCTGTGCTGCTGGCGAAGGTATTGCAGGAGGTATCTCATACCTTGAATAGTGTTAAGTCTGATATTTACGCTTGGACAGATTCATCTGTAGTGCTGGAGTGGCTCAGTACTCACCCAAGCCGATGGAAGACATTTGTTGCGAATCGGGTGTCTGAAGTATTAACTGTACAGTATAGCGATCAGTGGCATCATGTCCAATCAAAGGACAACCCTGCAGATTGCACTTCGAGAGGTGTAACGCCCTCGCAGTATCCGAGCAATGAATTGTGGCTGAAAGGACCGGGCTGGTTTATGAAAGAAAAAATAAATTATGGCAATAGGGATAGGACTACAGAAATAAATTTAGAAGAAAAAGCGAAGAAAGTATGTTGCATGGCAATTAATGAAGACTTTAATTTATGGGATAGATATTCTTCATTAACGAAGTTAGTTAGAGTAGTAGCATTATGTAGGAGATTTTTATGCTTAAGAAGTGCTAGTAAGGTAAAATTTACTAAATGGATAACATCCAACGAAATGATGGAAGCTTTAAACGTTTGCATTAAACAATGTCAAGCACATAATTTTAAAGAAGAAATAGACAACATAGCTAAGACAGGAAGTGTAAATAAAAGGAGTAAGCTTACCTCATTAAGTCCATTCATTGATCATGCAGGAATCATGCGTGTTGGTGGCCGTTTGCAGCTATCTCAGGGTACTGAAGATATGAAGCATCCCATTTTGTTACCTCATAAGTCTTCACTCACCCAACTATTGGTAAGAGAAGCTCACGAGAGGACATTACATGGAGGTCCTCAGTTGATGGTGAATTACTTGCGTACAAAATACTGGGTTGTGGATGTTAAGTCACTTGTCAAATTTTATGTGCGCAAATGTGTCACCTGTATACGACACGCTGCTCGCACTACCCAACAACTTATGGGTCAACTTCCAGCGGCAAGAGTAACTGCTTGTCGACCTTTTTTGCGAACTGGAGTTGACTACGCTGGCCCAATTAGCATCCGGACGTCGAAAGGAAGAGGACATCACTCTCATAAGGGATACATTTGTCTCTTCGTCTGTATGGTTACACGAGCTGTTCATTTGGAGGCAGTGACTGATTTAACAGCTCAGGGTTTCCTTGCAGCTTTTAAAAGATTCGTAGCCAGACGAGGACATTGCGCTGAATTATGGAGCGACAATGGTACTAATTTTGTTGGTGCCGCCAGAGAGCTCAAGTCTTTGTTTGATGCTGAAAGGTCGAGCGTAGTACCAGAGATAGCTGAAGCACTCGCTGTATCTGGAACTAGCTGGAACTTTATACCACCTCGTGCTCCAAACTTTGGAGGTCTGTGGGAGGCTGGAATAAAATCCACGAAACATCATCTGAGAAGGGTAGTTGGCGATACGACATTGACCTTTGAGGAAATCACTACTGTATTAGCTCAAGTCGAGGCTTGCCTGAACTCAAGACCTATTTCACAGCTTTCTGACAACCCTGATTATCCATCACCCTTGACTCCTGGACATTTTCTGGTAGGGGAGCCGCTTGTTATTGTACCTGATGCTAATTATGAACAATCCAACATCAGCAGTCTTCGTAGGTGGCAACTCACTCAAAAAATGGTTCAACATTTTTGGCGACGATGGTCTGCAGAATATCTTACACATTTTTTGCAAAGACACAAATGGGCTCATATTCAACCTGAACCAAAAATAGGCGATGTAGTATTAGTCAAGGAGGATGATTTGCCTCCAGCCAGGTGGTTATTTGGTTTGATAGTAAATAAGCATCCAGGGGTGGACAAGATCACGCGCGTAGTTAGTCTACGTTGCAAGGGTCATGTTATTAAAAGACCAACATCAAAATTATGTGTCCTTCCTGTTGTAGAATAAGTAAGTTTATGTTTAAGAGTTTGTTTAGTTTTGTTAGCTTATGAACAGAGTTGATTGTTTTTTATTTTGTTATATCTTGTATATTGTATTATACTAATTAGTTAGATTTTAATTATCACAGTGCAGTGCACTATGATAGTGCCAGTATTTTGATTAACGTTGTTTTTTCTCACTGTACTGTGTTAAGTTAAGAAACTTTAATAGTGCATGGTGGGCGGTTATGGACATTCTGTCCATGGTGGGCGGAATGTTTAGAACCAAGTAAATATTTATATCACTAATGTCATGTTTAGTTCTTACATATTTCAAGAGATGACACTAATAAATTGATAGCTGAAACACGCTGTTAAGGTTTCTTGGCAGAACTATAAGGGTCTGCTAGAAATGTTTTTTGACGCCTTCACTTTTGATATATTGTACTCGCTCTGACAATAAATTGAGTGAATCCCATACAGTCGTTTTTCTCAAGATTTCTGTTGTGGAGTTTTTGGGACCGTCTGAACATACATTGTAAATGTTTCAAAATTTTGCAAGGGCAATTTCAAACTTTTTAAATTCATCATTTAGTGAAATTAAATGTCTATGCTAAAATTACGTCCTATCTTTCATAAAATTTGTAATACAAAATTACAATATTTATATAAAATGCTACAGTTAAGCCGGTCCAAAGCTACATAGTATACCTATATATCAATATGCTGCTGGGGATGCTGCAATCAAAGCAAATTTAAAATAAAATATTTAGACTCGACTGTGCCACGAAGACCACACATAGACAACATCTGAATAAATGGCAGTGTGATTTACTTCAATTCAAAAGTCAATAACAACTCATTTTTACTTTCCAGCATATAGTACCATTCGATTAATTTAGACTTAGGTTTCATGTATGACAAGTTAGGTATTGCGACCGAAATATAAAGGTATTATTATCCTAATAATAGAAAATGTAAAACACTGTCGATACACCAATAGGCCTTAGATTATATTATTATTAGCGTAACTCATGATTTTAAACCATTAAACAAACAAACACTATATTACTTAACACATGATGATGTTTATTCAAGGTGATGTTTCTTTTATTTAAGTTACAACACATCTATAAAAATACAAATAAATTCATTTTCCTAAACTTTTTAATTTGGCTTTAGAAAATATATCGATACTTTAATATTATTTATATTAAAATTGCACAAAAAATATACGAATTAACATTGTGACAGCACGAGGCCGACATCAGACGAGACACTGCGCGTGTGTAGCGGCGCGGCTCTCGAACACAAACAATAATTTACACAACCGAAATGTACTCGTACTGGTGGGCAGCTGAGAATTTACTCAAACACCCGCGTCGCGGACCCAAACAGATCGGTGGAGTGCACCGCGACACCGACATTTAAACCGAACTAGACTATGGCCTGTCAAAGAAACGTCCTGGGCGACGGCACGACTCCGCCGGCGGCGCGACGCCGGCGCGGACCCGCAGCATGGGGACGAGGGCGAGGCTAACGGATGGGGAGGGGGCGGGGGCGGGTCGCGCGCGGGGCTTACGCTACAAGGCGGTCTTGAGGCGGATCTTCTTGAGGCGCGAGGGGGACGGGTGCGGGAACGAACGCCGCTTGGGGGCGCCGGCGAGCGTGCCGCTGGGCTCCTCCCAAGCGGCGCCCACCTCGGAGGAGGAAGAGGAGGCGACGGGGCGGCCGCGAGTGGGGCGGGGGGAGCGGGGAGCGGGGCGTACGGCGCGGGAGAAACTCCGCTTGCTGAGCTTGGTGGAGAGCAGCGAGGCGCGCGGACTGTCGGCGTCCTCGGCCGAGCGGCGGCCCAGCTTGGTCTTCCCCCCGCCCCCCGCGCCGCCGCCGCCGCCGCCGACCTGCGTCTTGCTGGAGTTGGGCTTGCGGACGGCGAGGATGTTGCGCCGCTTGGTGGACAGCGTCTTCTTGGGCTCGGTGTCGGGCAGGTAGCGGGTCTTGGAGGCGGTCTTGACGGGCTCGGCGGGGGCCTTCTTGGCGAACTTCATGTTCATGCTGACGATGTCGTGCGCGGAGCGCGGCGGCTTGCGCTCGGCGTCGGTCTTGGCGCCGACGTACGTGTTCTCCTTGCTGACGTCGGCCATCTTGCCCTTGGAGCGCGCGTACAGCGGCAGGCGGCTCGGGGAGGACGTCTTGGGCCGCAGCCGCGACATCGTCAACTGAAACGGAAGAACGAATGTTTCACCGGCGCACCACACTCGCATAGATCTAATACGTAACAATTCATTCCACCTCACACCCGTTAGTTTAGTGCACGTGATTATGGTGTTACTTGACACGGAACAACAAAATTCACTCTGACATTAGTTCTTACCCTGATCGAATTAAAAGGCTGGTGTTTTTATAGAAGTTTAGGGTGATTTAGCACTGAAAATTAAAAAGGAATGTTACAAACAAAAAGTAATAAAACAAAATATTGCTTATTGCAGAATAGGTTGTCAGTTTTGTTAGCACAGTATCGCTGAAGAATGTTTAGTTTAAAATAATAAAATTTGTGTTGCAATGAGCGAATGTATTCGATTATTTTGGATAGTTTAAAATTAAATAAAAAAGAAGAAAGAAAACTTGTCGACTATTTAAATGAATACAACAGATTAATTTGAGTTCCTAGCTATCCATTAGGAAATATTTGCTAGCAATTAATAATAATCTAAATGATATCTGGATTTTTTCAAACTCCACGAATACCTTGAAATTTAATAATTTTCGAAATAAATATCAACAAAAAATTGTTATATCTCATGATAATAAAATCGGATACTATCAACAGGTGTTTAGTTGTTTAATAGGAAAGAAAGTGAAAGGACACTGCAATGTATAGAGTAATGGGTGTAGTAGCGTGCGTTGTGTTAACATAATATTATAAATTAATTCACATAATAAACATTAACATAATATACAAAAAAATAACACCTAATCAATGCAATAATTAATTATAATACAATTATGTTTATGGAACACCTCACAAAATAAAATTTTTAACGTTTTCCAGCTAACCTTCAAATTCGCATGAGTAGGTACAGACAGTGACTGCGACTAGACTTTACAATTAAGAGATTTCTAGCGACTATGAATTTAGCTGCGTCGCATTGTCTTTAATATACACATTCGTATTCGTCTATAGTCACTTTATTTATCTCTATTTATTTACTGCAACATTGAAGTGAAAATATTACAATGTTTCCTAAATATTGCTACTTCCACTTTGTAACAATAACGTGGAAGTGGCAAGTCGATGTCATGTCTGTCTGTGTAATGTATTTCACATGTGTTTGTGTGCGAGTACCTGCGGGCGCAGCGTGCGAGGCACTCCTACCAATATCATACTATGGATAGCCTCAGGGATTTCAAATGATTACAATAAAAATACAATTATATTCCTTCTCTTTGCATGTTTATATTATCAATAATACAATATTTTGCTATTGTTCTAGCTTGACAATGAATGACAATCGTGTAATTCTCTAATACTATGGTAACCAAACCAGAGTTGCTCATGTACAATGTACAAATGTAGGGTCACTACACATTCATTTATAAAATAGGCATAGTGTGTATAGTGTGTGTCCGTGTGTATGTGTGTGTGTGTGTGTGTATACCTGGGGGCGCAGCGTGCGTGTGTGCGCGCGCAGCCAGTCGCGCAGCGCGGCCAGATTGCGGTGCTCGGAGCCCGGGATGCGCGAGTTGGGGTGCTGGCCCGTCAGGTCCAGGATGGACGCGCCCAGCGACCGCCCCACCTGCCCGCCACACACCACACACCACCACTCGTTACTTACTTATATTTATTTACTACTGCTTTCAACGCACCTGCACATATCACAACACACAACCACCGTTTTTTTTCGAGTGGATAGTTGCTGTTGGCTATAGTGGCCTTTAGGGTGCTTTTCCACCAGCTATGTGCTATGCAGCTATGCTGCGATGATGTGAAATTTACGCTACGAAAATATGTGACCGTTTCCACCAATACTAAGCTATGTAGCTGTGCGAGTAAAGATGCGATGCTCGAGCTATGCTATGTATAAGCGGCGAGGGCGGCGCGGTGAGAGGAGATCCACTCGCGACGACCCATAGCACGCATTCTTCCATATAAAAAACATATCTAAGTTGAATCCGTTTCCACCAGTACTAAGCTATGTGCACCAATGAACATGATTGGTGGATATCAAACGCATCCATAGCAACGTAACATAGTACATCTCTGGTGGAAAAGCAACCTAGGTATTAAAGGCATGCGTGAAGCTCACGCAGACAGTGGAGAATCATCGCTGGTTACTTAGTTCTTTACTACGGCTTTTCCGATGTTTTCCGACAGTGTGACAACACCTTTAAGCTCAATGCCATTTGCACACAATCCGTACATAACATAAATACAGTATAATTGATGTATCTTAACCATTTCGACTCAATAAATTTATCAGGGTCAAAATGGATATGAAATACAAATATTCCATGTATCCGTTCTCTTTACAAAAAGTACAAGATAAAGTATCACGTTGAGCACGTTTCGTTGAGAATTGCCTTAATAATACTTAAACATAAGTACGCTAGCAAAAGACAGTGGCTCATAAGAATATCGGAAGATTTTTGAAGAGATTTCACAACAAAGCAAACTAACAGTTTTGACAAAACTACAATAGAATATAACAAAGTGAATGTAATTTATACTGTAATAGTCGAACAACTGCATGTACGTAAATACGTGTTACATAATGGGAATATAACAAACCTTCATTGGGTCTATCTCTTCGAAAAACTCCGAATTCTTAGCGCGACAGTGTCTTACCTGAAACGGTGTTAATGTATCTGAAAATTTACTTTCTAAGAAGAATATATTAAAAACTCTGCTTATTTAAACGCCAGTTTTATAGAATAGGCTCCTATGAAACGTTTATTTCCAAATAAATCTCTTAAGTACTCTTAAGTTCTTAGAAAATAGTCACATGTTTTGATATTGTATTAGGGTACAATACAAGTATCTTAAGATCAAAGCCATGAAATCAAAACAAAAGTGCATGGCTTAGACATTAGTAGAACAGGTCAAGCTTTTCTATACAATAGATGATATTTCGTTCTAAATTCTGCATGATTCATGGCGTACCAACAATGTAACACGTGACTAATATAGTATTTAACTGTATACAATTGCGTATAACTACGCATCAATATGGTCTTACAAAGTCGACAAGACGTGTTACGGATTAAGAAGAATACGTACCGGTACGTAAGAATGCGTACCGTGAATACGGAATTAACGGGCGATTACCACGTTTATATTTTCCAATGTAAAATGCACAGATCTTGGATCACTAATAACCATATACTTATCAATGCAGAATTGGCTAAGTCCAATTACGAAGAGCTCTATGTTTATGACCGTAATATGCCGTAATACCGAAAATGACTTTTTGGACACGACACCAGATTTGAGTATTTTCCGCTCTTATTGTAATGTACAACACTTTTTTCGGTTTAAACCAATTCCGCATCAATACCTACTGGTATAGGTATAGGAAGACCCTTATAGGCTTACCTTTTAACAAGTCATGTGTTAGGATCGACTTACAAAATGTGCGATGTGCACGGACTTACAAGTCGTACGGTGCGTACCATAGATTGCGTACGGACATAGCGCCAGCGTGTAAGAGTACGTACAGTCAGCAAAAAAGTTGCAGATACAGGGTATGATACAATAAATGTTTCGTAATGAACATAACATAACAGAATATTTGTATTATTATTGCTAAATCATAATATCTTACGTGTATATACAGGTTATAGCATTTAACATTGATAATAACACAAAAAATCTGTCACAGAAAACATTACGGAATGTTTTTTCATCGTACCCTACATACTTAACTCTTTTGTTGACTGTACATACCAATTACATACCTCCTCAAATATATGCGGCGTGTATTTGGGCGGAGCGGGGGGGTTGGTGGCGGTGTGCGTGGGGGGCGCGGCGGGGGCGTCGCGCAGGGGGGGCGGCAGTACGTTGACGAGGCGCCCCGTGTTGTAGTTGCACTCCAGCGTGTAGGAGCGGACGAGCCCGGTCGCCTTCAGCACCGCCACCCGCCCCGAGCCCTCGCGAGACATGCCGTCGCGACGGTCCCTGGACAAACATTACTATTGTAGTGGAGCTACTTTGTATTTTTTACTTTGTACTTTCTGTAATATTCCTAGTTTAGGGTTTATTTCGGGATATAAATAGGAAAGCGTATTTAACTTTTCAGCTTTAATAATAGAATGACAATCCCGTTGACATATTGCAAATACATTATCTTCTTATTTCTATATGGCCATATACTACACTTTCTATTTTATATCTTTGTAAAAATCTGTAAACTAAATTCTTATGTAATGTTCGGTCGGACAAACGGATCGTGTTAAGGTAGCCACTGACGATGCATCCATTTTACTATTCACGGAACGATTTTGGAAGACGTCCACTCCATTTGGATTGATGGACGTATATTCAGTGGGCACCTTTATATTGTAATGTGTCATCCGATGCGCTTTTCGCTCGGCTCCGCGAAGCTGCCCGATCTCTGCCGAACAACAGCTTGCGTGCTCGTTTTGTTCGAGAGCGATCGGGCACGCTCGAGTACAATCGGTCTGCTGGGACACCGCGGAGACAGTTTATGTTTTGTCGTTGCAATTGCATTTTCACATTAATTTTTCTTTATCATCGCTCATGTTCTTTTGCTTTTCCACTCTTTCTTTCTAGTTGTTTATTTGATTTGTCTGTCTGTAAATAAAGTGTTAACGTTCCAGACTATCTTACTTCCGCTACCTACACTGTTATTAGAGGTCGTCAAGCCTTGGCAAAGGTGGAAGTCTGCATAAAGACTTTTATTGGCTAATCGCTATGGTGTAGCAGACAGACTACAGATGGCCATTAAAGGTAATTGTCAAATACACTAGCCAATGAGCCAACCTACGTCACTTTGAAAGTTTGAATTTAAGATAACACAATTTAGCTTATTAAATTAGGCTCAAATAAATTGCCTTCTACTAAAGAAAATATTAGAGTTCTAAGACGCTGTGATTATAATATGTATTATCAATGAAATTTAATCGATCGTGCTTGAATTTAGAAAGAATACTAGTTTATAACACTTGTAACCCATATGACTGTGTGTGTGTCAGTGTGTGTGACAGTGCGTGTCAGTGTGTGTGACAGTGCGTGTCAGTGTGTGACGGTGTGGTGTGACTCACTTGAGGTACATGTTCCGCTCGGTGAAGTTGCAGGAGGAGAAGTGGAAGTGCAGGTTGTTGAGCGCCATGATGCGCGGCAGCAGCATGCACTCCACGCAGCGCTCCACGTCCTCGAAGTGGTTGCCGTACATGAAGATACCTGCCCGCACACACACACACACACACATACAGTGCGTCAGATACATGTTGACACAATGTGTCACGTCCAATTCTAATAAATACTTAAAAGTCTATCATCTTAGTAATTCAAGTTCAAAAGAAAATGGAGACTGCCTCTAAGACAAAATTTTCGCAAATTTTCGGCGAAATTTTCACATTATACAGGGTGAATTTTTCAAGTGTGCATGGATGGCCAAATCCGAAACTATGAGGAATATCGAAAAATGCTCAAAGGTGTCTCGGGGCCGATTTTGATTAAAACTAAAACTGCATCATTACATTTTTGAAAAATCAATATTTCTAGCCAGGAATCGAACCCGTTGATTTCGAAAAAAAAAAAACACATCCTCTATTATTAAACCACTTGATAGTGTCACTGAAAAGAATAAAATTTTGGGAAGTAATGACATACGGTAAACTTAAGGAAAACGTTAATTTAAAAAAAAAATCATATCTTTAGTATCCGTGGACTAATGCCAAATCTTCATTGCAAACCCGTGGCTGTATAATTTTGCGCTTGATGATACTACAGGTTATTAACAATTCCTTGCTTCAGGTTATTAACAATTTTTAGGAGCTGTTTCACAGTGAGGAAATTATGTTGAGAATATTTATTACGGTACCATATCAAGGCGCGAGTGGCACTTCTCCCATTGATAAAATATGCCTCCAATACTTCAAATAGTTCATCATTTGTTAAATCCCTCATTGTTATTATAAATTATTTAACAAAATACCGAAGAGTACGTAATCAGTAGGTAATGTCAAAATGAATTTAAATTATAGGCAACAATTCACTTTAAAATAAATGTATTGTAAATGTATAAAAAATTTGGAATTAGAACATAATGCAAGTGTGTGTTAAAAAAATTAAGCATTATTTCGAACAAGGTAACGGACCTACGTTCATTCATTCATACTTATGAATGAAAGAATTAAAGAAGACCTGCGGTAATCCGACAAACGTTTTACAGGGCGATTATCACGGGTTCACGGATACGGTACAAAAACATGAAGTTTATTGAAATTAAACATTTTCCTTAAGTTTACCGCATGTCATTACTTCCCAAAATTTTATCATTTTTTGTGACACTATCGAATGGTGTAATAATACAGGGTGTGTTTTTTTCAAAATCAACGGGTTCGATTCCTAGCTAGGAATATTGATTTTTCAAAAATGTAATGATGTAGTATTAGTTTTAATCAAAATCGGTGTCGAGACTCCTTTGAGCATTTTTCGATATTCCTTATAGTTTCGGATTTGGCCATCCATGCACACTTGAAAAATTCACCCTGTACACAATCTCCAACACTAAATATATGTAATCGTGTGCTATGTAAAAACTAACCTTTTTTGGAAGCGTGTCCGTGAAGATCAATGTAGAGGTACAGCCCCGACTCCGCCTCCTTGGGGGGGCGGGGCGCCGGCGCGGGCGGCGGGGGCGCCGGCTTCTTCTTCATCAGCTTGTTCGCCGCTGACTTCGGCTTATCCTCCTTTATTGGCGATGTTTGTTCCTAAAAATATACCATACATTTTAGCTTAGCTGTTTGTGAAAATATAAGTTATTTTCATGGAAATTAAGAGAACTGCAATCTGCTTCGGCTTCGCATGGGCTATTTGCGTTTACTTGTTGCACGACAGTAAAGTCGACGGCATGTTTTTTGGCTCGATGTTTGTAACAATAATCGCAATACTTCAGCCCATTTACAAAAAGCTTAAGTGAATCCCAATAAAACTTTCATTACAAACCGACAAAATATTAAAAAAAAAGATACTTTTATTGCAATACTAGGGGTATTCGGTATTCCTCAAATATCTTGCTTGTAAAGACATCGATCAGTTACAGTTTTATTATTATGTATGATGATGATGATGATGATATGATCTACCGTAATGTAACATAGTGTAGTTACCCGGCCGTCGCCAGCGATCGCGTCGGTCTGCACGAGCGCGGGGCGCAGCGCGTCGCCACTGTCGCCGCCCGCGCTCGCCAACGACGTTGTCTCCACCACCTTCTGTGGATACCATACAACAAGTTACTAGCGACACGTGCTAGATAAAAACATTACGAGCATAAGTGTATCAGTGATACATAAGTAAATACGCTTCGGATAAATGTGAAGATATGTCTTTGAATAAACATTAAAATTATTTTATGTCATGGCAACACTCTCTTATCTGAAGTAGGGTAAGTCGGGGAAAAATAGGACATACATATATTACTACAATTTAAAAATTAATTCAAATTTGACATGTCTTGACATTTATCCGACAAAATATAAATAAATTATTTTGAATTTGAATATATATATATATATATCAAATGAATTAACTACTACATTAAAGACTATACTAAACTATTACACCCTTATTAATAAAAATAGCTTTTTCCAAGCATCGTCTGAAGCTACACTTGGACTAGTTAATTCTCGATTAACCTAGTAATAACTTAGTAATTGTAATGCCATTAATAAACATGCAGTAACCTCGGACTAACAATATACAATATTTCCTAGTCCGGGTTCAATGAGTAAAATATGGCAACCTTCAAAATTTAAAAGTAAAAAGAGTGAGTCAGTGAATGATTTCAGCACTAAAATGACAGTGACAGCTCATATTTTGAGATTGACAACTTCAAACTCGACAGGCTTAATTACGACAAGTTTTAAAGTTACTCTTGCTCTAGTCTATGTTTATTAACATGGCCGTTAAAGACTTACGCTCACAATCTCCTCGTTGAGTTCCGGTACCATGTATCTCTTGAAGCAATTCGTGCAGAAATACTCGCTTTCACCTTCCACTGATGCTTCGGCTTCTTGCAGCTGCCACAGACAGTTGAAAAGGGAAATAAAATAATATATCTCATCAAGAAAACATGATCTACTAATGAAGTGTAGAATACCGTGTTAGAAAATGACCGAGAATACTGTCTATAGACTCTATAGTAGTAGTAGTATCTCGCTGCAGTCTGTACTCGTTGACAGCTCAAAGCATATTGCGCGCTCACTCGCACTAAGGCGAGGTATGCTTCGCCCTGCTCGCACTTTTATGTCAAAGACTGCAACGAGATTGTTATGATTTTATTTGAACTGATGATACATAATCATCATAAGACATTGTCGACAAATTAAGCATTAAGTTTCTCATAAAATTAAGCAAATATCTACATGTGTATATTGACGTTAAGGCGCTACTAAACTATAATACCATGGTAGAATGTTTTATGGACATTATTAAAGACAAATTTATGCGACAGGTTTTACTTAATATTGATATTATACAAGCACCAGTACTAATATTGATGACGTAGATTGATTATAATGATACCTGTCGCTCTTGGTCATCAATCTGTTGTCTCTGGTGCTCTCTGTATTCGTCTATCGAATGATAAGTTGTGTCGTCTCGAACCTGTACAACAATGTATGAGGTTCAGCCTTTTTAACTGACTTAGCAGGTGGTTTGAGCTTGTAAGCATTTATCAAAAATAAATCGAATATAAAATTGAAAACCATGAACTTGAAAAAAAAACCTGCAATTTTGTGCATATTTTTATTAAACAATTACTGAACGCCGAATACCACAATCAATATTTATTTATAAAATTAAAATTATAACTATTTATAAAAGAGCCTGCATATATTTGGCAAGAGTGAAATAACCAACGAAAAGTGACTCAAAGGAGTCTCGGGGCCGATGTTGACGAAAATTAAAACTACATCATTAGGTCCTGGTTTCGATTGTCCCAGTGAAGCAGAAATTTTAACGAGTTTGAATTTCTATTCTCGGCGTGTGTGTGTGTGTGTGTGTGTGTGTGTGTGTGTGTGTGTGTGTGTGTGTGTAGCGTGTGTACTGACCATGGTGGCGCTGTACCCGGGCACCATGGCGGCGATGCCGGGCATGGAGCGCTCCAGCTGACGCACGGCGCGCCGGCACTCGCCGCACCAGCCCATGCGCACGCGTGACGTCGCCTCGCACGTCGCACTGTCCCTGCGGCCGGACATTAAGTCACGTTGGATTTACATTTGAAAATTATATATTTACAATTTCAATTTCATAGCAAAACATAAAAAATGTTGTCTGTAAAGTCGGTTTACGGACGGTAGTTTAACGTGACAACGTCATGACTAAACATTGATGAAGTAGTGCTCGAATATAATATTATCTCTAGAAATTAACTTATTATTAGAAACTTTTATCTTTATACTACAACGCCATCTAGAACTCCTGAACTAAACTAATTTTTCAGCAAGTTCCTTTCTGACTTAATTGTGTATATAGTTTTGTTCATAGATGGCGCTTTCTCTATCGTTCGCTCGCTCGCGGAACGCGACAGATGAGTCATGCTTTTTCGTGCGTCCACCCGGCGTTCATCGTTTTAATAGACGTTATCACGTCAAAAATAAAAAAATGTTTAATGTATACCTATTACCATCTCGCATACGTCAGCTTTCAAATAAAAACATTAGTTTAGGAGCAGTTAGAACACGATAAGCTTATAAAACATATCTTTTGCATCGACATAAACGCGAATTGCGATTAAGCACATATCAATCTTTTTCGTGTCCGTTCGTTGTCTACGTGTGCCTTACTAGAGCGAACTGTGGAGTTATTTTTATGTGTTTTTATTTTGTAAGTAGTACAAATATGGCCGCCTTTTATTATGTATTGTGTATAGTGTGTACACACGCAAACTTCCATATTGTGTGCGTGTGAGTGGCGCTTGTCGCCCGGCTGCGTCAAATCGAACATGACTGTAACACGGCTGAATCTAAGCAAGTATACAATACGTTGGCACTTAGCCTTACCCAGCGACGGAAGACGAGGACTCCATTAGCAAGCTGATGCTGTTCTTCAACGTCTCCCGCAGGGGACGGAGCGGGTTGACGCCCTGCAGGTTGAGCTCCTCGCTCGTGCTGAGGTGCACTGTGGAGCCCAGACACGAGCGTAGCAGCGCGCCATCCAACAACGATCCGGTCTCCAAGTTAGCGTTGGACGCTCGTGGAGACGTCTCGCTTGTTTGCGACGGTGCTTCTTGTAGCTTCATGTCGTACACCTAGAAAGATAACTGACTAAGCTACACGTTCACATACATACACACACGTGTATATTAGAATTATCTACATGTACATGGCGAAATGGATGCACATGCCACATGACATTCACCTACGACTAAAGAACAACCATATACCTGACTTAAAAACTATAGGCAGTTGTTACCAACTAATTACAGGTTACATTGAGAGATAGGGGCGAATTCTTATGTCAACAAGAGGCTGGCGTTTTTATTTTTTATGTACCATACTAGTAAGGGAAAACGTTGCATGCACTTAATCAATCTGGCAGGTCAAAATTAAATTTATGAAACCAACCCCAGTTGAAAAGTAAGTTTGTCATCAAATGTAGGTAAAGGTGCCAGTAATTTTCCAAGACCACAGATATTAATTTTATCTGACATTAAAAACTGCTATAGATAAAGCTTTCATAAGCACCTAATCGATAAGCTCTTGTAATTACCTCGCTGAAAATATTAAATTTGTAATCAAGTGCTATCTACCTCACTTTGCATTAATAAGCCATTTTGTGAATATTTTACAGAAAAGGGTTATATGGTATAACCCTTATTATATACGTATAACTTATACATAAAATCATGTGATTAGACCGCTGACCCCACACTAGGATACCCTGTGTTGTGGATAACCAACACATTCCCATTATTCATACATTGATAAATTATCATCTATCCATCCATCAGCCCTTGGAGGTGCACTGCTGGACATAGGCCTCCCCTGACTTGCGCCACTTGACCGGTCCTGAGCCTTCTGAATCCAGCGAAATACTAATAAATAGGTACTTAATTAAGATAATTAGGAACTAAATATAATACGAGTATAAGTCTACTAAGAAATGAAAGTAACAACTATAGCACATCAGATAAAGCACATTCAGGCAGGAAGAAGATGATATTATTAATTATATTATCATTATCTCACCTGTTCCGCCAAGTTAGCCGCTTCACCGGTCAGCGACTTGAGGTCCCGCTTCGTATTGTCGGACGGCTGCTTTACAGTGGACGACGACTTGTTCACTGATAACCCTTTCGCTGCCTTCTCACGCTTAAACGGTGACGTCGACGCACTAGTTTTTTTCGTGTCTATTATCTGCAAAATATGTCCATATTTCTACGGTAACGGTTTATACGGTACGGTACCTTTATATCCTATAAAAGAATTATGCATGCTCGTAGGAATCTGAGATGTGGTATTGTTAAGTTTTTACACGTCGAAGTGTATGAAAATCTCGGTGTTTGTAATCGCTCTCCTCTGAAACAGCTCGACTGATTTTTATAAATTTTTTTTTGTGTATATTTGGTAGATATGAGAATAGGTTGTAAAGGCAGAATAACGTTTGCTGAGTTAGCTAGTTGTATGTGTTATAAATGCTCTTATTAAACAAACTAAAATATTTAATGGTGACAATGTGGAGTGAAGACCCTTTCACAGTATGAAATAGGGTCGAATTTCGATTGCATATTGGATTTCACTAGTTTTCGAGTAAAAATGTTTGTATCCCACCTCGGCACTCTCGCTAATATTCTGTATGCTGCGCGAAGTAAAACTCTTGCTATCTTCGCAAACCGGGTCTTCTTCCTTTTCGCTTCCAAAGTGATAATACCTGAAACAAAGGCGCATTTGAAATTATTTCATAATCAAACTCCCAACCAGGGGCGGCTGTACTTTAAGTGCACTCGTGCGCCGAACTGCCAGATTTTAATACATACAAACGTTTATGAACGTTTAGAAAAATAAAACTAAAAATGTTTAGTAAATTTTTTGATACTATCCAATATCAACGAAATTATGATAAAACAATTTAAGCTCTTTGCTAAAGCATTTAGACTCAATTTCGCGGGACTCAATATTCCCGGTGCGCTAGCTCCGAGCGCACGGCGAGTGTTCATACAACTTCTATGAAATGCAACCGAAAACGCCTGGCGCGTGAGACAGAGCTAGTTCAATAGTAAATGTACGGCGAAATATGACCGCTTTCGAGCGCCGCACGAGCGCACCGAAGATTACCGAGAACGGGACGAAGTTTTGACGAAATTCGCGCGCGCATCGCGCCGGCTAGCTCTAAGGAGTTTTTGTGTTTGTTAATTATTTACATTCTGCAAGAATTTTCAATATTATATTATATAGTTACTGAGTTGTAGGACATTGTGCGTGAGTAAATAGATGTACTTAAAAATGAGTACTAACTTTAACATTGACTTTATTAAGAGTAACAACAAAACATTTGAACAAAAATTAGAAATAAAATCGGCAGGGCCGCCCAGGCCATTTTTTAATTTGAAACAAGAGTGTAAGTAAATCGAAAAATATTTTTTTCTTTATTGGCAGTCGTTAAAAATACGCTTATACAGTGCACCACCACTTCTAGGATCCACCAGCCGCCACTGCTCCCAACCTGAGAACTCCACAAAGGATCTCAGGTCTTGATCCTTTTTTGATTGCTTGTTTGTTTTTCAAATACGAATCTAATCCGACACTATTGTTTTCGTTTTACGCGTATTACATACGCTTACCATAAGATACCTTATGTGCGGCTTATGTATGCAAAGGGCCTTACCTAATAAGCGCGCGCGAAGCGTACACCGACGGATGATATATCAGCGAGGGGTTAAGGTACACCCGGTTCAAGTTAACCCCCCGGGTGTCGGTCCGGTAGTGTCCGCGCGCCACGCCATCCGGGTTCAGGAAGGGGATCAACTTGAACACGTAGTACTTGCGCAGGTGGATCGCTATCGGATCGTTCCTCGTCAGCAGCAGGTTTAGGAAGCCGTTGAACACGAAACTCGAGGGGGTTTCCCCGGGGTGCACACGGGCTGATATGAAAATTATCTGTGGATAGATAAAAGGTTTTATTATTATTATTTACACTTTTATTAAACCTTTCAAGCTAAGTTGTACAAAAGGACTTATGTCCCAACTCAGAGTTACTAAGGGTTACTTTAATCGCTCCTTAACAAATTCTGGACTAAGGAGCGATTTAAGTAACCGTTAGTGACTCTGAGTTGGGGCATTAATGCTTTAAGTTTTTTTGGTACATATTGATTACAGCAAAGGGTTTTCACTGTAATCAATGTTAGTTTTACCCTGATACAACTATTAGAAGTTGTTAATTGAAAGAATAAACTTTCCTTAGTTCTACAAATGAGTTATCTTTTATTTTTTACCTTTTTATTCTGAAACTTAAATGGCCTTTCTTGGTTATCTGGAAACAGATGTTTCAGCCGTTCCTCTCGCTCATTTGTGATGCCGTGATGTGATGTTATAGTTAGCAGGTCAACTCGCCGCCCTAAAACAATATACTTGGACAATGACAATGAATTATACAATAATTTAAAGCAGATTAATAAATTGTATCCGAACTGAAATCTTAAAACTACTAGCTACAACACCAGAAAAATCTTTATGAATACAAAATAATTGGCACATTCCTTGAAAATGTTAACAGTCCTTATTCTGATTTTCTGATATTCTGATTCTGAAACTTCCCAAAATTTGATTTTTTGTTGTTGTAGGTAGATGATTTTGTTACTAGTAACAAGATAAAGTAAGATGTAAAGTAAGGTAAGGTAAGACTAGTCATACCTTCGAGAGAATAGATGAGACATTCTCTGTAGTAGTATATGTCATCAGGTGATTGAGGAGGAGGCAGCGGAAGCATTTTCAAGTCAATAGAATTGAGAGCTATTTGTAACTCTGCAAACGAGTATGGGTATGTGAAAGCAAAGAATGTGGTTGCTTTCAAATTATCTGATGTTCTATATTTAAAACTCAGTGTGAAGGTGTTGTCATCCGTCTGTAAAAAAGGAACACGCACATTCAATCAGAATGTCACATAAGAAATAATTTATTTTAATTGTAATGTTTAAGGGCCAGTTTATAAGCAAGTCGACTGTTCTACATCAACCAGAGATGCCTTAATGGTGTCCTGGTGTTTAGGAAGGCTACCAATGACCACAACTTAATAATTGAATAAAATTAATACCGAATGAACAGGACGGTCTCTTATCCTCTCCCACTGTGGTTTCCCTGGCAATGTACGAGTTACTGGTGCCATTCCTTGGTTGTACATTTTGCCTTGTTTGTTGAGATTTATGAGATTCAACCGCACCTAAAATTGTTATAAATTCATGACATAAATAGCTTTTAGCAATTGAAATTAACCAACACACTTAAATTAGAAATCAATAAAATCTGAATGATTATATTAAGAGTTGAGCTTCAGTGGATTTTGAATTCTCATCATTATGAATAAATTTACATAGATTTTAATAATGATTATTACCACTTACCAATACATTGGGCTCACTCGCCTGTACTCCAAAATAAAACCAAGTCCGATTCCCATTCTCAAACTCTGTACCAGCACAGTCGGGCCGAGTCCAGAGATTAAACTCATAGTCAGGGGTTTCCGTGGAATTCGTTTTGGGGTTTATGGCTGGAGCTGAAAGAATTATTAGCAATAAAGAATTTCAAACATTAATAACTATACATAAGGTTATTTTTAAAAATGAATATTGGTAGGGCTTTTATATGCAATAGTTTGGTTGTGGGCCACTCAATTTACTCAGCAAGTTCATATAATCATATATGTATTTAAAAGCTTTATCAACTGTAAATCGAAGCCCAGATATGTAGATATACCATAAAACCAAAACAACATTCGGGATTCTTTTGTTATACCTCTATTAAGCTTATCTACATTATCGTAAAAATAAATGGAATCCTGGGCCTACGAAGATTGTTTGTTTGATTGGAACGGCATTGGACTTTGCATATCATCATAATCATGAATGTACTAGGGAAGTTGGGAGCGGGACTTACCTATTAGCTCAGTCGGCACCCGCTCGACATGTCCGAGGTTCCCAGAGTCAAAGTTATGTATAAAATAAAAACCACCGCACTCTATTATATTATTGTGATCCATAACGAATTTTATTTAGGCTACATTATCGTGATACAAAATCTAAATGTGTCACTCTTGTCACCTTTATGTACGCTTCTACTTTACAATTTATTTGTCTGGTAAAACCTTCGCTTGAATCTTCATGCTTGCCAATTTTTGAATGACACTCAGAAAAGTCAAAAATAAAAACTTCACTGTTTTTCTAAACAAAATTATGTAATTTTGTTGACATCGATTGACGGATAACAGCTGATTTGTTTTATTGGTGATCTTTTTAAATTTCAAACTGTCTGTAAAAGCACCAAAATTAACTAAAAATTATTCTTTAAACATACAATAAATTTATATATAAAGTTAACTTGAAACTCGTATATATTTATTGCAGTCACTTTTTATTTGGAACAGTACTTTTTGCCATGATGAAAATTAAATTCAAGATGGCTGCTGTCCGTGCTACAAAGCAATTTATGTCAGTCAGCTCAGCGGACGTGAATTGAGCTGCCAGTGCGTAAAATTATTATGAATCGTTTTTCAATACAATTTATTTGCCTGTCGTTAATAATTTGGAATACAAAATAAAAATCTGTTTTTTGTTTATCATTATGTTACATTATCACCAATTGATAAACTAAAGTAAAACCTGTGCTTAGGGTTCGAACGATACTTTCGATACTGAGTAGGTATCGATACTTTTGTTCGCGATACCCGATACTGAGTACTCGATACTCGTACCTGGTAATTACTCGCAAGTACTCATATGAAACGTCGGTATCGAGTACTTTTAAAATACTGAGTACTTTTCAGTATTTTCATATGGAAAAAGATCAACTGTGGCCCGTTTTAGCGCTCGGACTAAACAGAAAGTGTCATCGGGACATGAAATTCACTGTCGACGACCTTTTTTTTTTAGCTTTGAATGAATGAAGTTCAAATGAAGTTCAGTTTCGGGACCACTTGGTTAGTAAGGCTGGCTGAAAATTGGGAGTGCTCAACAGAGCTAAGCAGTACTTCACGCCTAAGCATAGACTAATGCTCTATAAGGCGCAAATTCGGCTATACATGGAGTACTGCTCCCACCTTTGGGCCGGAGCACCAGCTTGCCAAGTGGATCCGTTCAACCGAATTCAACGGTGAGCCATTCGTCTTGTCGACGATCTCAAATATACAGACGGTCTGGATTCGCTCGAATTGAGGAGAGATGTAAGCTCACTCTGCGTGTTCTACCGCCTGTATAATGTTCTGAATAACTGTTTGGTTTAATCCCTGCGGTTAATTTTCGTCACATCTTGGTGTACCAGGTTCCATCAACACCACCTGGATACGTGGTTTTCGTCCACAGTTCGGTTCTCGCGTAGTTTTCTACCTCGCACGTGTAAGCTGTGGAACGAACTTCCTGCATGGGTGTTCCCTCCAAACTATGACATGGGGTCCTTCAAGAAGCGGGTCTATTGTTTTCTTCGTGGCCGGCTACGCATTGGTGACGCCCCCGGTGTTACTAATGTCCATGGGCTTCGATGATCACTTACCATCAGGTGACTCGTCTGCTCGCTTGCTTGCACAAGGCATTAAAAAAAATCCTCGTGAGTACTCGATACTGAGTAGTATCGATACTTCAGAACCGATACTTTTTTGGTATCGATACCTTACCCATCGATACCACACGAGTACTCAGTATCGATACCAGAGGCCGATACTTCGAACCCTTAAAACTTAGAGGTAGGGATGCACGATATACATCGAAATTCGATGTAACACTCGATGTAAAGTATGGAAACATCGATTTAATCCGATGTTTTTTTTAATACGTCAACATCGAGTAACCATTGATGTTTTTTATTCGATGCATCGAAGAGGCAAACCTAAAGAAAATAAAGCGTTTCCTTAGTTTTTGGACATCAAATTCACTTTTTTTTAGTTCCAACATTACTAAAAATAAAAACAATCGATGTATAAAAACATCGATGTATTTGTTGAAACCTCGATATTACATCGATATCACTAAGCGATGCATTGCATCGAAAAAAACATCGATGTTTTTTTTCAAATTGAAAATCCCTACTTAGAGGTGACTGATACCGGTTGTTATATACCGGTATTTATTATAATTATGGGTAGCCATGCTGTTCCACTAAAATTACCCGTTTAATATTTCAACTTTTAATTATTTGCTAAATAAGTACGATACTGTTTCAAAAGCTTATTAATTTGTTTTGTTTGAATAGCTTTTTGTTTCTTGTTATACATAATTATTAGGCCTCGACATGGTACTCGACCTCCTGCTGCAGGACTCTTGCGGCCTGCCTCAGCTTATATTTAATAGCTCTAAACTTGTCTTCAGCAGCAACAATACCTGGGTCTGCGAGCAATTGCGGGAGAAGGGCGCTTTGTTACAATCGACCGACGTGATATCGCACGACTTAAAAGTCCAGACATTCGTGGAACATGTGGTCACATAAGTCGCTCAGGGGGATCACGCCCCCTATCTTCCCGTATATACAGAGTTACTCTATGGCCTCGCTCTTCAACCACACAACGTTAGAAAGTTAAAACCGAATATATGAATGATAGGATCACCAGTACCATCATTGGCATCACAAGCGCCCCATCATCAATAGGCGCCGCTTGACCCATTTTTTCTCCTAGAAGTAGGCCCTAGTACCTACCCTAGCAGCTAGTCAGGCAACCTGCCTGCGGCAAGACAATAAATGATAAAAGTCTTGATACTGATCACGCTTCATGCAAAGCTATGGGAAAAATATATAGGTAAATTATCTTTAATTATTTCTTTCTAAAATACTTATCTATAGATCCTTATAAACCAACAATACTGTGTTTCAAGATGTTTCTGGCTTTAGCAATATTAATTTTTATTGATTGAGAGAATATTGACAAAGCCAGAATGTTATTGCCAAAGCCTCAATGTTATCTTTCGAGCGGAAGTTTATAGATCGGGCAGGTAGATAATTCTGATTTTTGTATGACCAATATATACAGTGTGTCCGGTCACGACCTAGCGATAATTTAAGGTTACAAAATATACCTAATTTCATCGACAAAAACACCCATATATGGGGGTCTACCCCCCCTCCTGTCGGAATGGCCGCCATTTAAATTTTTTTTTGTTCTTGTAGATACCTCTGCCGAAAAATGCCGATTTCTCTGGACATAAAGGTCCTACAGATGTAAAAAAATGTTATTTAAAAGGTAGAAATAGCATCTATCAAATAAAAATAAACATTATGGAAAATTTTCCCTACAAAATATTTTAAAACATTTACAATGCTAATTTTAGTGAAAAAAAAATACTGTTTTTTTTTTATTTTTCTTAACATATTTCAAAAAATAGCACATTGATACTACATTTTTTATTACTTTCCTAATACTTAAGGACATTACTTACAAAAAGACGCTAAAATTATTGTTCTTAATTGCGTAACTCGAGAGTTAGGGCTGTTTGAATATGATCCTTTTGCGAGGATCATGAATGTAGAGCGCTATTAATTTTCGATAATGGATTAAATAAAAATACACAATAACTTTAAAAAAACTTTTAATGGCATTACATATTATTATTAATTTAAAAATTGTTCAAAATGTCCACCTCTATTTTTTAGACAGGTCACTACATTCATGATCCTCGCAAAAGGGTCATATTCAAACAGCCCTAACTCTCGAGTTATGCAATTAAGAACTATAATTTTAACATCAATTTGTAATTAATATCCTTAAGTATTAGGAAAGTAATAAAAAATTTAGTATCAATATGCTAGTTTTTGAAATAATGTTAAGAAAATTAAAAAAAAAGTAATTTTTTTTCACTTAAATTAGCATTGCAAATGTTTTAAGATATTTTGTAGGGAAAATTTTCCATAATGTTTATTTTTATTTGATAGATGCTATTTCTACCTTTTAAATAACATTTTTTTACATCTGTAGGACCTTTCTGTCCAGAGAAATCGGCATCTTTCGGCAGAGGTATCTACAAGAATAAAAAAAAATTTAAATGGCGGCCATTCCGACAGGAGGGGGGGTAGGCCCCCATATATGGGTGTTTTTGTCGATGAAATTAGGTATATTTTGTAACCTTAAATTATCGCTAGGTCGTGACCGGACACACTGTATAATATTTATATTTATAGAGTATAATTTTTTTTAAATCCTTGTTTCCACCAATTTTTGCCTCCATAGGTAGGTATATAAGTAAAATAAACGTATTCTGATTGTTAAGTATGTACTAGATAGGTGCTGTATTGGGTCATTTACGGTGTTTTAATCCTAGTGATAAGGTTCATCATTAAAAGTAAAAAGAAAACATCGTTTTAAACCAAAATTGTATTTTCATCATTCTTACATCTATAACAATATTAAATAAGCTTAATTAAGTATACAATATTATAATAGTTTACTTAGGCGTGGCACTTAACTATGGATTATAAAAAATTACATTCCTTATAACTTCCAATAACTTGGCCAATAAATGCCGTCATCACAAACTTATTCGTAAAATACGATCTATCAATAATGTCTACACGTGTGGACTACAACATTCCTATACACTTGCTTCCTACAAATTGTCTTTTGTGAGCACAATTTATTACTGATTGCATTTAGAAACAAAGCGATAAGGATAGATAATTCTATGCGAAATGGACGTGATGAGGTGAGTTTTGGCAACTTTTTTTGGCTCGTTTACCAAATTAAATACATTACAAGTTAATCAAACCAACCTAATATTGAGGACCATAAAAAAGGTGCATGTATAAAATATATAAACAAAAATATCACAATTCGGGACTACACCTAAGATACACAATGTATACGACAACTATATTCCTTATTACAAATAAGTATAGTTTAGATAAAGTCTACGTAATATATATGCTTTAAGTTCTAAAAATATTTTAGGAACAGTAATTCTACTGAGCCAAAGATGTAGTATAAGTAATTGAGTCTAACATATTATGTAATAACATAAGTTATATGAGTTATCTTGTTAATAACAAAATAATAAGCTATGGACTAGACGTCAACTAAACGAGCATTGCAAGACTGAAGAAATATTGAAAAATTTGTGTTGTTTTGGTGTTGAGAGCGTATGAGCATAGGTGTATACTTAAAATCAATCACTGAGCATCGTAAAATTCATACAATCAGACGAACACGAAACATTTGAGCCGTTTTTTACCCCCGACGAAAAAATAGTGGTGTTATAAGTTTGATGTGTCTGTGTGTTTGTGTATCTGTATGTCTGTATGTCTGTCTGTGGCATCGTAGCTCCCGCACGGATGAGCCGATTTTGATCTAGTTTTTTTGTTCGAAAGGTGACTTAATCGAAAGTGTTCTTAGCTAAGTAATGTTTAGTGTAAATAAAACTGTCGGGGGTTTTTAAATTTAAGATTATTCTCAATGTAAACGTTCATAATACAGGTTTCATTCAATATAAATATCTAGTGTGAACAGAAGATTGTGGAACACTCATTTAAATTGTAACATTCCCCATTTAAAAAGTAGTGACTTACTAGTAGATGTAAATGCAATTGCAGCTTCATTGTTGTGAGACATATAAAAATAATGATGTTATTGATACATTATTAAGTAATATTGTGATGTCAAAATTTTATAGCGTAATCCAGGTGTTAGATTATGTGAGCGCCAGCGGAAGACGATTGAGATAGTTGAGCAGATTAAGGTATAAGAACCGTATATCACGGAACCCGTTTCCGAATTTTTACGATAATCGTCTCAATGAATGACATAAATTGTTCGCACATAATTACATCATTCCGCATGAACGTTGGAATGAATTTACAGTAACGCGCTGGAAGGATTAAGTCGAAGTTTAGATTTCTAGTCACTCGAATTTAACTTTCATAAGTCACACAGCAAAAATTTTGTACAATGCGTCTCTACGAGTCTACTTCGAATGTGTGGTTCTACGATTCATGTTTCTGGGTAGGTAATAGTTTTTTTCATATTCTGGCTATCGGCGATATGATGTAAAAATTAATGTTTCCCTTAATAAAATCAACAGTGTGTTAATTTTCTACACAACACGACAGCTAAAACATGAAAATAACCAGATTGCCGCTATTACGAAGTGCTACGTATGGACGCACTGTAACTCATATTCACCCCCGGTCAATTAGTAGATTTGTAGACGCTTCGCTCTTTCACGAATAAATACGACATAAATCAAACAACAATGCTACTCATTATAAAATATTCAACAACGCATTTGTCACATTCTGGCACCGATCACGTAAAATTCAACCAGGTCATTCACGTTAATTTTGAACATTGTTTATTTATTTAACTAAATATAACATGAGGGTTAGCCCTTGCCCTCGTCGGGTATGGCGATGGACACCGATGTCGGCCGGTGCCTCTCAATTTTAGTGGGAGCACTGCACAACTCGTCTGTGGTTGTTATTTTGCACTCCACTATTCGATAGTTGCAGGTCGAGGACCCGCAGTCGAAGTCCGTATGCGGCACTGCGTTCGGGATACAATTGGCTATATTCTTCGACTCGTCCTTGAATGGGGGACAGCTGGAAATAAATATATTAATTAACTCTCACGCTGTTTAAGTCAATTGTTAAGTGCCTACCTATGGTAACTGGCGCCCGTGGCTCATGGCAACTAAATGTAAAAAAACTAATGTAAGTATCTTACATATTATATGTACCTACAATATGTTATCAATGGCTTGCTAGCCGAGAACCACGTAGAGAGTCTATTTTGTTTACTTGCTCTCCGAAATTCACTGTCCAAATACGACTCTAACAATCCTATACTATGATGCTCTGAATTACGAACAGCAAGTAAACGAAACATTGGGGAAAAACAACCAAGACTTGAGAACAAATATTCATCTAGTATTAAAATGTAAGTAATAATGATAGAAAGAGCTACCAACTGAGCTCCAGAGAGCTTCAGAATCGTTTAAAATTAAACCATACACCTCAGAATACAGAACAAACGTATTCTGAGCCATATAGTATAGTCACAGACCACATGTTGTCTCTGAGTATAAAGAGAAACTTTACCAAAGGCTTGCTGGATCTCAATTTCCTTTGGATGTCCTATCGACAAATTAATATTCCCAATTCTGTTAGAGTTTCATATTCTACTTTGCTTTCTATATCGCTGGGGGAAAAGGGAAGTAGTCCAAATCGTTGATGTCTACATTCTTGAGGATGGTCCACGATGTCTTTATAATATTTACCTCAATGGCGGTGGCGTCGGTGACCGGGAGAGCGGGAAACTGGCCACTTCTCTCGATATCGCTAGCGACTTGATTGACCCAAACGTCTGCTCCGGACTCAACGGAGCTCCTAATACTGATGCCATACCACTGTAACAAAAACAATTCAGTTTCAATAACTATAAACTATGAAACTCATAAACAGTGAATGTTTTTATATCCAGAGAGCGAGATGCTAGTCTAAAAATATATAAAGGAATACTTTAAAGTAATTATCCCGTGGTAACGACCTTGGTTGCTCAGGTGTAGCTATTGTTTGAAGATAATTATATTGCAGACTAACACTTGTTACCCTGTGGTTATTTCTATCCAGTATCCAGACAATTCATGACTCAGAATTTTAGTAGACGCACTTACAAATCCCTGGCAAATGTTATGGTTGACAGTCCAATAAACATTTTTCTGCTGCAGAGTTAACGACTGATGATTCGCAAAGTATTAGTCAGGAAGAAAAACAAATGGAAAGTTTTCTTCTTTACGCATCAAAGGAAGATTTCAAAATATTTTTCCACGGTCAAGGTTACGCTATCGTACTCTGTCTAGTCTACTGTCAACGATTTATGAAGTTCAGGGAAGGGACATAAGTAGTTTTTATGTACTTTGTGTGAGAAGAAGCGAAAAAACTTCCAGAATAGTTTTTTACCTTTGCCGGAACAGAGAAGATAATATCTATAGTTTATGTACATTTGGAGTAAGAAGCTTGACCGATTTAGACTATGTATATATGTATCGCAATTCAGATTTAGCTTTAGGTTTCTATTTAAACTTACAGATAACACTTGTCTTATAAACTGTAAACAAGTGGTTTATTAAGGTCGTAGGCGTCGTAGCCCACTTACACGACACCGCTCCCACCCAACCAAACTATGAGAATTCAAATATAAACTTAAAATCGTGCTCTGTAGATGCAACTATTGAGTAGCAAGGTTGCGGTAAGCTCGCTTACCGCGCGCTGGCTGCTAATTTTTGTTGTTACTGTAAAGTGCAGAGCACGATTATAAGTTTATATTTGAATTCTCATACTTTGGTTGGGTGGGAGCGGTGTCATGTAAATGAGCTACGACCTTTATACTCACACTACAGAATCGCTTGGCACTAGGAAGGGCAGCGGCGGGGGGCAGGGCGGGTCGGGGTGCGCGGGGGACGCGGGCTCGGCGGAGCGCGGGCAGCGCGGCGCGGTGTCGCTCTCCTCCGCCATGCCCAGCCAGCTGCGACAGCGGCGCCACAGACCGCTGGGGGTACCTGTCACAGGGGGTCAAGGGGTCATTGACGTGCTTATAGGGTACCAAAAAAGCAGATAGGCCACAGTGATCATCGTCGCCTCTGGACATGATTATACCACAGGAATCGGTAATGCAACGCCAGCGTGTTGCTTTACTCACGTTCACGGCAAACTATTCATAGCCACGCTCGTACTTTTATCCGCTGCGTACAGATAATCACGACCTTAAAGGCGCCGGCCACACAGAAAAGACGTAAGACACGGACCCGTCGCAGTCGCGGCGCCCGTTTAATCTACTTTCATACAAAATGTATGCAGCCGTCGCGACGTAAAACATACAGAAAAGACGGGACGCCCGTCGTTTCTGTATGCGCGCGACCGCGACTGCGACGGGTCCGTGTCTTGCGTCTGTTCTGTGTGGCCGGCGCCTGAAGCCTAGTTGGTAGTGACTCTACATTATTAATGTCTTTTATTTTTTAATATGTATTTTTATACTTACGGGAAAATTTCCTGCTATTCTGAGGGCTCAGTGGGTAAAAGTCTCCATGTATCGGGCAGTGGAAAGCCAGCCTCCGTTGTCGGCGTTGAGCCGCGCGCATTAATATACAAAGCACGATTCCTGAAACAGATATTACAATATGTAGTTTTTATCTATATCTAACGTGGTAAAACCTTTCTTTGACATTGAATTTGGGTTGTAAGGTGGGGAAAGCCTATTAGGATCATTCGTGATGTTTTACAAAAAAAGCATCTGCAGGCGCGGTCATTAGTTATATCGGTGATTGCTAATAGACAGATTGTTTGTGTGCTTCCGAACTTCGGAAGACAAGATAAGCTATATCAGTTACCAGTTGTTAAGCCATATCAGAGGCCTTAGTGTAGCATAAGAACTTTCGTTTTACAAAAACTCTCCTGAAGTATCGTGGATGAGCACTAGGCACTCTAAATGAGGACAAACGCATTGAAGTATAATGTCATAGAACAAACATCTCGAACAAAATGTATGCCTCGCCCGGGAGGTTCGATTTTCAAAATTGAGCCCCGGTTCTCCTTTCAAAATCGAACGAATCCATTGAAGATTGAAGCCACGTGGCGCCAATGCATTGGGACCATACATGGTGTTCGCCGTGTCGGTGCTAACGCTAGTAATAATACTTCAATGGACAAAAGTGACTTTGCGGGTCACTGATTGATAAACACTTACCAGCGATAGTCATGAGTGCCCCAGCCACGATGCACACGGGCCCCAGCACGCGCGAGTTGCCGGTGAAGGCGATGCGCGCCTGGTAGTGGTCCGGCTCCTCATTCTCGCCGCACCCTCGATATGACGCCGCTGGAAATGAACATGACATGACAATTTTTATAAGCGATCCAGCCAGGGCTAGAAAGGTTAGGTGATGAGATGAAAAAATGTGAGATGTATGAGTTTTTCGCACTTAATGCTTATTTTAATTTCCATGATACATCAGATGGTATATAAGTAAGTTATTTTATGGATAGGTACCTAACCCACAAGTAAATGCGGAGCGGTGAAAATTCACATTGTAAATATATTATTTATTTATACGGAACTTACTCATTTCAATATAAAAACTGAATAATCTGATCACAGAACAGATAATATATAGCAATATTATTTGCTGCATGTATTTATAATATACATACCCACTACATACCTGTATGCATTCAGTTTAAAGAATTAGACCTTATGTCTAAATATTTTAGGCCCCATTTACAGGTAGCAGCTAGATGTATCATGTCAGTGCGGTTCTATTTCCAACCGCAGAATCGTTGCGGATGTTCCGTGTATCGGGTTGCAGTGTTGCCACTTGAGTTGTATTGAATTACTTCCACTGAACACCGGCTTTATAGCACGGTTTGATAAGAATTTGAATAGGATAATTAATATTCTTCTTCTAATTAGTCGTCAAATTATTGTAATATCCACATATTTAGTTTCTAACTAATGCCCCAAGAAGAATCAAAGTTGGTGATTTTTCTTCGATAATTATATTGTGATGGGATGGTAAAAAATGTAATTTCATGTTGCGTACCTTCTTTTTATGATAAAATCTTTCATTTTGTTTGCATCTTCTGCCATCATTTTATTTTAATCTGGTTGTCAAAAGAAAGACGTATGACAATTCAATACATTGCGTATTCAGTTAGATCTTAACTTCAACCTATAGAGATACGTCATACGTTGTTAGTAGAGTTACCCGTAGCCGTAGAGATAGGTTGTTTTATTTTTACCCGACTTTTTAAAGTTAATCTTTGAAGACAATGGTCTTCATACAATGCCAAGTCTTTTTAAAGTGTTGTTGCTGGTGAAACGTGGCCAAAAATACACGAGACCAATACAAGCTTACGTAAAAATGTGTTTTGTTTGTTACGTGTTCTTGAGTATCTTTACCTTATGAGTTTCAACTTATTAAGTCATCGTAATATTCTACACGTGATGCAGAGTACCTACAGATACCGGGATTATCATTCCTATTATCTTTCACCATTTATAAAATGTCTCTAGATTTTTTCATTAAATAGGTAGGTACAACCATTGAAGTATTATTACGGGTACAAATAGGTATTATTATTATTATTATCCACTATCATTTTATTTGTGCGTTAGTTCTTAATTTAAATCTTATTTCATGAAAAGATGCGAATTAATCCTGATTGATGTACTTATTCACTATTATGTACTTTATTAGTTTATTATCGATCAACTTTAAAGAATAGCTGTTTTTTATTGTTTCTCAAAATACAATTTTAGTATTGTATACGCGTAGTTCGGAAAAATAGGTGGAAATTTTCCACAGATAAAATTAACGTTCTTGATTTAGAGCTCTGCTCATCATTTTAATGTATTACCAACTGGAATCGCTTGGAAACAATCACTTGTTTATGTTGTTACTACCAAATGAATTTATTACATTGATGAATTTCTTGACCTTGAACATCATGACCCGGATGATTTTATAAATTATCTTATTTGGTTAAAAGTATCTACATTATGTATGTAGATAACGTACGAAAGTATATACTTTCGTTATAATTTGACATCATTTATTTACTCACATAAATAGACATGTAATACTGACATACATATGTAATTTAATGTTGACATTGCATAGTGGCATGTTTTGGTTATAATTTGCATATTTTTTAACTTCTCTATCGAATTGGGGACACCTGTAATGTTAGATGTAGTGTGATTTTAATAAATAAATAAATAAGTTTTCAATATGTTACTGTACTACATTATTATCTGTGTATATAAAAGGCAAAATTAATTGACTGATGTATCAACGCACAGGCCAAACCCTTAGGGCTAGAAACTTAAAATTTCGCACACGTATTCCTCATAATATGACGTAGACATATACTAAGGAAGGATTTTTCAAAATTCAACCCCCAAGGGGGTGAAATAGGGGATAAATATTATAGAACAATTTCCGCCTGCGAAGCTGCGGGCAACAGCTTGGCAACAGCTAGTAATAAAAACAGTTTCATCGTGAAAAGTGGACCCATAATCTAATGAATGATTAATACATAAAGCAACATTACGAAGACACGCATATCAAAGCTTTATTTATCTTGCCTGAAGATTTTACGACAGTCTACACCGTACAAGATACACAAGGACAAACACCGGAAGGCGTTTCCACTCCTCTGCTCTACGAATGAGAAAACTTTGTGCGAGACAAAGGGATGTCTACAAGATAAGGGTATAACGCTGTTGAGAGGCTTCTATAGATACGTTCTGTGCTACGTATATGTTAAGTTTCGAATAAGTATTTACTGTTGATATTTGAACTACTTTATCCAAGAATATTAATTTATTGTTCATAGGTCTTTAAATCTGCTGTTTTCTATATAGTTACATGTACCTACATATTGCATTATTTCTCATTAACACTGTATACCTATAAATGTGTTATGTTATGAACTAAGTGATATAGGTAAGATATACGGGACCTACATAAGATGATAGATGTACAAAGTTTTTGTTGGTGAACGTGGTAATTTCAAAAACTACGAATTTCCATGCTATGTTCTGTACAATGCTATATTATGCTGTACCAATAGATACAGCGATTTACGAGGAAGGTAGTGAAGTTGAAGAAATTACAGATTTATAAAACACCTGATAGGAAGGAATAACAATTGTTTCGAGTCCGGATACTGATTATGAAGTAGGTAGAGACATAAGACCCAGACAACTAAGCGATGGCCCTCGGGAATCGAGATAGTCTGTGACGGTAGATATTCCTGGCCGGTGTTATCAAATCGAATCAAAATCTTTTATTTCATGTAGGTATCACTGATACACTTATGCACGTAATTTTTTTATCTACCAGCTTTTCGGAAGGGTGCTTATAGTCATGGAATAGAAGAAAAACCGTAAAGAAACTCCTCGGTACATCTTTTAAAATAATGAGAAGTGCAGTGGAACTGGATGTGGCACTAATTTCCGTTTAAGTTAGATACTGATGTCCATGGGCGATGACGACGAACACTAACCCATCGTAGTGCGAAGAGAGAACCAAACTCACCAGTAAGTACGCATCCAACGAGCATGAACAGAAAGCCGAAGATCGGCAGTACGATCTGGCAGTTGGCAGCGACGACCACTCCTGCGACCGCCAGCCCCCCCTCCACCTTCTCGACGCGCAGCCGCGAGATGGCCGGCGGGCAGCGCGGCTTGCCCGCCGGCGCCCGCACCAGCGGCTCGCCCGGCGGCGACGTCGTCCTATAACACAGATACGGGAACTTAGTACACTGTAACTTGGGGTAGTGTAACTTGGTATACTAAGCTTTAATTAGGTACACTTGGTAACGTAGTACTGTGACTTAATTACATTTTACTGCAGTCCTCCGTAATTTAGAACACTACAACTTAATATTGTGACTATGTATAGTGTAACTTAGTATACCATAACTACGGGTATACTAAGTTACACTATACATAGTCACAATATTAAGTTGTAGTGTACTAAATTACGGAGCACTTGCGGTGCACTAAGTTACAGTTTAATAACTACGTAAACTGTAACTTAGTGCACCGCAAGTGTATTGAAACCTTTTACAGCATAACGTAAACTATTATTATCTTATTGTAAAAATACATATTTACAGTTGCATTACTCGATAGTATTATCTATGAAATAATTATGATATGATTTTCGGCCTTTTGTTTGAATTCAGAAGTAATTTTGAGTAAACCTATTAAAAGTTAATATGAAATTAAGAAATGAAGTTACAATGAAGTAAATAAATCGCGAGCACGATGAACTGAATGAAGTTACGTTGTGGTTTTTAATTAGGGAATGAACGTTTTGTATTCTGGAAGATTGCACTAAAAATAACTGTTATTTTGGGACGCATGCGATAATCAACGCAGCAATAAATGAACAGATCGATCACAAAATTAACGATAGACTGACGCTGGGCAGATTGTACGTTTGAGCAACATTCTCTTACAATTAACTGCAAGACGAAGCAAACATATGAAGCTATATATGAACACCGTTTAATTTCCAAAGATATGTTTTTTTTTATGAAAATAGCCGGCAATGAGCTGACGATCTATCTAATGGTAAGTGGCTATCGTCGCTCATGGACATTAGTCCACGAAAGAGAGAAGTTTCCAGCCAAGAAAGAGAGAAGAAAAAAAGAAAGAACTGGCTCTCAAGCCCCCAGCCGGTAACACGAGTCGTTTGGCGGCTGACTCATGCTCAAGAGCGGTAGCTATCCAGGCGAACCCCATGGAGAAATAATAATAGTAATAATGGTATTAATTAACAATTAACATCATCAATATTACCAATATAATCCCTTGAGGGGCCCTACCACCAGCGGGCCGGATTTAGTCGCCTCTTACGACAGCCATCCGGCGTGGAATCGGGGTTAGTATTCTAAGTCGCCCCAATACGGCTATACATGGATATGGAAAATTAACATAGAAATGGAAAATGACTTTCCATTTCTATGTTAATAATGTACCTATCCATAAATATAAAGTGCTTAATGTAATCTACATACTTAAATTAAAAATGTGAGTGATTCTAATCTACCAACAGCAAATTCTCAAGAGAAGCTCTCGCAACCTTTGACCGTCGAATAGGCTTCCTTTAGCCTTGAAGGTTGGCCAAAACACTTGCTCAAATATAATCTCCTATTGACAATGCGTCAGATTGGCTCTTTGTCAGATATTTCTGTTTACTGATTGTGTATTTACTACCTATCGGCGCACAAAAGGCCACGGGTCTCGTCTCATACATTATCCTTTTGAGAGGAGATGGAAATAGATGGGTTCAGAAGGGTCAAGGGTCGATGACTTTGAATCGACTATCATAATAGGATAAAGGAATTCTAACGATATTAAGAGTAAGTACATAATTAGGTACATAGGATAGGGTCTAATATTTTGATAAGTACCTAAAGAAAGTAATTTAAGTAGTAATTATATTAGGGTATGGGTGAGGATATATCGAATAAGATCTTTATATTAAATTAAAATATCCGGATGACCGAGCTTAGGTCGGTTTAGTATTGCTTAACAACGCCATCTGCTTTAGCAGGAAGAGTCTATTGTAGCCGTTTTTCATTGCCTGAAAACACGGATAAAACGACATTTTTTAAAAATGATTCCTAGCTAGATCGATTTATTGCCCCCGAAACCGAAACCCCCTGCATACTAAATTTCATGAAAATCGTTGGAGCCGTTTCCGAGATTCAGAAAATATATATATACAAGAATTGCTCGTTTAAAGGTATTAGATATATTAAGTTAGTGCGCTCACCATCCTGGACCATATCTTTACTTACCATCAGGTGGGATTATGGTCAAGCATTAACTTATTTTATGTAAAAAAAAAAAAAAAAAAAAAAGATAGATTTTAAAATGTGACATAATCAGATACATGCGTCACTCTTCTGAGGGAGGGCAACAACATGTAAACGTGAAGTGATTCACATCTATGCTGACTAGTTTAGTCTAGAATTAGGCACGACACGATAGAATTGCCTAATAGATATGTACCTATCGCTGAGACGGCCCTACTGAATCGCAAGACAAAGCTCAACTGATGATATAAGTACTATAGAACCACATAGTTAATCACTGCCAATTACGCAACCATTTTCACATTTAAGACATTGAATAATTTTACCTTATAGGCATTCCTTCTAATATAGAGGCATTCAAGAGGCAGCTATTCAATTTAGTTCTCGGTTTATTTAGCTACCTCACTAAAGCCAATTCGATATTCGACATACTTCATCATCATTCGACGCCAAAGCAATATTCGACATCAAACAATGATTCCGTTTTAACCGCGAACCGCATAACTACTTCGAGGTTAAATAGTTGGTTTCGATCTTTTTGTTCCTCCCAGATTGTAAGGAATGAAGACGTAGAAACGGTGAAGCTCGTTAAAATCTAACAACAGAAAACAGCAGGAATCGTGGAATCGTAAAAATTCACGCAAATAGTTTCATGCACTCTTTTAGAGGAGAAGGTATAAAATGGCAATGCTAAACAAACCGGTATTCACCATTGAAGTATTATTCCTAGCGTATAGAACCGATACAGGGAACACCATGTATGTCTCGATGCATTGGCGCCACGTGGCTTCAATCTTCAATGGATTCGTTCGATTTTGAAAGGAGAACGGGGGCTCAATTTTGAAAATCGAACCTCCCGGGCAGGACCCACATTTTGCTCGAGATGTCTGTTCTATGACGTTATACTTCAATGGTATTCACTTCGTGTTTCGTAGTTCGTGATTATTCACGTGTGATTTACAAAATTTCACTCAAACCTTACACTACTAGTTCAGTTAACAAATCTTTGAGTTTACTTTCGAATTACATGCAATAAATTTCAGTATAATGGTCTGAAACATTCGGTAGAAAGAAATATTTCAATCCTGCATGTTAGAGATTTGTAAGCAGTTAGATTTAGATTATACGAGACAGCGAATGAAAGCTGTGTGGGCACTGTGGGTTTGGTTATATGGCTAAACGTCCGTTAGTGTGGGTTATCATATCAAACATAATAGTATGTGAATAGCCATAATCTTCTGAATAGACAGCAGTTTGGAAAATGGCCAGAAAAAAGAATGAGAGAGATAGAAAAACATCTACTTAAAATCCATTTAAATAAATATGTCTGTGATTCATTATTTGTCTCAATATATTTGCCTATTCACATTATTCTTACGCTATAATTTTTAGTATGTGGAATATTTAAACATGAAATCATTACATAAAAATAAAAAATCATTACATGCAAACGATTTACCTTAGGTACATTTCCTAGTTGCTACATTTAAAGTATATGTTTTAAAGTATAAATGTTATAATTTAAACATAAACTTGAGCTAATAAGACTTAGTTTATATTTTACCGAAATTACAATTTTAATTTTTAATAGGAAAAGAGAAGAAAAATAGAAAAGTAAACATCATAAATTATCAATAAATACTCGCACTTGAAATAAAGCCACTCACATTCTCAAGTGTCGCGGGTAGAATAGACATCCACCATTGAGATATCACAAACATAAATGACCGAGACCATATTATATTAGTCTGTCATATAAATGTCTACACCGAATCATTGAGGAAGGACTCAAACTTGAGAACCCTCGCTAGGGAGTAGCGACTCTACCAAATGTAAAAGCTTCAAAAATTACCCAACCAAGTAAATATTTAGTAGTCCGTGCCTCGACCACAAGCTTAGTTCGTGAATTGAATTAAAAATTTTATTACGCACAGAAATAAGGTTACGGTACGGATTCATCAAAAATTCAAATGTACATGTAGGTGAAATGCAATGAAGACGTCATTCCTAGTAAAATTTTATTAGCCCATGTGTTGCTGTTGTATTCATGACGCTGCAGTGTTTTAAATTCCGAGGAGTTGAGTCAACCATGACTGAGATAGCGTTAGTGACATTGTGGGTTGTTTCGTCTTCAAATTTTCTGGCACCGTTTGATTTATGTATTGTTAAACATCGCTACAATTATAGCTTGTGGCTGTGACGTGTTTTGTGTCAATCACACTTAAATTTCGTGTGTTATAATATTTTATACGCCACTGGTGCTGGCATGAAACAACGAAATTAGCATGTCTGTGATAGTTTGTCGGTTTGAACGTTAGTTCATTCTGTTCATTATTGAATACATATTGAATATTGAATTTGAGATTAATTATTGTTGGAGGGAAACATCGCGAGCGAACTTGCGCATCTATAATATCTAATATATAAAATTCTCCTGTCACAGTTTTCGTTGCCATACTCCTCCGAAACGGCTTGACCGATTTTGATGAAATTTTTTGTGCTTATCCGGTATCTATGAGAATCGGCCAACATCTATTTTTCATCCCCCTAAATGTTAGGGGTAGTCCACCCCTAAATTTTTTATTTTATTTTTTAGACAAAATTTTTAATTTCTATATTTTTATGATACAACATACAAAAATACATACAATCCTCAATTTTCACCCTTCTACGATCAACTTTATATGGCAAAACAACGTTTGCCGGGTCAGCTAGTAATCTAAAATTTTAACAAAAAAGCCGACAAAAAAAATCTAAGTCAAACAAAGTCAAATTAAAATCAAAATCAAAGTCTCAATTGGGTTTTTAACTGAAAATTTGAGTATGCTCCCCATAAAAGATACATTACTTTATGTCGATACTAAGTATAGAAATAAATTCGTATTTCTTTTGTATGTAAAACTGATAAAACACGAACATGTACTTTCAGGTGAATAATATGTGTGAATAATACTATTTACACTGATTGCGCATGATTCAAATTGATCGGTATACCGAAGTGTGTTAATATAATATTATAATTTAATGTAATATCGGACATGTGTTAATATAATATTTAAGATGGCGTCATAATTATGACAAGTTAGAGTGCATTACCAGCCAGACTACAACGCCACTTAGCATCAGATATTCACTTATAATAATAAAAATATAAAGTAGCTATTCCATAGCAACAAGTAGGTACTTGTGAATCTTTGCCAAAATTAATAATAGATGTGGATCTATATAGTATATTAAACTATAGAGATGTAAACTGTTTAGAAGAAGGAAGCATAGGAGTGTAGTTGGTGGAGACAAGTGCATTGATAGGATGATTAAAAATGTACAATAATCGAATATTTGGATATTTGTTTTTCAATTACGCCATAACTCCTTAACCGATTTAGCTGAAATTCGGAATGCAGATAGCCTATACCCTGGATTGACACATAGGCTACATTTTATCCCGGAAAAATTCAAGGTTCCCGCGGAATTTGTAAAAAATCGGTATAGACACGCGCGAAGCCACGGGCATCATCTAATATCTGATAATTATGGTTCTATAAATCTAAATTAATTAATTAAAAATTTCGTTTTGGAACCACTCTACAGCGGGCGAAGCAGCAGGCAAAAGCTAGTAGCAGATAAAAAAGGCTTTCCATACTTTAGGTGACTGGTTGAAACGTCGGTATAGGTTGTCTCAGGTGACATAAAAACTCACAAATACTCCCGACACTCAGGTTAACAACTAACCAATCCGCAACGCAGTTGATGACATTTTGTCTCCTAAGTTACGATAAATATCCTGCAGTTGAGAGCAGCAGCAAGACTCAAGCCATCGTCCAGCGTCAGAACGACGTTTAAACATATTACATACTGCCGCACCAATATTAACAAAGCTTATCTAAAATAAACAAAACCATTATCATTAGTCAACATGCTACCGCAGTAGGTATCACGTGGTTGTCGGGTTGTCGACAAATAACTAAAAGTATTCAGTGAAAAAAGAAATAATTTATTCAGTTCAATTAAGAAATATAGAAGTTTATGATAAAGAACCCTTGTCAGCGTAATGTTAGAATGTGAGAAGAAAGCCTCGCTAATTATTTACTCAACTAATTAATCATCGTAGATGATTTGTAGTTTTACGTCGGAATATTAGATGAGTTGAGAGTTTTTATAGATCTCTCCTTAGAGTATATCTCTCCCTCTCATTTAAGCGCGTCACATACGGCGAAGATACGATAATATTTTATGTTAAGATGCCTTGCTATAAAATATTATAGTATCTTAAGGTATCGCACACGGCTAAGATACGATAATATTTATATCCGCTCGAATAGCTCTGGGTCACACTGGGGTTATTTCCCCGCAATCTATATACAGGATAGTCTAATATTAATAATACGGCCTTACTATTAGATTTATTGAATAGCTCATCGGATGATGATTCTGACTTCGAATATGACTTAAAAATTTCTGCCGCACGTTGCCATTTCCGAACAATTTGGGTAGAAATTAATCATATAAAGTTTAGGAAAGACCGCGGTGAGTTTAATCTTTACGAAGACCTTTCATCGAAAATGTTTCAAATATATTTTAAAAAGTCAAAGGAAAGTTTATAGTTTCCAATATTTTGCGTACTAATAATAAAAACAAAAACATGAGAGGTGTCAAGGGACACCTGGATGGAACGAAGTTCCTTTCGATTTAAGTATTGTATTGTTGTACAGCGCCTGTTCAGACTTAAGATATTTAGTTTGGTTAGTTGCGGATAGATGGCGTTAGTAAATTAATTCTGAATCACGCTATCAATTTATACTTGTAACATACGTAAGTTCAAGGAAACTATTAAATTTTTTGAATTCGCTATGGATACTTAGTTTCATAATTTCATTTACCTTATATAGTTACGCAGTTTGTACAGCGCCATCTCTGTAAAACTAACTAAATCACTTCAAAAAAAGTGTCGTCATTCGCAAAATCAAAAAGTGTCGAAATTTTCCGTCTGGCCCCCTTTCACAACGCGCGATAAGGAACTTCGTTCCAACAACAAAAACAGAGAGAATAGGTTTTTTTATGGAAATATCCGGCAAACGAGCTGACGATCCACCTGATGGTAAGTGGCTATCGTCGCCCATGGGCATCAGCAACACCAAAGGCATCACTGATGCGTTGCCGGCCAGGAAAGAAAGAAGAAAAAGAAAGAAAGAACTGGCTCTCAAGCCCCCAGCCGGAACACGACGAGTCGTTTGGCGGCTGACTCATGCTGGTGGTAGCTATCCAGGCGAACCCCTGGAGAAATTATAATAGTAATAATGGTATTAATAAACAATTAAAATCAATACTACCAATATAATCCCTCCGAGGGCCCTACCACCAGCGGGCCGGATTAAGTCGCCTCTTACGACACCCATCCGGCGCGGGATTGGGGTCAGTATTCTAAGCCGCCAACGGCACCAACACAGCTAAGAAGAAGTAAAATTAATATATTTCATTCCATTTTGCATCGAATATTGTGCACACTGCGTAAGGAGCTTACGATATATTTTGGATCTTAACATGGCATGTTACGATATATTAAGCATCTTAACATAAAATGTCCATATCGCTCGCTATCTTAACATGCGTAATATGAAAATATTATCGTATCTTAGCCGTGTGTGATGGTTCATACAAAATGTACAGTGAGCGATATTTTATGTTAAGCTGAAATGTTATAGTATCTTCGCCATGTGTGACGCGCTTTAATGTTTTACTGAAGATTGAGTATTATTGATAGGTACCTACATTTACACATACAAAACATCTCTAGGATCCAAGGGTCTACCGTTGTAGATCAGCTATACTCAATCTGATGTTACATTGTTTTAAACCATTTTCGGTTATCTATCATATTATTTATAAAGAGGAAAGATTTGATTGTTTGTTTGCATTAAATAGGCTCTGAAACTACCGAACCGAATGAGACTATTTCTTTGGTTTTCGAATTAATAATATCTGACGACCGCCTCCCAGGAAATATTATAATTCCTGATATAAAGATCCATTTTCCTACAACATAACGTTAAATATTTCCGAAGTTGTTTACAAAGATCCAGAAATTATATTATTTTCATAAGCGATTATTAATAGTGTTTACACATCAACTTGATTTGTTGATGTCGAGCATCAGATATCTCGTATCAACACGTTACAACGGCGCAAATGATTAATGACACAGCGTCAATATCACACGGCGAAAGAAAGCTTTATATTCAATGATATTATGTATGTATAAAAGAGGCTTCGAGGCTTGTATTCATAATACTTGACGACCCGTGTGGCGCAATGGTTACCATGCCGGATCGCCGCGCCAAGGGTCCTGGGTTCGATTCCTAGCGAGGCGGATATTTGAATGATGAGTTTGAATTTCTGTTCTCGGTCTGGGTGTGAGTGTCCTTGTCTTGTGTGTTGTCCATGGCACCCACGACACAGGGAATCCTAGTGTGGGGCTATGAGTGTGAAGCGTTATTTATTTATTATTTATTTATAATGTTATAAATGTATTTCGAATATTGATAGTCTTGTTCTTTATTATTCCAACAGATCGTAAATATATATATAGTTTACTTTTATTGATTATGAATCTACGTTATAGTTATTAATTTGTCTCAGTTCCTTTAGGAGTTGGGTAATTGGTTCCACTAGGTCGGCTTCATCTTCTTTTTCTGTCTTTTGGTAGTGGCTCGAAATAAAAAAAAACTTTGTTTTGGTATCAGCAAAGTTTTATTCAGGGGTATCTATCATAAGTTCGAAAAATATTTGACCGAATTTCATTTCACCTAAAACTTCTATATTAGATATTATTGTCGAAATAACATTTGTTCGAAGTAACTACTTATTATGTTTTCAAACATTCATTATACCATTTTATTTTTAATTAACATATTTTAATTTAAGTAATAATTAAAGTTCAAAACAGGCTTCGGCCAATAGCAAAAACTTATTTTGTAAATCGGCCGATAATAGTTCGATAAAATAATACCTATGACACAATGATACTTTGATGATCTAAAAATATGTCAATTAATGCATAGCAAAAAAAGTCGTCAGTTAATAGTTTTCGGTAAAATGAAATTCGAACAAAAAAAATTCGGAAAAGTGAATGTGCCCTTTTATTTAGGTATCATAAAGATAAACCTGATTACTAGACACAAACGAGTGGTCCAATTCCTACTGATCTAAAAGTAGAGCTGTTATCGTGTACGTATGTTTGTATTTTTTCCGAGCAAACATAATGTTACAATGCGTTGTGAACCGCACAATGATCGTATAATGTAACGGAACTTATTGGACACGTCCATTCACTCGTACCGTTCTGTTTCCGATCCAGTGCTCGCGCAAATCCGATTTCCTTTGTGCGCGCGCGGAAATCAAACTCATTACGACATCGGGACGCTACGTGACATGACATCACAAACATATTGCTTGAATTGTAGCAAACAGATTTTTAATGCATAATGCGTTTGTTTTTTTATTGTTCAGTACCGAATTTAGACTTCATAGTCCAGATTTGTAGAAAGACATTATTAGTACAATTTTTCCGATTAGGTCATTAGGTTTGTATGTGGTACGAAAGAAAACAGATTGAAAGCAGAAGCTAATAACCTGCTAAATGCTTTAGATTATTTGTCATTATTTTTAATAAGGACCCTGCTTTACAAAAACGTATTAGGGAATTTTCACCGAAAAATGTACCGTTCGTTTTTACTGGGTCCCGTGATTTCATACTTCGAATTTTCTTAATTATAAAGTCAAAAACATATAATACTTATTACTTTTGTTTTTGTTTATTTGTTTAATAAATCTACTTTAAAATTTCGGTTAACGATTATTGTTGTTTTAGGAAATTATTTTTCACGCATTTAAACTGATAATAATTTGAGTAGAGAGCCTTTATTTCTATGATTGTAAGATAATAACACTAATAATAACCATCATTTATAGCAACTACAAATAAAACAAACTAGGTAATTGAACAATTACAAACTACGGCACAAATGGAAATAGACCGAACCTATTATTAAAATGAAAGAACAAACATTCATCGTCTAAAACGCTTGATAATTATCATCCACTCACCACGATAAGTTATAACTTATTCAGTACTTTAGCTCGATAGTAATAAGTACTCTCACACGCGACGGATATTTCTGGAGGTTATTCTGGTAGCCAGGGGGCAATCTGTCGTTATTAGCGAGACCAGACGCTTAAAAATAATCCGACCCCCACACCAATTGAGTGTTGAGGACGCGCTCAACAAGGTGTATCCTGTACAATGACGTTGGCGTTAGCTTTATGATGTTACTGCGTATTAGGTGAGACCAGATATCAGGTATGGACAGCATTATGATATTTCTTCTATAATAATCTTTATGACGAGGCGAAGGCGTTAGTAACTTTATCAACTTGTCATTCAGTTAGAAAATTACTCAGTTGTATATACATAGGTACCTTAATTGACTTGAAGATGTTCTCGGTATAAAGTGACTCCAATGGTAAATTATCAAAGATACAATTGAAATTAAATTCATACAACTAGAATTAATTCGGTTTTAAACTAACTTTAAATAATTTAAAGTAACATTAATTAATATGTGCGTACCTTTAATGATATGAGTCATTTTAATTAAAAGGGTACACACAGCACACAATGGCTATTTTAATTAAAAGGGTAAGTAGAATAGGGCTTTGAGTAAGTAGACCCATGTGTGCGATTCGTCCTGGGAGCTGACCTATTATTTTTATCGTAAGGAGGTCATACATGCGGTTTGGACGAGTAACTATCAAACCACACATGCGCGTTTATGCATGCGAACTCAACTCAAATAATGTAGCGAACACATAGCGAACATGATTGAATTATACACAAACGTATTACCTATAAGCCTATCATCATCATCATCATCATCATCCTGCCCATTTCCCAATTTTATTTGGGGTCGGCGCAATATGTTTTCCTCTTCCACACTTCCCTATCAGCCACTAACTCTCTTATCTTTCATATCATATGTAATCTAATGAAATTAAATTAGTTCGATGTTTAATTGATTGAATTCTGAATAAAAATTTATTCACTTGTTTTGTCACTGTTCCATTTATTAGCTCCGTAGGCATTGTATTTAAATTAAGTTAAAAGGGACGATTGCTGTGACATAGAATATAGCACTAGAACTGAATGAATTAATAATACTTAAATTAATGGACTAATGAAGATAGTTAAGTGTAGTATATTTGCATACTATGGTATCCAAAAAACATGAAACAGAATCCTCTACATTTCCACAGTCGTTGAGAGAGAGAAAAGACGGGTACTATTGGGAGTACAACATTTTTACGTTGGTATATAATTTTACTAGCGCTCTTCCCGTGGCTTACGTAAGTACCATATATCCTATTCTAAATCATGGCCGTGTGTTTGCCATGGCAGTGTGGCGTGCCTTTAGAACAAGGCAAGCCCAGTTGTGTAATACAACCCAGGATCTCGGGATCTTTGGCCCGACAACACAGAACACTCCATTCCATACGTATAATATTTACCAACAAATAATATGAAGTGTTAACAGCTGCAGAGTGATGAGAGTAAAGCAATGATGGTAAGCTGGGCTTTTCGGCTTGTATGGCTATATCGCCATTGCGTTCGGCAGTTTTTTACGTGAAAGAGTAACAAACTTCCTCACAAACTTTCTCCGTTATATTATAATAATATAGTAATATTAGTGCAAAGTCCTCATTGTATTGTATTATAAAAGTTGATGTTTGTTTAAAAATAGCTCCCCAGCTAGTAAATTGCACAGGACGTCAGCAACAAGCGTATCCTGCTGATATTACGAGGTCAGTTCTCCCGCATCAAATCCATTTCACGTCTTATGTTTTCATAGAATTGAGCTCTTTATTACGTCACTTTCGTTGTGAAAGGTGTTATTATTAAGTATTTTATGGGTGGGACATTTAAAACGAACATAATTTGTGTATATTTTATATTTTTATATCAATATTACAATATTTTATTTTCATGGCGTTCATGGCTAGCTTACATGGCTTGAACAATTATTATTTTATCACTAAGACCATGATTTAAGCCACTTATGAATTTATTATGATATACCTACAGCCTACCTAATTTAATATGGCATATAGCCATTCATCAATATTACATACAACATATAATCACGCCTCTATACCGAAGGGGTAGGCAGAGACCACTACTTTCTACTTGCGACGATCCTTACTGTATACTTGTTTCGCTTCGTTATAAAATTTATGTAACAACAGAAGTAGGCACCTGACGCCTTTCTTGAATTTCGTAAAAAGAAATTCTATTTTGGTTCACATTGAGTAAGTACCTAACATCGGACTGAATATAAAATATATTGAACGTTTTATTGCTACTGAGATTCAGTTTTAGTGCCAACTGGTCTTCGAGTAACCATATAAAATCGCATCGAGATCAGGAACATATCAAAATAGTGATTTTGATAAATTTTATTGAATCCTTGCTCGAGCAAAAATTAAAGAAGTATACATTAAAAATATTAAAATAACTCACAGAATTTACCGGATGAAGTGGTCATATTATAGAGTCCATTAAAGTTGGGAAATAATGGAACATGAATGGGGATGAAGTCTTGATAGAAAGCATATCTACTCGTAGGTATAGGTCAATGACCTATTTGATAAGAATAATGACCTATTTGGTTTTGTCTGTTGAATCTGTCGCCAAATGTCTCAGCAAAGGACAGAGTGATGCCAATAAAGGAAGCCTTACGTCTATTACCCCCAAAGGTTATTTTGTTGATCTATGAAAAAAACTAAATTTTATGCATAACACTATATCTTTATCGTGATTTTCCGCATTCTTACTTTATTTACTTAAATTGATATACTGCTGCGGCAATAATCTCGACGTTAAACTGAAGATTACACCCAATAGACGCTTTGGTAGCACCGCAAGCTAAAAATAGCTCGTAATACTGCGCTAATCACCGCGGGAGCCGCCAGCAGTATACGAGTATGTAACAAAAGTACACCGATTACGTTGAGATTTTCACAGTTCATCGGTTTGAAAACCTTCTGTGCCCCATTTTATCAGGCTATCGATAATGTTTGTATAGCAAACTGAATAATAAAACGTCTATGACGTAGATGGACTTTTGTTTTTATTGATATTTATTTTTGGAATGCAGCACTCTGTATTATTTTTAGCAACTTACGTTACTTTTCATTATTTGTTTCGGATGTCGACCAGAGATTTGCAGAGGTGATTTAGTTGTTTTGATATTATCTCAGACTTAAGATGGGAGACCCGAGTTCGATCGTTTATAAGTACATCTCAAATTTACAATATTCCATAGGTATTAGAAATTAATCATTACCTACTTACTACAACGATAATACTTATAAGTGAAAAGTGATACGGTTTTGTTATTTAGTAATGAAGATAGTATATAGAAGATAGTATGATAGATAGTAGTGTTTTCCAGCTGCTGAGATAGTGTTTCACATTTCAAGACAACATTTCAGTGAAATAGGACGGTCGTTATGCGGTTGATAAGGATGTACATTAGCAGCCACCGCCACACTAGTAACTAGCTACAAATAACAGCATGGTGTCAATGTGTGCGTGTGATACTTGTACGAATAGAGGAGTTGGTGTTACTATAGGTGCCTCACTGAATTTGTTGTTGACATTCCGTCCGTTCTTTTTTAAGTCTGTGAAGCGAACGTACGTATAAAATTTTGGTATATTTCCAAAAGGGTGGAAATAGCATTTGTTTATTTTAACATAATCATGTTATAATTAAATATCGGTGTAGGTATCGGTGTATAATATAAGGTCTCTATCATACAAAATTCCATATTTTTTGTGATACAAACATGATAGAGACCTTTTATTATAAATTTAACAAAGACCAATTATGTCGTTTGTTTGTTCGTCACTCAAATTTTAAACGTAGAATATAAAACAATCTAATTGGTTTCTTTAGGTATCCTTTCACAATGAAATGTTAAATTTCTTTGTGCAGTCATCTTGGCTCTTGTACAGTACGGGGTACGGCGAGTTTGACAATAGGCGCATCACTGCCAGTTTCAAAGTTCCAACTGTTCCGAGACTCAACCTGAACACTTAATGAGATCCTTAGGAATACTCATGATTTATATATGTCGAGGATTTAGGTATAATATCGAACATTCTTTACCTTTTTTAATAATAAAAGCAACTTAATGGAATATTTAAATAGAAATAAATATCCGTAAACCATAAATCATAACAACGTTGATTGATTTCAGGAGAGATTCAGAAGGGTAGTTTTTACTATCATAAACGAATACATTGTTATGTGAACAGCCGACTAATGAGTGGAAGAACTTCCTGATAAATAGCAAAGTCATAGCTAATGAGTTGTTGGCTATGAAAAGACAGATACCATAGGGTATGTGCATCTGTGGCAGAGAAGAAAGAAAGATCTAGCCCTCAACTCAATCCATCATCTAGATTCTAGAATATTATGGTGTTTGAATGTTTATAAGCTACGAGTAAGTATATAAATGCTGTTTAGAACCTTCCTAAATTACAGAATATCAGTGACTCCGACATAGAATGATAATTGTAAAAACAATCACTAATATACTTTCTACAGATCCTTTATTGTAGTATATATGTTTGGTACATTCTTAATACCTGCTTAAGGTCAAGAATACAAATCTTGTATGCTGAAGCCATATAATATATGGCTGGCGAACACGTTAGCTGCTAGGTTAAGCAAGAAATACATGTCATGATGCAAAATCAGTGCCAATTTACGTGCCAACAGCGCGCACGTGTGACTGCTTGTACGTCAAATTAAATTGTAGTTACATTTGTGTACATCAGCATAATTGTCAGCCTTTATTTATCCAGTAATCCTCTCAAATAGATTATATATATTACTATAACAATCGGGTCTCTGCACAGAGTAGGTAAAATACTATGTATCTGATAAAAGAGAATTAGTTTTTTTTATTCAGCCTTCAGTCGGTCCGTCATTCCGTCGCATCGGGTTTAGGTTACACAACGGCTGCTAATTAGTGGTCTCCATCGAAGACTTTTGCTCTATCGACCATCGATTCTGCAATATATGTGACTAGTTTGCAACTTGTTCAGTTTGATAATATTCGAATGTGTAATAACAAAACGTCTTAACAATATATATGTAACTGAAGAAGAGACCGAAGAGCTGGCAGCTACCTTGGACAAAGAATTAGTCTAGCGATTCAAAGGGGGAACGCTGCCAGTATCTTCGGAACCTTGCCTAAAGGGACTCCTTTCAATAATATACTTTAGTTCTTATATTATATTTTTTTAAGGTTTTTAGTTTTAGTTTCATTGTTAGAGTAATATTTTTTTTTATATCTATGATGTCATTGTAACTGAAAAGATCCGTATATTAATATGCAGATTAATCGAAGCTACAATTTTACGCCCCTAGATCTTAGACTTAGACCATAACATTTGCATAACGTTATGGTCTAAGATCCGAACTAGGCACAATAAATAAAATATAGAAAGTAATATAGGAGACAAGAGCCTGAAATTATATAATACATAAAAGGATACAAATGTATGAAAATTATGTTTTTTATATGGAAATACAAAAATTTTATATTTTTTTATAACAACCATTTCAAATCGAACAAATCTCCCATAAATTTTTTGTACCTCTGATCTATAGTTTTTGTTCAACTACACGAAAAAGAAAACTTTCACGAAAACGAACGAACGAACGAAGAAGATCACTTTTAAAAACTCGTCAACCGCTATTCATGTTAGGTTTTTTGCAGTCAACAGTATATTATCGTGTTGGCAATGAAACTGCGCACATTTTGATACAAGGATTTAATAGACAGATGGGTGAAAATAACTAGTTTTAGCATCATGCTTAAACCTGTCATCCGAGTAGTTATGCCATGAAAAAAATATCTCAATCGTAGGCCTTTACTATAGGCTCCATACTTTCGGTTAGTATTAAATTTATTTAATATTACCAATGCAATGTTAAAAGAAAACCCATTTTTCAATTTTGAATTAATCATAGTCTGGCCAGGATTTTTTTGTCATCCTACTCGCGACATATTTTTTATACTTTTGATATAAACCACTTTTCATCCAATAAACAAGAACAACAAAAAAGGTATAAGCATATCAATTTGAATTCTAAAATTCAATTTGGTATTAATATTATTATTTTATTTAGTACTCTTGTATATTCTTGTAGTTATTTTTTTTTTTTAATTTTTATTTATGTTTTCTTTTCTTTCTCTGTGCTTATTATACCGCTCATCGTGTGTTTCTGTTTGGCCTAATGGTTAGCTGGCAGAGAATGCATATTGCATTAAGCTCGCCATTTGTACCTTAATCCTGTATTGTGGTCAATAAAGATTAAATAAATAAATAAATAAATTCTACAATAAAATTATTTTAATGAATGTAGAAGCCAACAAGAAAAATAAAGTAAAAATTCTCTGCATAAGGCACCATTAATTATTTCAAAGTCTTGAACCGTGGCTTAAAGCTAAACGAAATTAAAAGCAAAATCTAATGCCGGGTACCATTTAAACGAGAAATACTTTAAGCAAAAAGAACTCGGAAGCTTTTTTCAGCGAAATGCCTTAACTGAAGGTAGCAAACGGTTACGGCAACTGTGCTGCGGCAATTACCGATAACTGCACGGAATGAGCTGGTTTACTGAAGGAAATGAAATAATTAATTAGACGCTCAAATGGAAGACAATTCCCATCGGTTTTATTCTGGTTTCCTTAGCGGAAGCTGCCGCAGACGGAATATCAATGGACTAGCGATAAATGATTCGAGTGCACCTTTCGGTTGAAGTGTCATAAAAATGAATGGATACCAAACACTTTTATTACTTAATAGGAAGAAACAAAACAAAATGGTTTTTATTTATCATTCGATTAAGATTTCTATAGCAGTGTTTTGCCGATTTTATCGTATTTTAGTCCAGTTATCATGTAATTTTATTACGAAGGCATTTTTTGATTGATCTTAATTATTGTGGAGGTGTTTTGCCACGATCGCAATTTTTTTTGTGTTTAAATATTACTTACAATTAGTTACAGTTCAAGAAAAAGACTACTTGGTAATAAAAACTGGTTTTACGTCACAATACGCTAAATTCTTGGCATTCCCTTTATCCGTCGTAACAGTCGACATCTGTGAAATCCGAAGCATTACAGCGTCGATGAATATTTATATTATAATTAATGATTGAAAGTCGATTTTGATCCATAGTAAATGTCTAGAATTACCGAATCTATTTTTCAAGGATAATATTATTCCAGTTTAATGCCATGTCGTTTGGTATAGCAGGGATTTAAGTAGGGATCACCAGGCGCCTCTCATAGCTTCGATTCGAATTTCCTTACCAAGCGGAAACGCTTGCTGACGGAATACCAATGAGCTATCCGCATCTGGAAACGGAAAACGCTTACGGATAGACTGTTTCCGATACGGCGCTGTTTGAGATGCTCACGCGACAACATTCGATTAGATTTTGATGTCGTATCGTTGTATAGCATTTTAGAGGCGTCGTAGATTTAGGGATGGTCAGATATTACAGATTTAAAGTAAAAAAATTAAATACATTACCATGGTAAAACAGTTTATTTTTTTAAGTCCGAGTATATTTGCTCGCAACTTCAGCTTGTTAAATTTGATGAAATCACTTTTATCGTATCCTTTTTAGTATTGTTTAGTACCTACAGTATTATATTGCAATTAATAACAAAAATAATACAAGACCTCACGCACAGAAGGGTTAAGTGTAAATTCACACTGTGGGTTGTCACGGACAAAGAAACTATTGTGATATTGTCTTAGACCTTAGAAATAAGCACGACCTCTAGGCTCTAAATGGGAAAATTATAACACCTATTTTTCGTGTCTGTTGCCGGCTGAATAATGGGTGCTATAAAGAGAGGAGTTGGATATTAATGTAGTTTCGTCTACTCCATTTGTAGATCATTGAAACGGGCTCCTGAACTAAAAGGTAACGAGTTGTATTTGCGCTTTTAATGAGAGTCTGCGTTAATATTATGAGCGAACTATAGGAGAGAAGCACGCGGAACGAGCGGAACCGACGGCGTGGAAACGAGACAGGGTTCAACGCCCTCGGGCTCCGCTGTCGGCTCCTGAGCGTCGCATAACGATAACTAACTTGTAATTATTACGTTACGAACATTAATGAAAAATAACTGTGGACATTTTCCTTTTATTAATGTCTCGTAATTGAGGCTTGGATGATCCGGTGGGAATACTTTGTTAGTGGTTTGAAATTGATACGATGAACTGTTGTCCCAGAAGCTTTCAATATAAGTTATGAATTGTACTGTGGGAAGGTACATAGTTTTATACTTGAAGTTAAAAAACATAGGAGCTCACGCTATACGTTGACAAACTAACCAAGACCTAACTTATCAAAAGCACAACCAGTTTAGCTGACTTTAACCTGCTTAATTTTCAACGTTACAATTATAACCAAGTCAACCAGACATGTATCTCTATCGTACACTCCATCCCATGCTGGGCAACATTCACATTCACAAGAAAACAGCCGAACATATTCGTTCAGAGTGCAAATATTGTTTCTAATATGTACCACTAATATCATCCACAAACTGCCCCCATAATTGAAGAATAACTTAAGCGTTATGCAAATGATAGCAATGAGTGAAAGGAGGTTAAGCCCAGATGCACGGGTCTTTGAGTTATAACAATACCATAGTTACTGTGCCTTTGGAACTTGATGGCCCACAATGGCATTGGTGAACAATGCGCCCGTCTCGGCAGTTTCACCAGGATGGAGTTACGAAACTACTAAATAAAGTAGGTACCTTCTTATTATGCAGATAAAGGGGTTATTATAGTTTTTTAAAGGGCGTCTTTATTAGGCATGTTTTTATTAGCTTGACCCGCATTAAGTGTATATTGGCATCCGAAAATCTGCAGTTTTATGTTCAGGCATAATTTTTGATAGGAGTCCGTTAAGTTGCCCTTTAATTTTATTTATTTCTAAGATTATGATTAAGTACGATTTTTTTCGGAACGTCACATAATCGAGTTGCAGTTCAGGCCTTTGTTATCAATTAAATTACTTAAGTACCTAGCTACCTATATGTGTTAAAAAAACCAATTAGGAATGCCTAGTAGAAGGTAAGTGAAATGTGAATTAAAATATTCCATTACTAATTCACTCATGTACCTATCTAATGCTAATAATAATAAGCTCGTAAAACTATTATAAGTGAATAAATTAATTGACATTTTGTTTACGTTTAAAACGAAACTGTTTCAGGCGTGTTATTAAGTTATTTTCCACCTAATCTGATTGTACATAACGCCACTGTTAGCTATGAGCTATGAGTAGGTATCAACTAATAGCATAACATTTATGAAATTCTGTAGCATGTAATTAAGAGTAACTTAGGAATAATTTAAGAGCTTCGTGTTTACGGCGAATACGACCTTCGTTGTAAAGGACGAAGGTCTTGAAATTATTTGAAATATTACGTGAAATCTTTCAAATAATTTCAAGACATTTCACTTAGTAACGATTAATATTTTACTTTGTGGTCATATCACTTTTACACTTACCTTCATTCAGAGACTAATCTATACTAATATTATAAAGAAGTAAGATTTGATTGTTTGTTTGCATTGAATAGGCTGCGAAACTACCGAACCGATTTGAAAAATTCTTTCACTGTTGGGAAGCTACACTATCCCCGGGTGACAGAGGCTATATTATAAGTATTTTTTTTAGTATTTTTCCCGAAGCGAAGCGACTTCCTAGTTAGTTATAAATTGCTTTACTACTACTACTAAAAAGCTAATTAATTACTACTACTAAAAAGTTAATTAATATTGTTTTCAAGTTTATAGAGCAAGTATGACGAAAAATAGACCCTAAACAAGGTAAAATGAAGTAGGAACTTCATATTTACTATTAACTTCACGTTAAAAGTATAATTTGTAACTATAACTACTTAATATTAACATATACAGTAAGTAAAGAGACACGTAAAATGAATTCAGGTAACATATAATAATATGTATGATAATATGCGGGTCTATCCCACAGCCCACTAGTCTCATTATGTTGTTCATGTCATGTAAAGATGACAAGTTTTAGCTACAGACTAACTATCTCACTTAGATAATACCTAGTTAATTATCATTAAACATAATTGACTGCAAACTCCATAATTGTTACGACCTTATAGTATAATTCATATCAATGTCTCTACCTCGATTATAATTATATAATTAAAGGATAGGAGCTATTTATCTATATATTAAATACGCGACCATAAATCTTTTTAAAACCCTTTTTAAGAATATGGTATCATTAAAGTTTACGTAGAGAAGAGCAGAAATTAAATTTTGAACTTTTATCAATGTAATCTAAACCTTTGCCATATTGCATTATGGTCGAAATTTTAACGCAGAGCGGGTCTGTAGTTTACATAATGTACAAGATACGGTACTATTCCTTCATATAAATACACAAACTTTAATAAAAGTAGATAAAAACCTCTGGTTATTCAAAACTCGGAAGGACTCCAGCTGAGTGCCTAGAATGGGCTTTGGCAGGTTTCGATGAGACCACAACTTCGAACGCCCACGTATTTAAATCGATGTAGCTACGAAAGCTACGTTATGGAAAATTGATGTTTAATAAAACGTGACTATAAATAAATCGGTAAATGTGAGCGTTTAATAAATAATTAAACGTTCACCTACATTAATTACCTACCCCGCACGAAGAGTTTATTTGTTTCAGCCATGGACAATAATACTGACAGTGCACATACACCATATTTTTAGTGATGTTCCGGCGTCGATGTTCCGGCTGGGACTCTAAACGAGTTCTTTCTTTCTTTCTTCTTCTCAATTTCTTGGCCGGCAACGCGTCAGTAATGCCTTTGGTGTCCTTGATATCCATAGGCGAAATGACAACTTACCATCAGGTGGATTATCAGCTCGTTTGTCGGCTACATAAAAAAGCAAGACATAAGATACTTTGCGTTTTTGGTTACATGACCTCAGCGTCTTCAAAAACCACCTTAAGAAATCCGAAACCAGAGCAATATTTTTTAGATTTAATTCCTTAGCAGCCCGTCCTGGTCTCGGGCACTTGAGGGGCATGGGGGCGGGGGGGCAAGAGCGTACTCTTCACACTATATGTGGACACCTGGAAGCAGCCATATCTATAAAAGTATACAAATACCTGCCTCGGGTATTGAAGCTGTGACTACCACCGCCACCAACTGGGCTTAAGGCTTACTGAACTTAATGTATAGGGTATTCTATACATTAAGCCCAGCCGCAAATGAATTAATATTCGGTGCGAATAATGAGGCCTTAATGTTTATGTTGAATGGGTGTACTTAATAGGAGACGTGACGCTTGTTACGGTGTCCATGTTGGATTCATGGTGCGACGCGCAGGCATTTAGTTCTATGTACGTAGTCCATGTATGTACGGACGAAAATACATTTATGTAAATATTTCTATTATACTTTTTAGGGTTCCGAAGTAAAATCGGAACCCTTATAGTTTCGTCATGTCTGTCCGCATGTGAGTAAAACCACACTAAGTATTTGGTACATCCTATTAATCCTATTATCCTATTAATATTATAAATGTGACAGTTCGTGAAGATGATTGGGATGTTTGGACGTTTGGATTGGATTACAATTCAAATCAATATTACCAATATTATCCCTCGAGAGGCCCTACCAATAGCAGGCCGGATTTAATCGCCTTTTACGACACCTATCTGGCGTGGAATTGGGGTTAGTATTGCCGCCCAAGTACGCCTAAAAAGGTGTAGATTTTGTAAAGTCAGGGCGTGTAGCGTTAGAATGTTGGCTCTACATGAGATCTTTTGAGAACTTTTGATGTAGAGACATGGTCTCGTTTTGGTATCATTTGACATGATTGTGTTTGGTGGATTTCAGTTCTTTTTGTAAGTATGATTTATTATTATTTTATTGAAAATCCATAAAAACATCCAGCCCTAAATTTAAAGGGTTGGGGGAACTTAAAATCCTGAAATATGTATTTTATTATTTATAAGAAGGAATTCGTATATGAATTTTCACACCTCACGCATCAAAATTTTCGGAAGTCTCATACAAACTTCATCATTTAGAGAAATGATTAAAAGAGGAAATGAGAGGAAAAGTAATCCTCTTATTGTGAGCCAAACTCCAAGCCCAAAATGATCAGTGATAAGTTGTAATGATTCATGTTTTGTGATTGGAACCTATGAAGTGCTAAAAGATAGATACTTATAATAAAATACTACGATCGTGAAGTGTTGGCGAGTGTGACTTTTATGTCGTTCGTGCGACTCAGCGACCGGATGATTAAATAGAAATTGCATTCTATTGATTAAATTTGAATCTGGCAAATGATTTACTGTCGCAATGAAAGCGTCTGTCTGTACAGCGACACGAAAGGTGTTTGAACTCGAAGCGACACATGTAAATCGCTCAAACTACACAATTAGTAGGAATATCTAAAATTATGGGATGTGGAGAGTCAGTGTAAAATGGTAAATGATTAAAAAGGGACTAGAACGATTTGAGAGTGAATTACCCATTGCGTCGCGCATTCGGGTATGTAAAAACTACAAGACACTTTATTTATTCAGTCCGATTCTGACGACAGTGGCGGCCTTAGGGGGTGGCGAACGGGGCCACCGCCCGGGGCCTCGCGCTTGCAGGGGCCTCGCGCTATCATCCGAGTTAAAAAAAAACTTTATATAGCAAAACAAAAATATAATTGCATAACTACGAACGGAATACCTTCTATGATATACAGTCTTCGATCAGGTGTATTATACTCGTAGATCGATGTATACAGTGAAATAACAATAAAAATACATAACAATGTTTATTTTTTGTTATTTGTCTGTATATATAACAAAACCGAAACCTTTACAATATGTATCTATGTCGTACCTCTAGTTACTAGGTACCTATACATTTTAGTTTATCTCTGGGTTTCAGTCGTGATCGTAATAGGTTTTTTGTGAATCTTACGCATTAAAATTACAAAAGCGTGTTTAATGTATGTGCGCATTAAAACTAATAAAATGATTATTTACGTGATCGTGATTTCGGAAGAAAATTTGAATCGGGCAGTTCGAAAAAAAAACTAGCTCTCAAAGGAAAAGGGTTTTATACGAGCGAGTTCAAGGTCAAATTAAAGGTGTTAAAAAACTGAATAATTATTAATTACTACTGAAATACTAAGTGGACAGACTGTGGGCGACTACAAATATTAAAAACGGTGACTTGAAAATACTTTGTGTAGTTTGTATTGTGACAACTCATGTTATATTCAAAATTTTGCATATATTTAATCTGACTACGTTTTGCGGGATCCTTCCCAATTTTTTGCGTAAAATAAAATTATTCAACCTAACCTAACATTTGAGTTCAGTGTTTCTTCATGGTAGGGGGCATCGCTCCCTAAACCTCCCTTTAAATTTTATATGCTAGTTTACAGTAATTCTTTTGCACTCAGAATTTTTTTTTCTAGTGTTTTTAAACGAATATTCACTATCGCCAGTTAAAAAGTTTTTTCGCAAATACATAATTTCCCCGCTTGGTTGAGTATTTACAGGGTGTCCAGTAAATAACACGACATACTGCAGGGAGTGATAGCTTGGTGCAATACCTACCAAAACAACACAATATATGTTCAGCAAAATCTTACGGATTCAGAGATTTACAAAATTTTCCGAAATATCAAAAAATCTCTACCTTGAAACAGATTTTTAAGCATCTCGGAATGAAAAATTTCTTTTCTAGTATTTTTTTACATCAAATTATTCATGAATAGCTACTTTACTCATTGATAAGTCTTTTTCCTATCAAAAACAAGAATGTTTTTAAGAAATAATATTTTTTGTTTAAATTTTCACAGAACGATTTTCTTTTCGCATAACTTAGACCTACAACGGTCGGCCGTACATTAACTATTATGTAATTTGAACCGTAGTATGACCTTACTACGATTCGAATTCAGTCATACGAGTTAGTTGCATTTAAAATAAATTGCTCTTATGAACTAAAATAGCATTTTTTCGTATTTTTTAAAACAATTTTTATCCATTACGCGTGCATGTCGCATTTTACATGTCACAACTTATTTTTATAATAATTCGCGTAAATGATCAGATATTACTTATTCTCGTAGTGGTTTTTGACAAAATTATGTTAATTACATTTTCAACAATATCAGCTTCATTTATTTATTTATTTAAGCTTTATTGAACCATACAAAATGTATTAGTACAAAAGGCGGACTTAACGCTAAAAGCATTCTCTGCCAGTCAACCTTAGGGTAGTTGGACAGCAATGAAGGCGGTTGCAAAGAAAAAATTATTAAAAACGCATAAACTTATATCAATAAGTAAAAAAAAAACATTAAGTATACTAGGAAAATTAAAAAATATACCTAAATATATACATATACTAATACATAAATACATATATATATATATATAATACATATACTAATACAAATATAATATAAATAAACTAATAATAGTACTCTATGAAGACGATGGTGACTGTAAACCACTGCGATGATGAACCAAATTACGAAAATGAGCAAGAATTTTATTTTTGAACGAGTATTTGCTGGAAGCCCACCTAAGCACAACGAGTAACGCGTTCCAAAGTCGAATAGCCTGGATAGTAAACGAAGAAGAAGAGAAACCAGTATGGTGAAGAGGAGTATGAAGAACCAGAGTCTCTGTAGAACGGAGCTGCCGATCATGAGAATCACACAGGAATTGAAACTTATGTTTTAGATATTCGGGTGCAAAATTATCAAATAGAATTGAGAAAAGTGTTGTAAGTATCCTGACTTGTCTCCGTTGACGAATGGGTAGCCAGTTAAGCTGAGAACGGTAATAAGATACATGATCAAACTTACGAAGACAAAAGACAAATCGGATACAGTTGCTGATAAGCCGATCCAACTTATCAAGGAGATTCTCATTAAAGTCAGGGTAGCACACATCAGCATAATCAATAACGGGGAAGATGAGAGCATGCACCAGAGTTATCTTTACCTTGACGGGAGAAAGTTTCTCAAACGATTCAGCGCATTCAGCTTAGAGATTACCGATCCACTAACTTTTGCAATTTGCGTAGACCAATTGAGATGACTGTCAATATGAAAGCCAAGATTTTTAACAAACGGCGAATATGGTATATTAGAACCATCAAACGTGACAGATGTAACAGTGTTCAAATCTAGTTTGTGTAACTGACGAGAACTACCTATAATTATAGCTTGACACTTATTAGGATTAACATGTATACCAAACTTAAGAGACCATTCATGTATTTTAATAAGATCCGAGTTAATCTTGTCAACTGCTATATTTACGCACTCGGCATCAGCTTGAGTGTATATTTGTAGATCGTCAGCGTACAGATGGTAAGAGCAAGATAGGAAGGAAGAGATGAAGTTGATGAATATGGAGAAAAGAATAGGAGATAGGATACCACCTTGTGGTACGCCCGAAGCCAAATTGCACCATTCAGAAATATTATGTCCATTTCGGACTGCCTGTTGGCGACCACAAAGGTAGGAAGAGAACCACTTTAAGGTAGAAGAGGAGAAATTATGATGTTCCAGCATAGCAAGGAGGATAATTATCGTGATCGACCATATTAAATGCATTGCTGAAATCGATCAGTACGAGTACTGTTATCTTTTGATTTTCCATGCCGTCTCGAATGTCTTCAGTGACTTTTAAGAGTGCTGTAGTGGTGCTGTGTCCGGGACGAAAGCCCGATTGAAAATTGGAAATGAAGTGGTTGTTATAAACAAAAACAGACATTTGTTGGTGAACGATCGATTCCAGAAGTTTTGATAGGAAAGGTAAGATAGATATAGGTCTATAATTGCAGAGTTGCGAGGGGTTTGTAACTTTAGGCAACGGAACAATAAGAGCTTTTCGCCAGAAAAGTCCCCGACAACAGAGAAAAATTGATAATGTGAGCAATGACCGGGAGAACCTGATCGAGAATTGATATAAGCATGCCACGACTCACATCGTCACAACCCATTGCTTTCGATTTAATGGACAAAAAAGTTTTTCTGACGTCGTCAATGGAGACAGAAGAAAAAGAAAAGTTGAGGTTGGCATTGAGGTTTTGGCAAAGAGGAAATAAAATAAATTGTATGAGATTTAACTGTAGGGGAAAGAGTAGGAACACTGGAAAAGAAAGAATTAAGGTCATTGAGGGGAAAGTTGAGAACGCTTTTTGATAAGGATTGTTTGCCAAAACCAAGAGAATTGAGAAATTTCCAGATATCGGCTGGAGAAGAATTTGAAATGTTCTCTAGGAAGTATTTGCGCTTCGCTGCTCTTACCATCTGGTTACAACGATTCATTGGAACTAAAATAGCATTTTTTCGTATTTATTTTATGAAAATGCACTAGTATTGTATCTTTCGAAAATCACCATTAAACAAGCTAGTTTTTAAACTTGTACAAAACTGCCATACGCATTTTTTTCTCCACTGTAGGTTAAAGTTATGCGAAAAGAAAATCGTTCTGTGAAAATTTAAACAAAAAATATTATTTCTTAAAAACATTCTTGTTTTTGATAGGAAAAAGACTTATCAATGAGTAAAGTAGCTATTCACGAATAATTTGATGTAAAAAAATTCTACAAAAGGAATTTTTCATTCCGAGATGCTTAAAACTCTGTTTCAAGGTAGAGATTTTTCGATATTTCGGAAAATTTTGTAAATCTCTAAATCCGTAAGATGTTGCTGAACATATCGCACCTTCGGTGCAACAAAGTCACAAGTAGCCAAAATTGTAAAATTGAGAAGTATGCCAAATTGTCTTTGAAAACAAGCATTTTACATGAAACTGTAGCAAAAACTATAAACAATTAATAATATATATATTTTTAACCTACTACAGATAGTAATCCAGTAATATGGAAATAAATGCGAATGCGAAAAAATCTTAAAGTCCTCTCCTGTAAAACTGCAAAAACAGCAGTTGTGCCTTTGTTGCACCGAAGGTGCGATATATTGTGTTGTTTTGGTAGGTATTGCACCAAGCTATCACCCCCTGCAGTATGTCGTGCTATTTACTGGACACCCTGTATAACCTACCTTTAAGAGTCGCCCATTTTTTTATTATTAACCCGATTAATAATATCTCAAAAGAAAACAGCTTGAACATGACCTATGTGGTTCCGCGTTTTAATATCTGAAAAATGATGATCGGGAAACCTTTAAAAACCTAACACAGACTAAAAGTGACATATTATTGCAATCCAATCCTCATTAAATCCACGGGCGTGCGGGGTTCGAAAAAGCATGTGCACATGCAGTAGTAATGTGGGCGAATATTGCGGCATTAGGTACTCCTGGCGTTCGCCCATGCTTGGACTTGGCCATTGTGGTTGGCCACAATAAAAAAAAAACACTCAAATCAAATCTAAACACACACATTTTACGGAAATGACAAGGGCCTCGCAAGCATCTGCCGCCCTGGGCCTCGCAATGACTAAGGCCGCCACTGTCTGACGATATTATTTTGATGTTATTATAGCATCAATAGTGTATGTTACAGGGATGTAAAAGGAATAACAAGTTATATTTTTACACATCTTTCCTTATCGCGAAAGATACGACCTTGCCGTGACAGTAAATAAATCACGTAGCCAATATTTGTGAAGCTTTCTGTAGCAAGATTGAGACAAACAAATGTTGAGGTAAATTGAAAGCTTTTATGTGACAAGTGTATGTGTCCAAGTTTCAGTCTAAGTCCATGACAGACATACCTAATTTTGTTGTTCTGTATGATGAATTTTAATCCGATTAAAATGTCTCTTAAAAAGTGTTATAACTTTTATATTACTTTTTCTATAATATGGTAACATGAACTTGATAACATAATGAGGCTAATTTGACAAGCTTACTAATGATTATAACTTATCATTATTATTAATTTATGCATGTCAGTATGTTTAACTACGCAACAATGATTACACGTGTCGAGAGTACATTACACGCGGATGGTCTTCGCAGCAAATCCAATATGTGAAACCAATGATACATGTCATACATACTGAACAGTGAACACGCGATTAGCAATAAACTGACGGCAAACGTTGAAGTATTATTACTACGTCAAACGTAGTTTTTACTTATTGTTACCATCTTAATATAAGTATATAAATTACATATCACGTTGTTTGTCCGCGATGGACTCCTAAACTACTAAACCGATTTTAATCTTTGCACACGGTGTGCAGTTTGATCCAACTTGAAAGATAGGATAGCTTACATCTCAATTTATCGTCGCAATATTTTACATAATTTCTGCGTGCAAAGTTGCGGGCAACAGCTAGTATGATATAATTCACATCGTAATATTGTGATTACTTTATGTGTTGTGCAAACCTTTAATTTTTTAAATTTAATAATTTTTTATTTAATTAATTAATTAATTTAATGGATTAATTTTAATTTTAATAAAGATTAAAAATGTTGTGCAAACCTTTAAGTCCATAATATGTAGATAAGGTTAGATTATAAATTTTTTTCATTGTAAAATTTAAGTTATGTACTTAGTTGGTATGCCTTTAATAAATAAATAAATTACTTATCATATCAGTATTCAGGAGTAATCATTAATCAAGGTGTGAATAAAATAAATTACGCAATGAAATATTTATCACTCTTTTTTAGTACCTATTATCAAAATTAGATGACGGGGTGCAAAACGTGAGATGCAGCATGCAAAACGTAGCAGAAGAATAGAGCAACCATAATATATTTCTGTGTAATGCTTTTTACTTTGAAGTCAATAAAATTAACAACAAAACTGAATCGGTTTTACAGAGATGCTATGTTATGAATGTATAATCAAAATCAAAATCATTCAAATATGTGGGTATTTTACCAATGTCCATATCATAATGTAAGTATTTTTTGTATCTTCAACTTGATTTTGTGGCTTTGTTCCATTGGACATAAAGTAAGCTAAAGACGTTTGATATTCCACATTATGACTATATTATAAATGCTAGTCGCTAATCGCTTAGTCGTTGGCAGTCTGCTATGAGAAGCGTTCCTAATAAGGCAATGTAAGTGCATTGTGGAAGTACACACGTGATTGACGCCATATCACAATTGCAGCTTATCGACAGAGCGAAAGCTATCAGCAATAAACATCATCTAATGATAGATCAATTATATTAATGTATCTATTAAAGTAATTGTTTGACAACGACAACGATGTAATAAATTGGAGTTGTAACAAAAATAAACGTTGTTACTTTCCTGAATCGGTACAAGTAACATAATTTCAATTTAATTAATCTAAAACCGCTGAAGTTCATAAGAGCCATACAGTTCAGTGCTGAAAACTAAACTAATATTTCAAATAAACTTGACAAGTGCGAGTTAAACTCGCTTGAAGAGGGTTCCGTACGTTGATTATGTATTTACCGTTATTTTCCTATTTTATTTATTTTTGCCGTTTTGTTTAAGACCATAGACTTCTTTTAGGTTTTCCTGTAATATTGATTTCGTTAAACTTTTTTTTTCAAAATTCATTTGTTTACCTTCGACTTTGGGTCACAAAAAAGGACATGAATACCAAATTTCAACTCATTTGGTCCAGTAGTTTCGGAGTAAATTAGCTGTGAACGGCGGTCGCCCAGACGCACGAGTATAAGGGTTCCATTCGTTTTTTCATACGGAACCCTAAAAACGAGTTCACTTCAAAAAATTGCGGCGAAAGAAAATGGCGGACGCCACACAAAATGTTTTTTCATCGCCATCATAGCTTCCGGTTTATCACGAGGTGAGGGCGGCGCGGTCCGTGCGATGACAATGATGTTTAAATAAATATAGATACGTTATGCCCTTACAAATCAACCGAAAAATCTGTTCCGATGTCCGCAAGGCACGCTTTATTGCTTTATCGCACGACTTTATCGCTCTCGCGTCAAAACTACATCGCTATCTCTTTCTTCACCTGAATAAGAGTTCCCAATTGGGAACTTTTTGAGTCACAACGCGCGCGCTTATGCCATATCTGCCTCTTTTTAATATATTATTATAATATCATTGTGCGATGACGACAGGATGATGATCATTTAGTTTAAGAGCATAATATTCATTGTTAAGTAACCTTGTGCAGGCAATATGACTTGTGGTTATAAAGCATTGAATTGAATACCATTGTGATGATTCTTTACTTTGTTAAGTAGATCCTACTATTCCAATTTGCTTCGATAAAGGAATTAGCAGGTATATCCTATGGTGAATCTCCTGAACTGATAATTCTTCATAATGATTTTAAAATGTTAAGTTGAATGTAAGTTACTACAAACAATTGTTAAGGCATAAACACTGCGCTTGTGTTTAAAAATTTACTACAAATTGTAGTAAAATTATAAATACGCAGTAAATGATCCTCTAACAGCCTCTCCATGAAAATCTTTGTTCTACACGCAAACACTGCATTTTTAAATTTTCTCGTAAAAAATCTGCACGTAGCTCGAGGCTTTAGATTTATTCGCTTGCGCCACAACTTTTGTGCCGACTGACCTAGAATTTTTTTTGCGGCTAAGAGCGGATTAAAGGTTTCACGCAAATCGTCTTTAGAGGAGGATTCGCTAATTCTACTTTCAGACCTTTGGAATACCACATAAGTAAAAACAATTTAGAGTTTCTTTTTCATTTTTTTTAAGTTATTCTCACACAAGACGAAACCTACCAACCTACCTACCTACCTACCTACCTAATACATAGATATTTATTTATTGGATTCCTAACGTAACATTCAGCTCTACAAGGTTAAAATCTATATAAGTTAGGTATAAAAGTATCTGATAAGCTACCGATAGATAATAAAAGACATAAATGTCCTATATTGTATTATAATATAATACATAATATATTTAGCAAAATATACTGGGCATTTGTTTGGCAATGTAAGCTGTTGTATAGCTTCGACTGTATTTTTTTTTATGTTTGTTACCTCAGAACTTTGGACTGGGTGAACCGATTTGGATGATTCTTTTTTTAATGGAAAGCTGGTGCTTGTCGTGTGGTCCCACAAAAATTTGAACGAGATCTGACAATGGAATCCATATCAAAATCATATAAGTCTTAAATTTGCATTAAGTATGTGCGCGATAAATAGACGAATAACTCAATATCGCGCCAACCGATTTTGATGATTCTTTTTTTAATTGAAAGCTGGTGCTTGTCGTGTAGTTCCACATAAATTTGAGCGAGATCTGACAATGGTATCCATGTCAAAAATACAATGTACTTCATTTGAAGTCGGTTATTTTTTTGTTAAAATGTTAGTTATTTACTAATGCTATTTAGCAGGTTGACTAAAAGTCAGTCGTGTTATAAGCATTACATAAACAGCTCATTACAGTACTAAAGCCGCACAAATGCAGGGTCTGGCCGTGCCCAAGGACACTGCGACAAGGGACAAGCGACAAGATTTAAATTGTATTGTATTAAGCAACGACCTGAGGCAACTACTTACGATTTTAAAACGCTTATTTGCATGTCTGAGGCCCGTATTTTAATAAAATCTCAGCTTAAGAGATCTTAGATCTTACGATTTCACGTATGTCAGCATCTCAAACCGAATCAACTCAAATCTTAAGCTCTTTATTAATACAGGCCTGAATTACTTGTCAAATAAGAAAAGAGTCACGTTGCATCTGGTTGTGTTTTTAATGCACATTGGTAATGTTACAGCCACAGAGTTACAGCCGTATTGCAAATAAATTTAAATGTCTCCATAATAACACTTCTTTTTGTGTTCTTCAAGCTCTTTAACAACCACAGGACGAGTCCTGGGTTCCGTTACGTGGAGACGTAAAGGGAACCAACCTAGCATAACCTAATTAAAAAAGTCTTCGTTATGTGGTGCATTATGTTGAACAACGCATAGCGCCAGGCAATGATATTATATATTAAAAAGAGGCAGATGTCATAAGCGCGCGCGTTGTGTGACTCAAAAAGTTCCCAGTTGGGAACTCTTATTCAGGTGAAGAAAGAGATAGCGATGTAATTTTGACGCGAGAGCGATAAAGACGTGCGATAAAGCAATAAAGCGTACCTTACGGACATCGGAACAGATTTTTCGGTTGATTTGTAAGAGCATAACGTATCTATATTTATTTAAACATCATTGGCGCCAGGTCTTTCCGACTGAAGGACGTGTCAAGGGTCTCTACAGCATCCAAATACTCGTAATTTCATTGGTTCTTATAGAGTAGTTCGTTTCGTGCGATCAGTACGTAGATTGTGTCTTAAGTTGCTTGCTACCACAAATGTTTTTCCGGCAACGCATCGATGATTCTTTAATGTTGCAGATATTATGGAAAGCGGTGATAGTTAACCAATCTGCACTTTTATTGGTTGAGAAAAAAACTCATCAAAGCAATCTCGGCTTTGGAAGAGAATGTAAATATCGTATTTGGGAGAAAATGATTAAAAACCGCCTTTCCCGGAAACATCCGCCATTAGGCCGCTTGTATATTATGTTCCGAATGTATTACTTTTTGTCATAAAACTACGGAGGAGAAATTCGTATTCTCCGAGTGCTATGTATTACTGAAGAGTGCGTGCCTTACTGTGCTTGACCCACATTGCGAATAAAAGACTATTCCCGAGAAAGAGAAATGGCTCAGATAACAGTCGTCTGTTCACATAGCTTTCATTCATTCTTTGAGTCCATGTTGCTCAGCAAACGGGTTCATGATCTGCTAAAGAAAATTTTTTATACTTTGAAGAGACGTATTTAAATAGATTGTAAAATGTTTTAATTATAATATCTAGGAAACCCGTACCAGTGATGGAAAAGCTTGACGTTTGTTGTGTATTTTGAGAGCTTGACGGTAAAGAAAAAGACGGTAACCGGTAACCGGTAACCGCACGGTAAACGGACGGTAAATGGGGAGTTGACATCTCAAACTGCTTTTTAACACTGTAGTAACGTTACGAACGAAAATTATACATAGGTTTTATGACATTCCTGGATTCATGAAATAACAAAACTGAATTGACAAAGAAAAAAAAATACAGAAACTAAATACGCTTAAACACCTAGGCTTTCGCTTTTCATACACAAGTGAATTCCAAACGTAGAGTCAATCTTTCAATACTTTAATTCAGGGTCGGAGCTGTCATGATAACATCTTATTACACCCCGCTGCTGCCAAATAAATCACAAAGCTTTAGGCCCACTAATGGAAAAGGCGAAATGAATCGGGCTTGGAATTCGTTTGACGTGTAAATGGATGAAAGAAATATTTGGACGTTATTTTTATCAAACTTGCTCATGATTCCGAAGGCATGTGTCACTCAGAACATCGATCGAGTTAGCTATGGTGGAAGATGATAGATTTTTGAACGCACCCGTGTAACAGATCATCTGTTACAGATGGCATGTTAAACCAGCGATTCAAGTTGTTAAGTAAGTAAGTAGTAAGTAAGTTAAGTACTTGTTATTAACTCCCCGACGAAAAAAAAGGGATGTTATAAGTTAGACTTGTCTGTGTATCTGTATGTCTGTCTGTGGCTTCGTAGTTTCCAAATGGATGAATCGGTTTTGATCTAGTTTTTTATATGAAAGGTGATTTATTCGAGAGTGTTCTTAGCTATGTTTAGCGTAAATAAAACTGTCGAGGGTATAACAAATTTTAATTTAAGATGATCGTTTTATATGACAGTCATTAAGACCCACCACTAACTTCTCCGCTATTACAAACTGTAACTGTATGGTTGAGTACATTTTAAAGCTCATTTACCGAGTCCATAGACCGCTAATGGGTTTAAGCCATTGTCAACCGTATTCGTAATGAATACACAGTGGACCAAAATAACTTGGATGAAGGTAAACATCATTAATTAGGTAAAACGTACCCAACTATTAGAGGTCCAGTGGCTCTCAAATTAGACATGGCATTAATTATGATCCATATGCGTCACGTGACGATATAAATTTCCTTTATACTTTCTATGCTATTTATTATTCTCGGAATAGTTTGTTCTGTATTCTGAGGCTGTATTCATAACTCGATATTAATTATGTTGACTTTCAACTGCGGGTCGCGCGAGTTTATCTCGATGACAGCCTTGATCTTTGGAACGTGAAAACTGAAGCCTCGAGCCCTGCTCATATGCATTAGAAATCACCAATGAGTCACCTCTCATTAATCGAATAAGTAGAATAGCTAGACGTTTTCGTGCTGCGCAGAAATATTGTACCGATTTATGAAGCCGTAGCGTGCAAAGAGAACTGTTAAGACGATGTTCCTTTTGAAATTAGTCGTTCTGCGTGTATGCCATGACCTTCGGGGCGAAGGTCGAGACCGTGGCAGCCTGCGATGTAGCCTATGTAGTTCTAATCCCTTGGGTTTGACTAAAGAACGTTTTGAATAAACTTACTTATAATTTTAAATTTATGTTAAGCACGCGACTCCAAGCAGCTTTAGAAGGTAATTGTATGTTTCACTGCAAAATATTTTGTTTAGTTCCATTAAGTGCCTCTACCATTAAGTTAAAGAAGCTATTAAAGATTGCATGAAACTCACAATCATTTCGTTAAATAATATTTAATATAAGTAGCATTGAAATTTTGGCAAAATTGCTTAGCTTCTTCCCTGACAATGCGCAGAATTTTCGCAGTGTTTCGAATTTCCATGGTAAATGGCGGCCGTAGCAGATAGCCTAACTGCTTATTTACTGGTCACTTATATTTATTTATATTTTATTATATATACACTCTTATTACGGTTGACCAAGGTAAGTAGTACCTATTCGTATCATAATGTAGGTTAAGCTTGAAAATCAGTGTAAACGCTGAGTCTTATCCCCTTCGGAGGACACTTTGAATTACCTATGTAGGCTAATTTATTACCATTATTTTATTCAGATACTGCATGTTGTTGAACTTACGCCCTCAAGAAAATGTTCCTTTTCAATATTTCGTTCAAATTCTCCAGAATAAAAATAAAGACTTATAAGTAGTAGTTTTAAAGTAATTTGATCGTTATTTTCAATTATTACTCAGTTTCAATGTAGACAAAAAGTAAGGATTGAGATAACGCGTTACTTGAGAAATTGTCTGTTATCTACATAATATAATTCAGTATGTTAATGGCCTCGATAAATTATAAAGGTCAGGTAAATCAGGTTACGCTTTAACGCCTTTGTTGCGTGAAAAATTTCTCCAACAACACCTAAAATAGAAGAACAGATACGAAATGCGTATCGGACCACGCACAGTAGAGTTCATAATGGAACCCTAGAAACAAGGTCATTTCGTATACAACTATTCTTTCTATCATCATTACAACATAGAACTAAAAAAACATTACCTATACGTTTTGCTAAGCATCATAATTCATTAATTTATTATATCGTTTTACAAGTGAGCCCCCTACACCCACCTTACCCTAGGGTTGTGCACCCTACATTGTTTACTTTATTGGCTTAATCTCGGCTTAATAGGTTGTCTGGAAGAGATTGCTATTTAAGTAATAAGACCGCATATTGTACTAGTTCCTGTGTAATAAAATGTATTTGGATATAATTTTGTGTACAATAAAGAGGATTTTGTTGTTGTTGTTGTTGTGAGCTGTGAGGCTGTGACGCAAATGTCTTTTGACGTTGATGATTGAAAATGAAAGTGAAACGTACCATAGTGCAAAATGCGTCGGAAGTCTCCATGATCCAGGTCACATTAAAGTCCTGGCTAAAGTCCAGATTATCACTGTTTATTTATACGAATAACAAATCTCTTTGAAACATTTTCAGTGGAGGAAATATGGATGCGTTTGATATCGTCATAGCGTCTCCGTCATTGTTGAACTTTTCTCTGTTATCAGAGGTTCCATATTTGTAATTGCCCTGTCTGAATAGCAAAGGGTCTTGTGTTTGATTATAACCCAGAGTACCAATCTTCTTTATATTATATTGTATATGAAACACAAAAAATGTCTGTACGGATGTCCTTTATAAATTCTGAAGCCATCCAACCAATATGCCTCAAAATGGTTTCATTTGAAAGGCAATAATCCGAAGGTGGTTTGAGACCACTAAAACAATGCATTAGGCACATTCGGTCCATTGATAAAGTCGATTTTCCACTTTTCTCATACAATAATTTGAAGATAATAATATGTAAACATATCGCGTCAACACAAAAACACTGATCTGTCATTCTCATCAGACTTTTTTTGCGTAGTGGAACACGCCGGGTATCCACTAGTTATGTAATAAATTAATTATTGATTACAGATTTGATTTCTTGCGGTGTTTTAATTGCAAGCTTTTATTTCATCCTATTTATTTGACTATTTAATTTTTTATCATATAATTTGGCTTCAACCCATTAATGGCCCACTACAGTGAGCACGGGTCTCTTCTTGAGGAGTCCTAGATCATATTCCACTTAATGTATTGATAGTTTATAATTACAATTATCTTATTTTTCTTAACGTTAACCTTTTATTTGTCTGAATTATTATTATGTTTTAATTATCTTATTAAATGACAAGTAAGTAGCGTGTAAAGTAATTCATAAATGGATTCAGTTGTTAAATCACATCACTCTAAGTTACTACTTATAGGTTACCGTTGAGGTTACCTAACTTGACCACACTAATCCATATTGGAATAGCGTGTTTTTTATGCTAACTCTTCTCACGACTCATTCACAAAGAAATACCGTAATCTGAAAAGGATCACACGACCTATTCATTCCTATTGAACCCAAGTATTAAATGCGAAAAAAGTATTACGAGAAAAGAGCTTTTTAATATTTCCGATAATATTGCGAGTAGACTTCGTTTCCGTATAGAAAACAGCGTATCGTAGACATCGCGTGAGATCAAATTTTGTTCGGACGATATCGCAAACATGATTTGGAATATCTATACTATAATAAAACTCATAGTGTCTGTTTGTTTGTCCGGGCATCACATAAAAACCCTTGAACGGATTTCGATGAAAATTGGTAAAGTTGTTACTGATACCCGGGGTCATATTTTAGACAACCTTTCATCCTGGAAAATTAAAAGGTTTCTCGGGAAAACAGGATAAAAGTTTGAATAAGTTAAAACATAATTTCCGTATGCAAAGCTGCGGCCAACAGCTAGTAAATATTATTTGCTTATATAATACTGACTCGTAGTGCGGTTGCCACGAGAATAGATATATCGATTGAAACAATTCAAGTGGTCGGATAAATTGAATTACTAACTCTGAACTATATCGTTAATTAACTGCATAGAATAGAGGTTCCTTGACTTACCTAACATAGAAACCTATGTGCTTGAATTTTATGAAAGCTTATGTTGAATTATAACAAAAATAAACAGCTATTTCATGATAGCTGTAAAAAGATTTATTGAAAATATTATCATGTCTAGAAAGTTTACCTAAAAAATATAACATCACCTATGAATCTTTTCATTTTTTTAAGTTATTAACTATTATATTTTATTGTAACTTTTCACGGAACTTTTGAAAAATATTAGCTTGAAAGGCATTCGGTATTCATATATCGAGGTATTCAGCTTTCGCTGCCAATCTTAGTGCAACTTTAAACAGAATGTAGACTTCGTGCGGTAGGTACTAAATTACCCATTTAATTATACTCCTAGCTATAAAGTTGTACGAGTACACCTACTAGCTGGTCTGGCCGGCATTGTTATGTGATATAAATCCAATATGTGTATTTTTATAAGTGATTTAGAGGTTGCGTCGCGTTTGTCTCTCGCAAGGAAGACCTAAGCTTGAATCTTTCATCTCTAAATTTTACGGGAAAATATCCCGAGGAAACTTGCGTATCTAGGTTATCTGAGTTTTAATGCTCTCGAAATTGAGTAGGTAGGTACTTGATCTATTTTATCAAAGGGTTACTTCACATTGACACAGTTAATGTATTCGTTACATAATAATGTTATATATATATATACATATTATTATATATATATGTTATATAAAATAGCATTGCAAAAATCACTTGTTTTCCACATTGTGCATGGATAGAAAATTTTATTTAACTATTTTAAAAATTAATAAAGAGAGGTTTAAATCTATCAAACTTAATCTATGCGGAATCTTATACGCGCGTGCATTATTCTTAAAAATGGTTAAGTGACAAGTTTTCCATTCACGCACTGATACCGCGTTTCTCGACTCAGAAGTCGAGTTTTACTTTACTTAAGTACTCTATACAAGGTAGGTACTCTGTGGTACCCTGTTTCTACCTCACCCTAGAGTCGCCGGACCGGCAAAAACCAAATATTTCGACCATAAAAACACATTCGAGTTCAACGATCGTTGCTTCGTTCGTTCACTCGATCTAATCTCGATTTGATGCATTTTATTCGATCGACTCGGTTTTTATGTCTTAAAATATCGCGTGAATTCGTATGATAAATTCCTTTAAACTCTTTTATTGGCAGGCGATATAGTTATGAATTAATGCGCGATTCGTGTTTAATCTTAAAACTAATTCGTTACAATTTAAATCGTACCTAATTAATTATTATATCAATCATGAGTAGTTTTATTACTTTATTCGATATAATCTCCTTGAAATGGTACGAAGATGTTGTTTTGTAACTAGTTCGAGTATTGTTATATTAAAAAGACCAAGTTTTTAAAATTAATTACATAGGTACTTTTTAATTTAGACAATTTTTAATCAAGTTTATTATAATTTCAGTACTTTCGTTCTTAATAATAATGACACTATGTTTATTTATCAGATATTTGATACTAAAGCTAATGTCAGGCGTACGATTTCAAGAGGGATCAGGGGTAAAATGAGGAACATTAACAATAAGAATTCGTTTAACTTGTTGCTTATTGCCATTAAAAGCATCATCAATAATTCATTTCATCATTAATATCATTCAACGAGAGTGTTATACTCGCATGTGGCCTATAAAGGCTTCAACCCATTAGCGGTCCACTGCGGGGGCGAGTCCGTTGTTATAATTGGGGCCAACATATTAAGGGTACAACGTGAATGAAATTATTAACAGAGGAAAATTTTGATATTCAGACCCTTTCATATCATTGTGTTCTATTATCGTAAATTGGAGTATTACGAGGTCGAAACGTGTGTCATTATAATGGCAGGGTACAGGTGCGAACTAAGCTGTATAGAATTGCCTATAATATATTGTTTTAGTAACCTTCTAATAATTTACTCCACCTCTTCGCACTGGGGCTGTGTAGTGGAGTAGGTATGCGTTAGGAACTTTTCAGTTACGGAGAGAGCTCTGTGCCCTGTATTGAGTCATTAATGGGTTGAGGCCAAGAATATTTCGCATGCAGTTGGTGTTTGTATCCTATCTATACTTATCATCATGATAAGGCATGTAGTAAATATTCACTAAGTAGCTTCAGAGTTTTTTGCTAGGCAAACTTCTCGCCTCTCAATATGTTAAGCAAATACATATTGAACTAAAATACTGTTTGTGGATGCCGAAAAATTGTTGACTTTGACTCACCTCTTATACCAATCAGATTTCTAAGATAGATACTCGTAAGTTCGAACGGCTGACCTAGATCTCATTCTAGATTTAAAATGCCTCGTAGTACCGAGATCTTTGATCTTGTACCTACATCATTATTTTAACTTGTAATGTGTGCGAATAAATTAAAGATAAAGATGTTTCATATAGATATTTATTATAGATTTATTATAGAAAGAAATACTGTAAAAATATATCAAAGAAAATTATAGAAGTGAGTATACTCTATAATTATCATTGGTTGTGTGGAGTGATGAATTCTGTTTTAACATTCATGACACCAATTTCGCTTGTTAACTTCATTAAAGTTTTTAAAACAATATTTAAATGTCTATGTTTAGTTCTACATGTAAAAGTTTTGTCTTTTATTCGAGTGATGAACAACGTGATTGCTTTTCCATTACCCCCGTATCGGTAACTAGGTGTACCGTTATGTGAACTGTCTGTAATTAGCGGGCGTGGTTTAATAACACGAGGTTTCAGATAGACATCGGGGTTACTATCCGGTATTCGTGTTAACCGTTCATCGTTTGTTACGGTTTCAAAGAGATATTTATAGAGCACATTATCACAACCACGCATCTTTTTAGTAATATTTCTTTTTAAAGTGAAACTTTTATTACATCGTCTCAAACTTTTTGGTCTGTGTGTCGCATGTCGCGTGACGGTCGGCCACGGAGTGGTGGTAAAGTGAAAGGCGCTCGACACAGCAGCCGAGGCCAATATGGCGGCGCCATCAATACCCTAAATCGAATATTTATCCAAAAATTTTCATTTAAATGTCTACAATACGAAAAAAAGTTTCACTTATACCTACCGTGGTTTCATAAAACCACACAATTGCTTTTTTCTTGCATCATTTACGGGATGGGCGTAAACTGTTGCGACAGTTTTTCAGTATTGCAGTTGTTTACGTATAATGTTATTCGTGATATTTTATTTGTTATTGTGATTCCTTTACATCCCGCTAGTTAAAAACATTGTGTGTGTCAGCTCCTTGTCGACTGGAGTTTACTCCTTACGAACGATTACTACTCAGTCTCGAAAGACTATTACTCATGGGGTGATGGGGCCCATTCTGAAAATTCAGTGCCGTGGTCGTAGAGACTGCTGCGTAAGCTGCGAATTAGTCTTTTTCATATATTGCACTGCAGCACACACATACTTTTCTATTGATCAAAATGTGATACTCTTCAGTTTATTGTATTTTTTTCTATCTTTTTTCTGTTTAATCTATATATATAAAATTGAAAAGAGACACACCACTGATTAAACAAAAAATCTCAGAAACTACCGAACCGATTATGATGAAATTTGGCAGGGAGATAGATTATGCTAAGGAGACGTCAGCTAAGAACGGATTTTTGGAAATTCATCCCCTAACTAGCAAAAATAGGGGTCCGAAGTCATTTTCATACAAACCAACTTCGTCAGTTTTAGAGTTATAAGTATGATTTTTTTTATGTAAGTTTATAGTAATAAACAAAAATTAAGTTTAGCATATTTTTTTGGAAAATCATCCCTTAAAGGGTTAATTTAGAGGACAACATTCAGTACTCAACTTCGTCATTTTTGAAGTTAAAAACATGAAAATTTACATTTTAGCTCAAAATTAGAAACTAAATTTTGTAGTATTACGTTTTTTTGGAAAATCATCCCCTAAAGTGTTAATTAAGGCAGCACAACTTAGTATGGGAACTTCGTCAGTTTTGAAGTAAGAAGGGTGAAAATTTGTATTTAAGCCTATATTTAGACACAAAAAATAACTGTATCATGGTTTTCTCGAAATTCATCCCCTAAAAATAGGGGTTGGTAGTCAATTACATACAAATCAACCTCACCAGTTTTCGAGGTATAAATATGAAATTTTGTATGTAAGTTTATAGTAATAAACAAAAATTAAGTTTAATACATTTTTTTGGAAAATCATCCCTTAAAGGGTTAATTTAGAGGACAACAGTCAGTAGGCAACATCGTCATTTTTGAAGTTAAAAACATGAAAATTTACATATTAGCTCAAAATAGAAACTAAATTTTGAAGTATTAGGTACGTTTTTTTGAAAAGTCATCCCCTAAAGGGTTAATTAAGGCGGCGCATGTTAGTATGGGAACTTCGTCAGTTTTGAAGTAAGAAGGGTGAAAATTTGTATTTAAGCCTATAGTTAGATACAAAAAATAACTGTATCACGGTTTTCTCTAAATTCATCCCCTAAAAATAGGGGTTGGTAGTCAACTACATACAAATCAACCTCACCAGTTTTCGAGGTATAAATATGAAAATTTCTATGTAAGTTTATATTAATAAACAAAAGTTAACTTTAACACGTTTTTTTTTTTGGAAAATCATCCCTTAAAAGGTTAATTTAGGCGATGTAACATAGTATGCAACTTCGTCATTTTTGAAGTTAAAAACATGAAAATTTACATATTAGCTCATGATTAGAAACATAAAAGTTATTTGTTTGTTTTTTTTTTTGGAAAATAAACCCCTAAAAGGTTAAATAAGAGTGTGCAATTTAGTATGACAACTTCGTCAGTTTTGAAGTAAGAAGGGTGAAAATTTGTATAGGTATAAGCTTATAGTTAGACACAAAAAATAACTGTCATGGTTTTCTCGATATTCATCCCCTATGGGGCAAAACTAAGGAGATGTAAATATTTAAGAAAATTCGTCATTTTTGAACACTGAAGTAATGTAAAACTTGATATATTGTAAGCTTATAATTAAGAAAAAAAAATTGTAACAGGTTTTTTTTGGAATTTCATCCCCTAAGAGGTAAATAAAAGGGTTGCAAGTTTTTCAGGAACTTCGTCATTATGAAAATTAATATGTAAGCTTATAGTGAGAAAGAAAATTTTGCGTAGGGGACTTTACGGATGGGAGGGGAGAGGGACAGGAAGCTGGAGAGAGACCGGGAGAGGGAGAGGGACAGGAAGTGGAAGAGGGAACGGGAGCGTTAGAGAGAGAGGGACAGGGAGCGGGAGAAGGAAATGGACAGGAAACGGGAGAGGGACCGAGAGCGCTAGAGGGAGAGGGACAGGGAGTGGGAGAGGGAGATGGACAGGAAGCGGGAGAGGGACCGAGAGCGCTAGAGGGAGAGGGACAGGGAGCGGGAGAGGGAGAGGGAGAGGGACAGGTAGCGCGAGAGGTAGAGGAACAGGAAGCGGGAGAGGGACCGGGAGCAGGAGATGGAGAGGAACAGGGAGCGGGAGAGGGAGAGGGAGAGGGACCGGGAGCGGGAGAGAGAGAGGGACAGAGAACTGGAGAGGGAGAGGAAGCGGGACAGGAAGCGGGCGAGGGATCGGGTGCGGGAGAGGGAGAGGGACAGGAAGCTGGAGAGGGACTGGGAGTGGAAGAGGAAGAGAGAAAGAGGGAGAGGATTAATATTGAAATTTATAATCATAAATAACACTTCAATAACGTGTTAGAGCACCAATAATTTGTTTTTAAAATTATTGTCTGTCTGTCTGTCTGGATCACATCAAAACCCTTGAACTGATTTCGACTTAAATTAGTTGAGTTGTTTCTTATATGTGCTCGATGTTTCTTATACTTTTGGTCATGTTTTAGAAAACTTTTCATCCAGAAAAATTATAAGATTTCCCCGGAAACAACATGAAACTTTGTATGGATTATTTTTAAAATATCAACAATTTGCTTTTTTGCAACAAACGTTTCTCCTTTAATTGATGAAATATATGTTTTCGAATTTTTCACGAAAAAGAAAAAACAAATTAATGTGAATATTGTTTATTTGTCAAAACCCGCTCCCGGAGGAATGATTTGTGATTGTATCCTAGGTTTTACTTTTTAAATTCCTAAATTAAATATAAATTAACCTGTTATTAAATTTTCTTCTGTGAGGGGTATAAAATTACAAATATGATAAGCATAATTTCCGCGAGCGAAGCTGCGGGCAACTGCTAGTCTATCATATTTATGTATTAAAATAAGTATTTTTTCTTTGCTATTTGTGTACCGTGTGTTGCTTATTCTTATTCAAAACATTTTTTACTCATTACGAATGTTGTATTTATTTTGGTTTTAAATAGATTAAAACATTTGTCTTTTAATAACATAAAGATAAGAATCGCATGCCAAGTACGTATATAATATACCCTACCTACTTGGCATTTGATTCACATTCTCTTGTAAATATTCTTATTATATAAATCATTTGGTTTAACGCCCCAACTCAGAGTCACTAACGGTTACTTAAATCGCTCCTTAGCAAAGAATCACCATACAAATTCCGTACTAAAGAGCCATTTAAGTAACCATTAATGACTCTGAGTTGGGGCGTAAGATCTTTTTTGTATTATGATAGTTTGACTTATTTTTTAATGTTCAATAATAAATGTTATTTATCGTTCATTGAATATGGACGATGCAAAGCTCCATTTGAAAAGTATTGTCGGGTAAACTTTGTCAGACATTGGAATACCTACGTCATACCTACATCAATATACTTAAACGTCTTGCCTTGACTTGTTAAAGCCAACTGTTATATAATTTAGAATAGAGTTATTATGTAATGTAGTTGAGTGACCATTTGGCATTCTCACCTTTCCATTGTGACATGACTAATGTATTATTATAGAGATAACTGGCTTTATACTAATCGAAGTAGATTTCACATTTAATAAAAATGTTTTTGTAAACATTGATTAATATTCTACTATGATTCTTGCATTATCCTAGTTTAGATAACTATTTAGACTTCGAAAGTTTAGAAGTGATCATTAAGTATAATATTAGCATGCTATTTTGTTATTTTGCTAACGGTAAAATAAACTAAGTACGTAACATTTAAAGAACTTCTGTATATCTTTATTTATTCTTCTACTACTGTTGGGAAGTTTGCGACATTTCGGAAGCATTGTTAGTTTGCAGTTTGCACAGAGCTGTATTGCGTAACCTAGTGTGAATTGTGAACTTGACGATATGCAGTCCCTATGTATGTATGTATATTGTACATGATGATACCACTGCCTCGTATATTATAATGTATATAGGCATTTCCAAAAGTTTTTTTTAATATTCTCAATTATTGCATTACTAGTAACCCGCCATCAAGACAAGGAAGTCCTTAAGTAATAATTCCTATAGCCTTTCTATAGTCTGTAGCCCCCCTCTTGAATGAAGCTATCGTACACAGAAAGAATTTTCTAAATCTGACTGACAGTTACAGAGATAAGCGCGTTCAAAATAACAAAAAAAAACTTTGATTATAGTAGCATTGATATCCCACTTAATAATCAGGTAAAACAATTAATTACCTTATTTATTAATTAATAGATATAACCACAACGAAATGAGGTAAAATAGAGAGTGAAACTATAAATACCACAACTGAAAGTGTTAGTAAACGTTTCCATACTCATGCCTCCCATTAGAATTTTGTGTTGCGGATGGCAACATCACGTACTACATACTCGTACATTTAACACATCATAAACAGCCGCAACCAGACACTGAACATATATCTGTCATATACATGGGATAATAAGTACCCTATATCCTATTCTAGATCATGGTCTACATGTGTGCAAAATTTCATGAAAATCCGCTCAGCAGTTTTTGCGCGAAAGAGTATCAAACATCCGCACAAACTTTCACATTTTTGGAACGAAGTTCCTTATCGCGCGTTGTGAAAGGGGGGCTAGACGGAAAAAATTCTTACGAAAAGTTGTCACGACACTTTTTGAAGTGATTCAGTAATATGAAACTAGATGGCGCTGTACAACTTTCTGAATCACACTGCTGAGTGCGTAAAACAATACTTAAATCGAAAGGAATTTCGTTCCATCCGGGTGTCCCTTGACACCTTTTGTTTTTTTATATTAGTTGCATCTCTGCGCTGGACGGAAATTACCCGGGACGTTTCATTCTGCAGTCAGGGTCATTATCACACTGTCAAGCGAGGCAGTCAATGTACCTTGATTGGTTAAAATGTATCAAAACCACTGAAACCACCCTTTTATCTCCATGTCTGTATGGAAGAGTTTAATAACACAAGCGAAATTGTAGCCTAGCGATGCCGATGTCTTGTTAAACTGATAAAATAAACAAGTGAAATGAAAACCTATTGTGCGAGATGTTATTCAACGGGTAACTTCAATCAGTCACGAAGAGGGTTCCTCAAAATGGTATTGTTTCAGGGCTCAGGCGGCAGAAAAGTTTTGCATTGTAGCGTTGTGAAGTCTCAGCTCTTAAATGAATCATTTGTGGCCTAGCGGGTGTAAATATGGCTCTATTTTTAGCTTTATTCATGCTCTACATTTTCGATGTTACTCTACGGTGTCGAAATAGAGCGGTGGGCTTTCGTTAGTAGCTGGTAGACAGATAGGCCCCCTGATGGTAATGGTAACAAACATTCGTACGGTAGGTAATATTAAAATTACTGATGCGTTACCACCGGATGAAGTGGTTAAACTAGCTTGTTACCAAGATAGGATTTTCAGTTAGGAATCGAATGCGCGGGCTATTAAAAGAAATATTTCTTTTATATTTTATAATCTATACTATAGTTTGGTTGAACGCGCTAATCTCAAGAACTACTGGTTCGAATTAAAAAAATCTTTTTGTGTTTGATAGTCCATTTATCGAGGAAGGCTATTAGATAGGCTATAAACATCATATATTTAAGTTATTTAAGTAGTTAGTTTTTTCCACAAATTACCGCGGGTGAAATCGCGCGGCACAGCTAGGTACTGTATAATAAATACCAGAATTTATAAATGTTCCAAATGTTTATAAAACGTTAAAATAATATGTTAAATATGTCCTATCAGTATGTAGGGATTGAAAGTTACATACTATACATATATCTATATACACAAAGAGAATAAATTAATGTAAATCTAAATAAACGTTAAAATATATTTAATTTTATGCATTTGAGTTAAAACTTTCGTTAGTATTGAGTTAACAATGAAATATTGTGTAAGAGAACAGGATTTTACTCTGTGAATTGGGTCTCACTAAGAAAAAAATTTGGAGCACTAAGATTTATCAAAGGATTAACGCAATCGATTTTGCTTCATGAAACATAATCTTGTAAGCAGAACAATGGACTTTCAAACAATGAAAATTAATTTTGTTGTTTTATTAACTAACAAGAAAAATATTAATATAAACGGACAAAAACTTTTGGAGTTACTCAACTGCTTAAATCTGCAAAACTAAGTTAAGAAAGTAGGTTGGGACTCGGCCAAGCGTTTTTCTGGAACATGATTAAAATTAAACCTTTTTAAGTATATTAAGTATACAGAATATACAGACTGGAGAAAAATAAGTGTAATAATAAACTGTGCAACAATTCACGAGCAGTTAAGGACAATGTAGACAATACATTATTTTAACCATGGAGCAGTCAACTTATAAAGATAAGTTTCGCGAAACACGTGTTAGTGATGGTTTGTGTTTCTTCTATAGGTTTGTATGCGTCTTATCTCTAGAAGAATATAATTCATTTAATTCACAATCATTTCCCAAAGTAAATTATTAATTAATATAATTTCCTTATATTATATATATACTATTTCCTTAACGTTATTATAAAAGTTAATACAAAGCGAAAGCATTATAAAAACATCTTAAATATTGTATATCCGTAGTCGACCATATTTTGTAAATGGGTACACACTTGACAATTTGTGCTCTGAAAATAGGTCACTAGATAAATCTGCTGTCCAAATTCATTACAATTTTCGCTGTATACTGTGTATTCGCTGGAACAATATACTTACATATTGTTATTTACGTGATAAATGCGTCACAGTTGTGGTAAAACAATGGCTTGCAAAATGCTTTACAATGATAATGACAAATCGGTTTAAAGGCCGCATTAGCTTGTAGGTCGTGCGATATAGTAAGAAAGTGATAGGGCAGTACTATTATTGTTTCAGGTTGTTATATATATTTTTTATAACTTTCTTGTAGGTTTTCTGCATTAAATATAATAAAATTTATTTTATTTTATTTGGCCATCGTTTTGCTTGAGAAAAGGTGATTCTTTTACAAGTAAATATTTACTGAAACAACATTGCTAAACCATGACAAAATTAAATTATAGATGCATGAAATACACACAATTAAAAAAATCTTACTTATGATAACTTTGATCATAATCTTCATCTTTTAAGCTACAGACAACACGATTTGCAGGGAAAAATCCTTATTCGGCCTCAATGCTAGTTCTCTGGAAAGTTTTGTCTGAAAGCTTCGTCAAAATTCTGTACCAAATCGATTCGACAGTATTTTAGACCTGTGTTTTAGATGAAAGAGTAAATTTGTCACACCCTCGTCACTGTCATCAGGATCCTCAATAAGTTTGTCGGCCACCAGGAGGCTATGAGGCGCAGAATATTATATAAACGAAACTAAGCATTTTCGGACGTAAATAACCTTGATAGCTTCTGCAAACTAAGAGCTGATAAGCAAATTTTACACGTCACGGCTTATCTAACAGATTTTTAATAGCAATTTTCCTTGGCAAATGGAAAAACCTTTTTATATTAGACTTGATTTCTTCAAGGGCTAAGATAAAAATTTATGTTGATGGAGCTGAGATGGTAAATGTAGTACACTTGTGAGAAAAATTTAATATTGACTATCCGAATGAGATACCTAGTGTCAGGTTCCCACAAAACCTAAAGATACGGCTCTGAGATCCCGTCCCTTTGAAGTGGGTACTATGTCTGAACACTCTTGACCACAGGTCATATGATGACGTAGATATCAGGACTACACAGCAGATTAAATATTAGAGAGCTGATATTTACATTTTGATTGTATTAAGAATAAATAATATTTGAATTTCGATTTGAGGTATGTACTGCAAATATGTGTATCTAATAAGATTAACTTCCAAAATTTGCCACTACTTTTTGTTTGTCTTGAATATTAACTAAAATATCTGTCATAATCTTTCAGATTAACAGATAAAATGTAAGTAACAGGTAATTTAAGTAGGAAAAATTATTTCGCAAAGAAAAACTGCCTATTCTTAAAACGCAAAGAAAAAAATATGAATGATTATCTGAATAACATCGCAACCTCAAAATAATGAACATAAAATAAAAATTAGGTGAGGTTTTATTCAAATTAAAGTTGGGAATCAAAGATTTAAACCCAGTTCTTCGAAGGACCAAACCGGACCAGAAGGTTGGTTGAAGATGCGGAAAAGTTTTTTTGTGAATCAAATGATATCCGCTGTCGTGTTATTCAGTGTCATTATAAAATTTGAGTCGATAACATACATTGTGTTTTGTGCATATTTACTATTATTATACAATTATTAAACTCTACATTGTAGAATGTAGAGTCTATATTATAGAGAGTAGAGAGAACTCTATATTGTAGAGATTTTTCAGATGAGATTAATTCTACGGCAGGTAGACACTTAAGTTTTCAGTCACTAGTAGACTTGGAATAAATGCATTCCTTTTATTATCAAAGTTTATATTTACAATTATTTAGTCATTTGTTGTTCAACTTAACAAGCAAACAATGATAAGGATGGAAATATTTGATATTAAATTAAATAAAATGTTGTATAATATTTTTTTGATCTACAGTATTTTTACAACATTAAAAACTTATATAGTTACTAGGTACCTCTTATTACGTAAAGTGCAATGAAGTAACAATTATTTTTGAGTTCAATCGTGCATCAATATGATGCTCGCGTGTTGATTCCAATCTAAACGTGAACTTGTGGAATATTAAATAGTAACATATACTTAGCGAGGTGTCTGCAGAAAGAATTAACAAATAAACAATAAAGCTTGCTGCTATTTATAATAATTTGGAGAATAAAGAACATTTATCGCATGTAGAGTCAATAGGCGGTGTTACTTAGACAAAAGCTCAAATAAAAGCTCAAGTCAGCGAATATTAAAATTAAAACTACGGATATATAATTTTAAAACTGTAGTGCGTGTATTGTATACCTTTGTTGACAACTTTTATTATATAAAATTTAATAAATATGATAATATTATAAAGCCAGTACCGGCAAGCGAGAGTTAAAACAGAACAAAAGGCCGCAATTTACATGTCAGGTTAACGGCTTAACAATAAGAGAGGGATTTCTAATCTACATAATGAGTGCAGCGGTGATCTTACCAGACCGGTTGTCCCTTCATGCCGGCGCGTTCCACGGACAAGAGAGCTCGCAAGTGCATCCCTTCACCCCAGGGACACCGTGCACCAACTCATACGAGTTTCACTGAACATCGTATTCAAGCACACCACATCCTCTGAATACAAATATCACACACAACTGTCAGTTCAGTCTTCAGAACCCACTCCCGATCGACGCGACTCGATCGCTCAGTGGCCTGCGGACGACTAAACTGGCTAGCCATAGCCTATAGCTATCTCACCGCGGAAAATATACGGGATGGTACGCGATGTGTGCGCGGACTAAATAAACCAGACGCGATTCGATCTCGACTTTACTGCCAGGTAATAAGATTGAAAATAGTTAACGCTCGGTTGGTGTTTACGTCGTGCTCGTGTGTAGCCGAATCCCGCTAGATGCGGAGGAAAGAAAGTAGGTGCATTTCCCTGAGTTGGATGCTGTGATGCGATTGTACCACGTATCGCGGTCAGTGTCGCGTTTCGTGAATTATTAAATACATATTCGTATGAATATGTTCTGGAGTCAACACGTCATGTGCACCATGCATTAGAAATGATTCGAGATGATTAACCTCCGAAATATAATTAAATACTTTTGCTTCTACATAACGTAAACGCGCCCAATAACGCCACCCCAAAATCTGTATCCAATACCGACAGTTTTTTTAATCACTATTTTAAGGCATACTATACATTTCATGAAAGTTGTAGCCTAAAAATATTTTAGGTATGTATATTGAGAAACAAAAATAATAAAGTTTGTGTGCGTAAATAATCAGTAAACAGAATAATTCGATAAAAACTGAGACGCGCCCGCAACGGACGCCTGTCTCATAGTGTTGCGCTCCCGGCTACGTAAGTAAACATAATTATTACTTAAGATAAATTAACTTAAATAAAATGTGTGTACCTGCAGGCAAATGTGTAAATATAATAAATAATATATTGGTTTTCTAGATTCACATCTAATATTACCGTTCTGACTATTTTTTGTGGTTTAATTCGAATTTTACCTGAAAGCGGTAATAGAAACATATTATTCATAAGTTGCTTCTAATACCGCCTCATGGCGTTGTTAGATGTTTTATAACAGTTAGTATTTTAGATTTTATTTCTTTTAATACGTTATTTTCTATGTTTTTTTTAACTTGTTTGATTCTTAAGAGTATATTACATAATTTGATCAATTGACGCCATACATTTTGTCTCATAGATTTTCTTTTAAACAAGATTCGACGTAAGCAATAATTTTTAGTAATGTATGGCAATGTATTTTAAATAATATCTCATATCAAAACTAAGAAACTTTTTGATACCGAAAAATAATCATAGCACTGACATCCATCAAAACACGTTTGCATTAAAGCAGAAATTTTAGCCAGTTATTGTTTATTTTTGCTGTCGCTAATAGAATAAAGTAATCTTTATACTTAATTCTATTACCGACCCATACGGTCATATTTATAAAAATCTCTTATTGTAATCGGTCCTTCGCACTATGTGACCAGCCCATTGCCACTTCAGCTGGCTAATTCTTTGAGCTATGTCGGTTACCCTTGTTCGTCTACGGATCTCCTCATTTCTGATGCGATCACGTAGAGAAATACCGTAGCCCTCTCCATAGCCCGCTGCGCTACTTTGAGCTTGTGGATTAGGCCAATAGTAAAGCACCATGTCTCGGATCCGTATGTCATCACTGGCAACACACAATGCTCGAATACCTTCGACTTCAGGCACTGAGGTAGTGTTTTGGACGACAAGATATGACGCAGTTTCCCAAACGCAGCCCATCCGAGTCGGATTCTACGAGTGACTTCTTTCTCGAAGTTGGACTTACCCATCTGGATCACTTGTCCTAGGTATTGTATTGTCCACAACTTCGAGAGCAGCGCCATCAACAACAACCGGTACGGGTGTGACATGGACATTCGACATGATTTTCGTCTTGTCCATGTTCATCCTAAGACCCACCCATTGTGAGGCGCTGTTCAAATCCCCAAGCATTGTACCAAGTTCTACCAGGGAACCCGCCAGGATGACTATATCGTCGGCATATCGCAGGTGTGTGATGTATTCGCCGTTGATGTTAATGCCACGTCGTTTCCACTCCATCAGCTTGAACACGTCTTTCAATGCAGCGGTGAACAGTTTTGGGGATATGACATCCCCTTGCCTGACACCTCTCTGCAATTGGATGGGGCTCGTTGCTGTGTCGTGTACTCTGACGAACATGGTGGCAGATGAGTACAAACATTTCAACACCTCGATATACCGGTAGTCGATCCGGCACCGCTGGAGAGAATTTAGTACCGCCCAGGTCTCAATAGAATGAAAGGCTTTCTCATAGTCCACATAGGCAACACATAACGGCAAATTTTACTCCTCGGTCTTTTGTATAATCTGCCGCAGTGTGTGTATATGGTCTTTGGTGCTGTAGCCTTTTCGGAATCCTGCTTGTTCGGGAGGCTGGAAGTCGTCAAGCCTGCGTGCAATGCGATTTGTGAGGACCCTTGAAAACAGCATATAAACGTGGCTCAGAAGTGCAATGGGCCTGTAGTTCTTCAAAAGGGCATTATCGCCCTTCTTAAAGAACAGCGTCACCACACTTCTGCTCCACGCTTCCGGGGTAGTTCCGGTTGATGACGGAATCGAACAGTTTTTGGAGCGCCACTAGAAAGGGTTTCCCTCCAGCTCTCAGAAGTTCGGTTGTGATTCCGTCATCTCCCGGTGCCTTGTTGTTTTTAAGCTGTTTGAGAGCCTTTCTAATCTCATACAGGCTGACGACCAGGATATCTTCGGTGTAGTGTCGGGTCAGTTTAGCTCGCTTGTCGCTCTCCTCGCGAGGAGATGAAGCTTGAGAGGAGGCATACAACCGTCCGTAGTATCTCTCAGTCTCCCTCGGAACTTCGGGTTTCAACGACACCATGGTGCCGGACTCGGTCTTCAACCTCGTAAGCTGACTTTGCCCAATAGACAGATCCCTGGCGAACACTTTTGAGCCCTGGTTTCGCTCAATAGTGCTTTTTACACGATTTGCGAGAGGAGGATTTTGGAGATCTGTTCATTGAGCCGTCGGTATTCCTTCATAGAGGTTGGAGACTGCACACATAGTTCTCGTCGATCCCTCATAAGACCGAGAGTTTGTTCTGAGAGAACCTGAGATTTACCACTAGGGTGGGTCTTGAAATACTTCGACCCTACCTCGTGGACAGTTGTTACCATCCTGGTGTTATACTCGTCCACTGACGTGCACGATTCTCGGTACGCAAAACGGTTTTGCAGCTCTAGTTGAAAGTTTTCGGATCCCTGGATTTGGATAGGTGTTGGGCGAAGCGTAGACTTCATCAGGCGTGACCGTTCCAGCTTCAGGTCGATATTTAATGTGCCTCTTACAAGTCAGTGATCGCTTCCGGTTTTAAACCTGCTGATCACAGAGACATCATTAAATATGTGCCGTTTGTCTGCCAGAACGAAGTCTATCTCGCTTTTCGTGGAACTATTAAGACTAATCCAAGTCCACTTGCGTTGCGGCTTCTTTTTGAAGAAGGAGTTCATCATGAAGAGACCTTCCTTCTCCAAAAAGTTAGCTAGCAAGTGTCCTCGGTGGTTCCGTCGTCCAATGTGTAGGACCGTAGGGACCCACTTTCATCTCGGCGCCACTTTGCATGCCCAGTTTCGCGTTTGAAGTCCCCCATCACAACATTGAAATGAGCTTTAGAGGTATATATGGCTCTGCTTATGTCCTCATACATAAATTCAACCTCATTGTCAGGATGTGTTGAAGTCGGCGCATATACCTGTAAAACCTTCAACGAATACCGTTTGGATATTAGGAGTGTAAGGTACGCTACCCTGGACGACACGCTCCCAACTTGCACAATGTTGTTGACGAGGGACTTGTGAACGAGAAACCCGACACCACCTTGGGACAGATGTTCGCCCTCCCAGTGATAGAACAAGTTTCCGGATTTGAGTATTATCGTGTCCTCCCCCTCTCTTCGGACATCAGATAAACCCACAATACTCCAGTTTAACTTGTCTATCTCTTCTTATAGCTCTTTCACCTTGTCGTCGGTCCTCAGTGTCCTGGTGTTATATGTTGCCAGGTGCAGAAGTCGTTTTTGAGATTGGTAGCCCGATCTCTGCCGGTGATTCTTAACACCCCCTGCCCCACCGTTACCATAGCCGATATCGTAACTAGGAATAGCGGGGCTGCCAGGGACTTTGGGCCGAGGCTTGGTTGTGGCTATCATAAGGGGGTTGTAGCCGGTAGTCACCAGTGCGTGAAGGTGACCGCAGTAGATGTTCTTAGTCCGCAGGGAGACACTGCTGCCCGTCTCCTGGAATATCCTATTAGTCGCCTTTTACGACATTCCAGGAAGAAGTAGGAGTGGTGCTATTCTACAAAGTGGACCCGGCACCACACGGGGGAATCATACCTATTTACAATGATTAAATTGGGGTTTATTTACAATGATTGAAGTTTTACGTATTGATTTTATTATTTACACAAGCCTTAACAGATGTCCAAAATGCTCACCTCCTCGAGTGATGCAGAGTTCAGCACGTTTGCACAAATTGTCCTTTACGCGGTTTAGCACAAGAACACTTCACTTCGAACTTTATCAAAAGCAGTCACTATTCTTAATTTTAATTCGTCTCTGTTCGAATACTCCGTAGCATACACAACACTTTTAACCTCCCCCCACAAATAGAAATCCATCGGTATGAGGTCCGGGGAGCGCGCCGGCCATGGCACAGTCCTCCTCGCACTATCCACCGATCACCGAAGTGATCATCTAAGTATATTATGTATGTCTGTAATATTTTTTATTACTTCGTATCGTCCAAACGGCTGGACCAAATAATACAATTAAGATATCGTTAGATTCGTTTTGATAACCCAAGTATTCTTAAATAAGTGTCATTAAAAAAATGGTGGCTGTGAGGTGTTTGAAGTATCAAAAAATAAAAATATATCGAATAATGCAGGTATCAAACTAAAGAGCTCAGCATAAGGATTTCAAAAAGGTATAATATCATGATACCTTTTTTGATGGCAGGCAGCTTTTTAATTTTATACTAGTTTAGTGGTCGGTAATAGAAACATAAAAAACGGTATTAGAAACAAACATCATCCATGCGTCGGTAATAGAAGCAATCGCTATTTTAGATTCACTTATTATTTATTAAATATTGTGTGATTTAATACTGAATTTACGTACTGAATATCATAGGATATTTAATCATGTTAAAGAATAAATTAAAACACCTTTTCTAGCATAACAGCATATATCTAATTTTCTGAAGTTCATACAAAGTCGGCTTAAACTGGCGGTAATAGGCGCGTTTACCTTATAATTTTGAATTGTTATCTATTTTTGAATTTTTATCGAGTATTTTGATCCTTGATTTTATATATTTTGAGTTTTTACTTTTAAATGATATCAACTTACTTAGTTGTTTAGCAGGTACTTTTTTGCTTTCTTACTTCTCTATCACTAGGTTTAATAGGTAATTTAATGTCATTAAAAAGTCACGAAGTCACTACATTACGAAGTCACTGTAAGTACTTGTTATTTTGTACGTACTGCATGCCTGTTTGTACGTTGGTGTCAAACTGGGTAAAAATTCCTTTCAAGAATCCTAAACCATAAATTTTGAATTTGATAGCCTCGTCGTGCTCCGAAACTGTCAAACTTTGTTTGTTCATTTGTTGGTTGTTGACTTAAGATAAAATATGAAGCTATGATAGAATGTAGTGTAGAAGGAGAAAGTTGTTTCGTATTTTATGAAGGAAAAACAAACATTCTATCGATATAGACTCTGTTTGGCAATGTGCGTCACAAATACATACTTCATATCGATAATCATTTGTATTTTGTAGCCTGGAAGTAAACAGGAAGAATTAGGTACTACATTACTCAGCCGTTTAATTATTTATTCAATGATTTCTTATTTTTACGCAGCGTAATGAAAGTTCTTGGAACTTTGTATGAAAAAATCAGTGAAAATAAAAATACATTCATCTTTAAAAAATTGGTTAATAGTCTTAAGGTTCTTAAATAAGACTGCTATTAATTAATAGCATCACGATTCTGAATAAAACTTTAATTAAATGTTATTGATTAATAACCTCTGCTCCACCCAACCTCATTTTGTTCTAAAAGCTTCTTTATCCTGCTTAATGAATATTAATTCGGAGATTAGGATTTATTTTACCTGAATCTCTACACACAAACGTGCACTAGATTTTGTTTTGTTGTGGGTAGCCGAAACATGTAAAAATCAGTTTCAATCAACTACAGCTTTGATTCTGGAATATAGTGTGAATATAATTATAAATAAACAAATATCAACAATCTTAAAATTTGACGAAGTGCTTTTGTCGCATACATCCTTCAAGTTTACATATTCAGGGTGTTTACCACGAGGTGAAATTTATAGACTGTTCATAACATCAAATTAATATCTAAGGACATACTCGTAATATGTATCGACAGTTTTGGGGCAGTTCCACTAGGCGTCAGATTACGTTAAGTCATTGTGAAGGGCTTGTCATATCAAATTGAGGTTGTGGGTGTAATTGGGAATTGAAGGTATCCTGACAGATTGTTATTATTTAAGGCACCTACAAAATTATGCGTTTACTTCATAAATATAATAACAACTTTAATACAAATTACTTCCAGATAAACTAATTTTGACCCACGTTGGGCGCCAATTTTACAATTTCTTTATGTTGGTTTATTTTTGAATAAATGACCGAAAAACTGTGATTTGCATCATTAATAGTCTCCACCATTGATGTACATAGTAGACATGCAAGACTGCCGCTGGGATGCAGCTAGATAATACAGAGCCCCGAGATATTATAGCCCCATACCCAAGGCTGCTAAGGAGGAAGCACTATTACCAAGAATGGTTGGCTTACACTCGAGGATGGAATAAATGTTACTTACTAAAATATGTACTTATTGGCAGGTGAAGACTGGACCAAATCAAAGTAAACCAAAATACAGCATTCATAATAGCCTGGGAATGGAAACATAGAAAAAGATTAGGAAGATTACTTAGTAGTAAGTGCGAATGTCGAACCGGATTCTAAGCGATATCTAGTTATAAATGTTGGGGTTAAAAGGAAGCGCTTTTGACATTATGTTATTGACGTTCCCTTGTCAAACGCCCTACCGCGCTCAAACTTGGCTTTATGTTCCAAGATTGGAACTACTCGTATAATAATAAGTAAAAATTGTTATTTGTTATTATTTGTTAAGAGAATTAGTTTAACTTTAATGCAACGGCATCAGCACCAAATAATCCTTATCCTTTGGGACTTTAACAGAGTATCGATGAAATATTCAAAATATTATAATAAGTGGCCAGTAATATGTTATTAATTTAAAAAGATTTATTAAGGAATACAAGTCAGGAGTAAGTTATACCTCAAATGAATCAAGTCTGGTCAAAGCAAAAAAGGAAAGTTGTTTAGTTTGTGGCGACCGATAACCGGTCCGACTTCGATATCTCCGTAATGACAACGTCTTGTTGATGCACACTACAGGTTATTAAACTTCCCGTAATGAGTTGTTATTAACGGTTTACGAGTTTTATGATCGTCAAGTTCATAACTGGGGTTGTGAAGTTATTAATAATCATACATTGCGAGATGAGTCCCGAGCCCAGCAGTTGTCTAGTACAGTTGTAATTTGCGATAACGATGATACCTTTGAGAATCATCAATCAGTAGACTAGTATTTATTGACTTACAATCAATGACTTAGAATAGTTAAGTAAAATAAGGCAGCTATATTAAATTGTGAAATCTTATTCCTACAGTTTAATGGAACATGAAATACGACATTTACATAAATGCCGTTTGCATTTGAATGTACTTGTAGATGCCTTACAAGTAAAATGTGTTTTTAATGTTTGTACTTATTTATTAATAAAAATATAATTTTTTATTAATTGTCCAATTTTAATGTTTAGGTACAAATTATCTTTCTATTAGGGTAAAACCGGGATAGATGCCTCACTTTTTGAAATAGCCACCTAATTCTAAAAATATTAATTCTATACGAATATTTTCTATTAATATAGCTAGCTAAATCCTTTATGTTGAATTATTGTTATTATTATTTAACCTATCAAATACAGATTTTGCAGAAATTAGTTTTTCGTGGAACATTTATTTTGAGGATAGATGCCTACCTATATGGATAGTTGCCTCACCATGAAAATACTGAGAAGGATAGATGCCTGCAGTGCAGGATAGATGCCCTTTATACCGTGTAAACGAAAAACCCAAACCAAATGTTAGGTAGTAAAGGTAGGTAACTCCTAAAACAGCAATTGTCTCCAAGAAACATGGGTCATAATAATAAAAAACATTTTGTTTTTTTAAATCTTTTAATTGTTATTATTAGAAGATAATTCTAATATCACACAAATGACCATAATTAAATTTTTAAAGCGTTTATTTAACAGAATATAAATTCTAAAGTTTTAACATGCATAATGATATATTTTTTTTTGTTAAATTTAATTTTACAAGCATTTATTCAACAGAAATGTAAATTCTAAATTGTTGTTATAAAATATTCATATTAAGCATCAACAAAAACATTGCATAATCACTCTTTTTATATTATAATAAAATAAACTAAAACACAACAAATATAATAAAATAAAACACAACAAAGATATCTTCATTATTTTATCCAATCTAATTGAAGTTTAGCCGGATAGTGCTTTTATTTTTCCACATCTTGAGCAATAATTTTTGAAAAGTGTACAGGTTTCATGTAGCCAGTTCTGACACATTAAACATTGAATCCAGTCAGATTGCGACTTCGTATTTTTATAGTTTTCAAAACATTCAATGCAGTTATCTTTACTTGTGTCTTTAGCGTTATCCTGTCTATCTCTCTTAGTATTCTTTACAGGCAAACCTTTAGTTTTCTTTCCTTTAATTTTATAGTTAGGTAGATCGTCTTCATCTTCACTGCTTGAGCTGTAAATAATTTGTCTTTTTAATGTAATTTGTCTTTTTAGTGATTCTCGGTCTTGGTGGAGTTTTAAATTATCATTTTCTTTATCACATAAACCAGCTAGGTAGTATTCGTCATTATCACTAAAAGAATTTGCTTTATTTCGTTTTATTTTGTTATTTTTGCTGTCTTGTTCTTTATTGGTGATTATTTTCTTTGTTTTCTTAAGTTTTTTGGTAGTTTCAGTCTTGTTTTTCTTATCTAACTTAGTTTTTATTTGTTTTTCCTTTCTTTCAGCCACATCCTTCTTGTGTTTTATATTTTCTTTTGAATTCAAAATATCTGCTGATTGTTTCGCCCTCTTAGCCATTGTCAAAGGAATTTTTGGAATAGGTGATGCTTCTATTAAAAATTTTGAAGGTGTTTCTTGTTCTGTATCGATTCCTAAAATCTCTGCAATTGTAGAATCACCAATGTCAACAATACTAATATCCTCTAAAATCTCGGGATCGATTAAGAGACTAGAAGATTCTCTGTCAATTGGAGTAGATATCGGATTTGGTGGTGTCTTATTTTGTTCATGTTCAGAAATATTTTCTTTTTGATTGTTCAGCTCTAGTCGACAAACTGCAGAAGCACGAATCTGAGGTAGAGATGTTTCTTTTCTTTGTTCGACCCCAATAGACTCACGAGATTCTATATTTTCGAAGACATTGGGGAGCTCTGGTTGACAATCTAACGAATAAGGCATCTGAGGCTGGGTTATTGACGTTCGTCCTAAAACTTGATCAGGCGCACGAGAAGTGCCAGGATTTTCACTACCCAGTGCAGTATCTGATATCAGAAATGTAGTATCTGGCAAAGCATTTGGGTCAACTGGGTAAATTCCACTACCTCTAAAGCCACCAAGAGCGTTTGCAGGGGTGGCAGCGCGAATCCAAGCATTATGTATAAGCCTTGCAGCGTTGTAACGACTGATCTTTTTATTTGGATTCAAGCGCATAAATTGATGAGTTTCATGGTTAAAATAGGTTTTAAATGGCCCAAATACGGATCTGTCTAAAGGCTGTAAGGCTGAAGTTGTATGACTAGGTAAACACAATAAAATTATGTCATTGTCAGCAGCAGCTTGCAGCATGTCCGGTGCAGTTGAGTGAGACGAGTGTCCGTCTAAAATCAGCAGAACCTTACCATGGGGCTTTAGAGGTATAAAATGTTCTGTTAACCATATATAGAAAAGCTTAGCGTTTATATAAGCTGACTTTTTGTTCATGAAGACTTTGGAGCCTTTTGGAAGTCCATCCTCAAATTCAGGTTTTTTATTCACACCTTTTATTATAAGAACTGGTGGAAGAAAATTACCAATTGCGTTGCAACAGCCAACGATCGTCATAGTCTCACCTTTCTCGGCAGATGTGACTGTATTGACAACTTTTGCACCTTTTTTTGCTACGACTTTTCCGGGTTTATTATTTAATTGAATTCCGGATTCATCCATATTGTAGATCCTTCCTGGTTTGTCCAACAGATTATTTTCGGTCAGAATTTTGATCAAAAGATCATAGAAGTTATTTACTTCTTCTCTACTAAGACCTTTAGCTCTATCCACGGATAAACCTTCAGCTTGTCTAATAGATAGCTCTGGATTTCGTTCAATAAAACTTTTGAACCACGCACCTCCAGCCATTTCGTTTTCGTGGTCGAAATTATGTTTTAACTCTAGTTTTTCAGCAAATTGATAAGCTAACATGCGTATGGCACGTCTATTTGGGGGAAATCCTGCATCACCAAGCTTGATAATGTGCTTTACTAGCCTTTTCTCATTGTCAAAATCCAAAATAGGATGTTTTCCTAAAAAAAATACTTACGTTAGTAAATATATTGGAAACTACGGACAGCAATTTAGTTAAATAAAAGCTTGTAATATACTGTACTACATGATCTTTAATACATACCCAGTGTCACCTTTGTTGTATTTTTAGCAGCATATCGTCTTCGCAATGTCCTTGATGGAATCCCAAATTGTCGGGATATTTCGTTTATTCCCATGGTTTTTTTATCCATTTCAGCGAAAGCTGATTGTAGGTGTTCTATAGTCCACGAACATACTCGAGCTCGCACTCCATCCTTTCTTTTATATTTTCGTGGCATAGTTCTGCTAAAATCGGTAAAAAGTCCAAATATAAATATACATAAATAGATAATATTTAGTTTAAAAAAAACAAACACGCTTTTATAGAAAATCCAACTAAAAGAATAGAAAATAAATTTGAATTTAGAATCGTGTAATTGTAATAATAGCGTGGGGTGCATTGTGTCAATGAGTCTTGACACAATGCACCCCACGCTATTATTACAATTACACGATTCTTAATTCAAATTTATTTTCTATTTGTTTTACTTGAATTTTCTTTAAAAGCGTTTTTTTAGTTTTTTTAACTATTATTTATTTTTTTAATTTTTTTAGTTCGATTTTTTTGAAATGAAAGTTGGGTTTTTTTCTTTCTTTCTTTTTTCTTTAAATATTGAATTGTCATCGGTCCTTGATAAGTCTACGGTTTGAAAGAAATCTGACCATTTAAAGCTAATTAAAGCGTGTAATTAGGTTTTAATTCTTTCTTTTTTTTTTAAATATTGAATTGTCATCGGTCCTCGATAAGTCTACGAAGTTTGAAAGAAAACTGACCGTTTAAAGCTAATCAAAGCGTGTAATTAAGTTTTTCTTTCTTTCTTTCTTTTTTTCTTTAAATATTGAACTGTCATCGGTCCTCGATAAGTCTACGAATTTTAAAAGAAATCTGACCGTTTAAAGCTGATCAAAGCGTGTAATTAAGTTTTTCTTTATTTATTTATTTATTTCTTTATTTCTTTTTTTTAAATATTGAACTGTCATCGGTCTTCGATAAGTCTACGAAGTTTGAAAGAAATCTGACCGTTTGAAGTGGGTCAAAATCAAGTCCAAAGAGAAGTTACAATCAAACAAACAAACAAACAAACATACAGGTGAAGCTAATATAAAGCGTGTAAAAATATAACAGACACAAAAATATTTTAAAAATATACACTTCATAATTATATTATGGTTTATGGAGGGATAGATGCCCCTAAGGGCACCTATACCTCTAAAAATCAGGGCAACTATCCTTTTTGATAGGGATAGATGCCCAAGTATTTTTTAAATAAATTATAAACAAAATAGCATCTACTTACACCTACATGCAGACTCAATGAACTAGTATATTGACGTTATGAAAAATATTACGGAATTTATTACTAATTATAAAGTTATACAACGCAAAATACTAACCTTTGAAACTTTGACGTGCTCGTGGATTTCGCCGCGGAGATAATTGCTCGTCCGAGCGAAATACGTCCTCATCGCACGATTGACCGTGAGTAACTGAGGTGCGGGGTGACTGCGGCTCCGACTTATACAAATAATTCTTAGTTGCGAGTTCGGGAAGTTAGGTTTTTAGAATATGAGGCATCTATCCCGCTAAGGCATCTATCCCGGTTTTACCCTAGGTTCTATTAACACTTCTACAACAGTTTTGTGCTTTGTTTGTTAATGTTTGGCTACGGCTAAAGCTGTTTGCATATTATTATAATAGTAGACGCATAATTTTTATGGGAGAATAATACGCGCATAGCTCGTCAAACTGTGTGTCCCGCCCGGGAGGTTCGATTTTCAAAATTAAGCCCTGGTTCTCCTTTCAAAATCGAACGAATCCATTGAAGATTGAAGCCACGTGGCGCCAATGCATTGGGACCATACATGGTGTTCGCCGTGTCGGTGCTATACGCTAGAAATAATACTTTAATGTATAGCATACGTTTATCCATTAATTTCTACAGGTATACAAAATTTGCAGCAAGATAGTGCTTGCCAACTTGCTACTTTACGCGAGTAAATGTAGTAAAATGTATTGTAAATTAATATAATAGCATCATTCCTTTTTTATTTAACATGATGAAGTAGCTCTCTCAAACTTTGAAGGGATGGTCTATTGAAAAACTTTGAATTTATTGAAATAGAAAATGTGAAGTGGTTGCCAAAAATACCTGCATCGCTAACTTTTTCGCGGATGGCGTAAAAATCCGCCACTCCCGCCCAGGGTTAAGAGCAAGGCTACAATTCAAGCCATTTAAAGCTTAACTTTTGCTGGAATTTTAAACGATAAACGAACAAAAAATTTACAGCAAAAATGTGCAAGCATTCAATCAAGACTAGGATTACATGAAACGTGTGTTTTAGAGATGCTATTGAAATACGAGTAGGTATGTGTGTGGTCGGAAATTAAATTGTCAATCAATAAAACTGATTGAATACGACTTGCAAAGTGGTTTAAGACGAAGGCAATGACCTTTTAAATGCTAACGTCCTGGCAGGAACAGAGAGTAGTTTTGCGCACGATTTGATTTTGTTTGGGTACCTTTATGAATATTGTTAATATGACAATAATCATTATATTTTTATATTTATACTGGGGTGACGAATCAAAAGAGGTGTGTAACTTCAATACGAACTTCAGTTTATAAAGTCGTATTTATTTATATACGAACACTTCAATATAACTGGAATTATAATATAGTGTGTTTGGTTTCGGCACTCGTTCTTGTCAGAAGTAGGTAACCTAAATTAATCTAAATTTTGAGGTCACCTTTGATATTGTAAACTGAAATCTTATATTTTGGAATGCAGTATAAATGCAGATGTGAATGTTTTAAAAATAGAATCGCTATTTTTATACAAGGCCTTTGCTGCATAAATCATGAGGCGCTTTTCAAACTAACACAAAGTTACTCTGCGGTGCCGGGAGCGAACGCGATGCAGTTATAAACGCATTTCACTTACTTACTTTGTATTAAAATGTCAGAAACTATAGCAAGCGTGTTTTATTAAAAGTGTTGTTTGGGGTGGTCTCCTCCCATCCTTGAGTTTAAGCCAACCTCATCTGCTCAGCAGAATAAAAATGCTGTAAGTAGTTAGGTTAAGTTTAGTTACCTTGTTATAGACATCGTTGAGCCACAATTGAATTTCATCTGTATCGGGGCGTGGTGGCCAGGGAATTTAAGATGTACATTTTTTTTAACACTAATCATCCGTATCTAATCAGGTTTGAACTGATTATAAAATGTTTTAATTAGTATCAGATTCAGGTGGTAGGTGAGTCTCTAGTTTTCGATAAGTATCAGGTCCTGTAGACCTTTGATTATCACAATCTGCTACGCTGAGTACCTGACGCGAACAGGTTACTTGGATTGTAATGATGATTGATGATTGACGTTTCACTGCGTATTCTATACTTAGTATAGAATCTATACGGTCAAACTGTTAGAAAGTGGTGTATTTCGGTAGGTTCCGCTATACGCTGCGCCCGAACTGTTTGCGTGCTCGACTGTATCACACGCCACTCACGTCACTCACGACTCACGAGTCACGTGCCAGACAGCATCAACAACGAGAGCAGTAAGTACTGCGTTCACTATCCGCTTACTGTAAATATTTTATAAACACAACTGAGTCCTATTCTTGCGGTGTAGAAAAATGTCAGCAAAATGACTTAAGGTTTGTCCACCGCCGCTGTCACCGTGCCGTCAACGAGAACGAGATGACGAAAATATCAAACAAATGTAATTACGGAAATAACCGTGAAGAAATATTACATTTTGTCCAGCCGTTTTCAAATTGACGTCAACAAAGATAATGAGGGGTGCACATTTTTATTAAATTACGTACTCTGTAGAGTACTGCTCTTTGTAGAGTCTGCTGTGTTCTCGAAGTCTGCACAAAATTGACGACCATTGGCCATTTGGTGACCTTTGCTCTATTCGATTATGATATCCCGAGAATAAGAAAATTAGGTTTCTATAGGATTTAGCCATTTTTTTCGAGATTTTTCATATTCGAGATGTCTATTACGCGAGAATTGGGTCCCTGTGTTGTGTATAGTGTGTTGTAGAGCTACCGCAATGTCCGCACTGCGAGTCGTGTATTTGTAAAACGCGGAACGACCAGACATTCCTCTTGTGCCTTAACAATTTTTTTTTTCAGACTACTTACAGCGAGCCAAAAGAAGGGTTATGATTTGAGCCTTTATGTTATGTATGTGTATTCATCTTCACCAGAACTTATAAAATTATTCATAATTTTTTGATTAATGTTCATATTATTATTACTTCATTTGACAAAAGTATCTTTAGATTTATTATTTTGAAGGTCCACTGGGCATAGTGCGCATTCAGAGGACTTAGTCAATAAAAAACCGGGTAAGTGCGTGTCAGGCCACGCGCAATGTAGAGTTCCGAAGGTGTAAGTTTATGGTTTATTTCACACTAACTACTAAATTTTGCTAATATTTGAAAGAAAGAAAGAAAGAAAGAAAAAGCATTTATTCGAAGGAGCAAAGCACAAACAATAAAATCTAAGAGTCTCACTCCCTTATTCACAAAAACAAGCAAAGATAAAGGAATTTTTAGTCTTTTACTTATGAAAACGACAAAACGTATGAAAATACATCCATCACCCATTAAAAAAAAAGTTATTTCGTAAACGGGACCCTGAATTTAAAAAAAAACGGTTTTACTAGACCCACAATATTTTGGAAGACCTTTTTAACGATACCCCACACTATGGGGTAGGCGAAGAAAAAAATCATCCCCATGTTACCTGTATGGGGAGGTATCCTGAAAAAAATATTTTTGAGTACTTTATTATACGGTTTTAGAGTTTTAATAAATATGTATATTCATGCCAAATTACAGCTTTCTAGGACTAAGGATCTAGGCGCTATGCTTCGGACAGACGGACGAACCGGACGAACGGACGGATATGACGAAGCTATAAGGGTTCCGATTTTTATTCAGAACCCAAAAAAAGGCGCCGTCTGTGTATACAATTTAAAGGGCATAATTTTATTATCACCTTGAAGTGCTAAAACCGTAAATTTTATAATAGTTCCTGCAAAGAAGGAAATTCTAGTCGTATGACCTGACAAAGACCTGTGGGATTATTTCACTTTAACTTCAAAACAACTTCAAACCTAGGTATATAAGGGACCAGCAGCACAGCTTTTTAGATGTTGGCGTCGTAACTTACAATGGGAATGTCTAGACTTTGTATTTATTACCAACACTCTCTGTTTTGAAAGATATTGCTAGAAAGTCTTGGGAAGATGGAAATTTGTGAACTACCTTTTCTACTGCCGTCTTCACAGTCATCATCATTCATCATTCAATGATTAAAATCGTTGTATATTTACAAATAAATAAAAAATTAATTATTATTCTATATTATTACTTACTATTAGACATATTAATTACTAGATTGCTTTAACCTAAATTGGTAACAGAATAGATTTAGGTTACCTTTACTTTACCTTGATTTACCTGGTTCGCGAATTTTCATTTTATCATCGCCTTCGCTCGCCTTTGTTCTTTACAAAGAAGCTCATATTGTGAGTTTTGACTCATAAATTTAAATTTTGTGTGAATAATAGAATTTGTTTGCGAAAATTTTAAACACTTTTGCTTTCATTCAAGTCGCTTGTTAACTCCTACGCGTACTTCGTTGAAAATGAATAGGCAATATTATAATTAACTAGCTATTCAAAGCTACAGTGTTTAACATAAATTGCGAACTTTTTAAAGTCACTGCTTCTTAAGAAATGCTTTTAGGCTTGTAGCAGATTATTTTATTTGCTTTATAAATCGAAATAACATAATTGTGTAGTACAATGCCGCCAAGAGGACGAATAAGTCTATACTCAGTCAGCTCCGAATCAAAACTAGACTCTCAACTGTGTGTTATCAACGGATCCTGGGGTATTTTGGTCACATTGCCCGCCGCCAACCAGACGATCTTGACAAGTTAATGGTGGTAGGCAAAGTCGAAGGGAAACGACCCCGCGGCCGATCACCTAGCCGTTGGAGTGACCAAGTAACCGCACTCACTGGTCTCTCGATAACATCTGCTCTGAAGAAAGCCGAAGAACGAGGAGAATGGAGCCAAATTATAAAAACTTTGAAGGACTTTCATTCTGGACACGACCTTCAGTAATGAAGAATACGACGCCAGATGATGTAGTACAATGTAAGCAAAGTGGGTCAAACACAAAATCAATGACTCGTGAGGTCTTAAAAATAAAACATGTTATATTTTTTTGAAAATCAGCCTTTAATTGTAAAGTAATATCTAGCTATTCTTAATCATATTGACATAGATCAGTCTTTCATATTTTCTCGGAAAATCACAATTTTATTTTTTTATGGCCACAGAAAAGATCTAATTGTCTACAGGTAATAACATTATCCTCACTTTAGTAATCAATCAACTGTAATTTGTTTACAGAACTTGGACAAAACTGCTGAAAATATGCGTTACATAACATCAATGTCAAAAAATTATGAAAAATTAATTTATTTTAGATAATAAAAAATAATTCACAATTGTCCACAGATTGGATAACTTTCCTGTAGAAATTTTACAGCAAAGAACTAAACGTCTACAGAAAATAACATAATCCTCATTTACGTTATCAATTTATGATAAATTGTTAACAAACCTATAATAATCATGATCTTAAATTAAAATTAATTAAAATTCTTTCATCATATACATAAGTATATCAATTTGGTAAGCCTAAAGCAAAAAAATAGCATTAAAAAAGTGTCTGGTATAAAATCTTATCTCTTTGGCCTAATTAACTTACCTACGTTTTTAAGACTATTATAACAAGGGAAAATAATAAAACAGACTTTTTAAGAGAGGTAAAAAATAATTTTATTAACAAAAGAGAGATTTTGCATCTCTTCTGTAGACAAATGTATTTCCTGTAGACACACGCATGCACAGAAAAGACGTCCACAGGAGAGATTTTGTTTAAAAAATATAAGATGGCGGACAATGCGTCAAGGCTAGCATGAAAGCATAATCAAACTTGTAAACCTATCTCTAATTGTCATAGAACTTCGCGGTCTATATATTTATTTAGTTAGTACTTTCCAATTTACGCAAAATACAGGAAAGATCTTCAAAACTTGACCAAAATCTCGTGTATCCTTTTAAATTGATATTTTTCACTAACACAGACGCCATTACTCAGAATTATGGACGAACGAATGACAGCTGAAGCAGAAATGCCAACATAATAAAATTTATTTTTTGGCTGCGTTCAGAATACTTAAAAAATTTGGCTTTGTATGTGTCCACAGGAGAAGACTGCAAATATTGTAACAATATGTTTATATGTCTTAACTAATAATCATTTAATGGTAATTTATTGACCTTTCATATCTGAGAAGCTGTGTCATTTCTACGTCTATAAATAATGATTATAATATAATTACCTTTGGGAAATAATTTTCTACATCTTTTAAAGTGAACGGCTATGTATCCGAACTGTCTACAGGAGAATACATTTTGATACTACGTAGGCCAAAGAAAATTTTTATTTTACCATAAAGAGTAAAAATAGTTAAATCTTGTATAATCATGATGCAGTGTATAAGTATAAAATAACAGGTACTTTTAAAAGGAGAACATAAGGACTCCGTGTAGGCTGAACCATTTATTTTTCGTTTTTGTGTTTGACCCAACTTGTATGACTAATGCACATCGTTTAATCAAATTAACTGGTTATTAACCGACTTCAATAAAAGGAGGAGGTTCTCAATTCGACTGTATTTTTTTATGTTTGTTACCTCAGAACTTTGGACTGGGTGAACCGATTTTGATGATTCTTTTTTTAATCGAAAGCTGGTGCTTGTCGTGTAGTCCCACATAAATTTGAGCGAGATCTGACAATGGCATCCATGTCAAAAGCATATAAGTCTTAAATTTGCATTAAGTATGTGCGCGTAAATGTATATTACTTCATTTGAAGTCGGTTATTTTTTTGTTAAAATTTTAGATTATCATAATCATCTTGCAAACCAGGAACCAGATGTAAAGTATACGCTAACACTGCGCTGGTTGCATTGCATCTTGTTCACTATTCATACAATTGTTTCTTGCTCAAAATTGTTTAGTCTTCTTTTATTAAACTACTAGGGCTCTGACCGCGGTTTGTTCCCCGTTTCTCGGGATAATAAGTAATCTATTATCATATTCCACATCATGGTCTATCTGTGTGCTAAACCTGTAGATTTTGTGTTCAGTAGATTTTGCGTAAAAGAGTAACTACATAACATCCTCACAAACTTTCACATTTAGGTACAATATCAGTAGGAATTTCTCTTTGATAGAATATTAGAATTATGACCTTACTTTTAAAATGTAAATATTCTAATGTGTATTTTTGTGATTGTAATTATGTTATTTTATAGCCGAAAGAAATTGCCTACCAAATAGTATTAATATTCATGTTTTTATCATTCCCGACGTGGGTAAGTTTATACATAAATGCTAATTAGGTACTTCACAAGTAATGTATTTGGGCAATTAGAAGCAAGTAGGATAACAATAACAAAGGAAGAACAAACACTAAAGGCGTCTAAAGAGACTCTTGCGTGAACGGGATAAGTTTCAACATTGAAATAATTAATATTTGTGCCTCTCATTACTCCATTTGGGTTAAGTAATTTGCGGGAACAAAACGCTCCAAGCAATGATTAGATTTTCCTACCTTAGGCACTTACCATTGCGCATTTATCATGACGAAAACAAGGTAAGGACAAAGTTTTTCATGACTACCATATCATATCAATATAAGATTACTGCCAATCACAGCGATAACGCGATAGACATACGCCTTTAACGCGTTGTGTATTCAACAGTACCTAATAAATTGTGTTTGAAATGAGTTTACTTACTCCATGTACTGATTTATTAAAAGCCAATTTGCCTAGATTTCCACGTAACTCACATCCGGGATACGTCTCTCTCGTGCGCTTCTTGCGTAAAACAAAACCTTTCAGAACATCGATTTGGGTTTATAAATAAACATGCTCACGCATGGGAAAAATTATTCGCGGAAAACTTTTTTGCGTAATGTTGTGAAGGGATGTTGTACCTGCGATATGATGAGTAATTGTCGATCGAAATCTCGATGTATCACAGACGATGTTCAAATGAAGAACATTGTTTTAATAATATATACTCGCCGCGGCTTTTAAACGCTCACACATACACACCCAGCACTAGAATTACAATACAATACAAATTAATTATTTACATATTTATTACATTTATACAACACAACGTAAATCATATAAAAAACACAATAGAGCGAAACCAGGGCTCCAAAGTGTTCGCCAGAGATCTGCCTATTGGGCAAAGTCAGCTTACGAGTTTGAAGACCAAGCCAGGCATCATAGTGTCGTCGAATCCCAAAGTTCTGATTAAAACTAAGAGATACGGATGGTTGTATGCCTCCTCTCAAGCTCCACCTCCCAGTGAGGAGAGCGACAAGAGAGCTAAATTAACCCGACACTACACAGAGGATATCCCGGACGTCAGCCTGTATGAGATAAGAGAGGCTCTCAAACAGCTTAAAGACAACAAGGCACCGGGAGATGACGGTATCACTACAGAGTTGCTAAGACCTAGGGGAAACCCTTCCTAGTGGCGCTCAAAAAACTGTTTGATACCGTCATCCAACCAATGTAAATTTCATTCGTTTCTTCGTAATAATAATTTGAACTTATACGGTTTTGATCAGTAAAAATAATAAAAATATTGACATATTTTAGACTTTTTTGACTGAATTTTTACTTTTGTAATCTTCCCTGGCGTGCCCTGCCTAAAATCAATTTAAAAATAATTCTCATTCGTTTATTTATTCGGCATTCACTAATATCCGGGTGAATATCAGATACGTGAATTTTTTAAAAATTTTGGTGCCAAAGTTTCTCTTATGTTTTCACGAAAATTTGGTATAAATACCAGTCCTAATTTTTCACGAAAACTGAAGAGAAAATTTCGCGACCAAAATTGAAGAAAAATGTACGTTTCTGATATTCACCCATCCACTTCACACCACAAACGGAGTAGGTTTACAAACACAGACTACAAAGATATTTTCACTTAACCATTGTTTACACTTCGGCGTCTTGGCGGCGCAACTAGCCAATTATGTTTTACTTTGATCGTTACATCTAAGGATGTTTATGTTCCTTCATCATGTAAATTGTATACTCATATTTACGTGGTGTTGTGAAAAGGGTCCCATCCCAAATAATAATACACTTTGAATGTTACATAAATTCAGTGTTGCCAAGTTAGCCACTTTTTGGCTAGATCTGGCTACATGACTTGAAAAGTACACTTGATGGTGTATGGTCCCCATTAGGTTTCAAGCCATTGAAGTCATTGGCGGCTACCGATAGACGAGTTTAGCCTAGTCCTGGATTTGTCAATAGCCCGTATAGGCCGCGGCCTGGGGGCGGCAGCGTATTAGGGGCGGCAGCGTCTTAGGGGCGGCAGATTTTAGAGGATGCTCACTCGATTTCAGAGGATAAAAGTCAAACAAGTTCACTGGTTTTCTCATGGTTTTTTTTTATACTAATACGTTAAAATTACTTAAGATGTATAATGTATATTATGCTTATCCGAAACAATTTGTATAATATAGTATAGTGGCCACATTGGATACTCTTTTGCAACCTGAACACCTTTCAATAAGGTTTAACGACTGTTCTCTAACAATAAGTACCGGAACCGAAGCCATAATGAGTCCTGCCGAAAAACTAATCCTTCAACACCAATAACGTGCGTCCAAGGTTGTTAACTCAGTTGATCTATTATGAGGCTTAAGCGGAGAGAGATTTGTCGCCAGGCTGGGCGGCTGTCTGGGGAGAGAACGTGTTACGATAGGAAATTTTCGAAACTACCAGGTATTACATATACCTACCTATATAGTATGTACCTATTAGGTGTAGTAAACGATAGCGTGATAAAGTTATGAGGTTGCGTGAGATGTGTGTCACACTATGATAGTTTCCATCAATTTCTTTTAACAGACATGGAATCAAGTACCATAATAGTAATACCCAACGTCGTTTGTATCTTTGGAATATTCCTCACTCTAGACAATAATATTTCTGACATAGGGTGACATAATGGCAGGTCCTTAAAATGCCGATTTTTAGGGTTCCGAAGAAAAATTGGAACCCTTATAGTTTCGTCATATCCGTCCGTCAGTGCATCCGTCCTTCTGTCCGAAGCATAGCGCCTAGACCCTTAATGCTAGAAAGCTGTAATTTGACATGAATATACATATGTATTTATTAAAATATACCGTTTCGCAAAACCGTATTGGGAGCGAACTCAGCACTCCCACGTCTATGTAAACTGTACAACAGATGCGATGGATCAGTTGATTTGGACGTCAATCACTCGTCTTTAAACATATATAAAAAAAAACTTAGCCTTGTTTATAAATAAAATAATGTAAATCTATCTATCTTTAAAATGAAAATGATTGTGCAAGTGGTGTTTGCCTTAAAAGGTTATATACTTAGTTCCTAGTTAGATTTAAGAAAAATTGTGTCAATATAGTATAATAACCACTGGCAGACCTTAAAAATAAATAAATAAATAAAACTCCAAAATCGTGAAATAAAATATTGAAAAACATTTTTCTTTACGGTTTAACCGTAAAGATGTTAATAACATACTTAGTGATAAATTTTGTTTCGTCGCATACCCCATAGTGTGGGGTATCGTTGAAAAGGTCTTTCAAAAATACATATTATGTATATTGATTTTACAAAGAAAACTGTCACGGCTATGTTAGCTTAAGTAGTTAATGATAGTAGTCGATAAACTTACACCTTCGGAACCCTACATTGCGCATGTCTTGACACGCACTTGGTAGTTTTTTTTTTCATTATATTGCATTCACGAACCAGATGTTTCGTAATAAGATTTTTAAAATACTACGGTATTTGGTATTGTCTCTGTACTATTGTGTTGAAATACCACCGTTCCGCTTTGGTGTTTGTTCAGCCCGTGATGGAATTTTGAGTACACGAACACTTGTCTCTGTGAGGATAGGATGAATATTGCATTAGACCGCCTAGATCGGGATGAAATAACGGCATCATTGATGGATACCAAAATAACCTTTGTTTTGAAATAAATGTATACCTACATGGTTATCTAAATAGCTATATACAAATAAATATTTAATAGTTCCTCCTCGCTACAGTCTCTTCTCAATACTGCTTCAGTCTTATTTGTTGTTGTTGAACAGCTTATTTAGAAGTAGGTATTGTTGACCTTAAAATCTTCACTTTTACGTATCTACCACACTTAATTTATTTCAGTTTTAACTTTATTCATAAGGTAATGTTCTCCATAATTTGCTGTATACGTGTTGAAAATTTGCTTTAAATGTAATGATGAAGTAAATTAGCACAAACTGTAAGTGCAAACGCCTGTTTTTTAATTACATCATTGAAAAACGCTAGCAAAATTACAATAAAAATCTGAAGACACGTATCTATTTGTTCTTCAGGGGTTTGAAAACTTTATTTTTGTCACTGTTTCCTCTTGATATTATGTATCTTTTTTTTTCATTACTTGCATTAACATCTTTTCAGTTAGGTCCTATGTCTGGTTTTTCCTCAAACTCACTATATAAATAGTCGTATAATGTTGATCAATGTGACATGACATTAATAAACTTTGCACCCACAACGTTTGTATTGTAATACTCGTATAAGTGTAGCGGTTCTGCTGGCATAGATTCGAGCCATGTGTACACCTGTTCTACACATTTGTCTAGCACTATTTGTGTACTTGTCTATCGTAGAAGCTAGAAGCAAAGTACCAATAAATTTTCAAATACGTACTATCTACGTCTCTGAGTAGGTACCTAATAATAATTAGATGATTTAAAAGACAATCTCGCATGGGACGAAAATACTAATTTTGAATTAAATTAAATTAAATTATATACATTTATTTTAATTAATTAATTTTACTTTTACTTTTAATTTTTAATTTTTATTTTATACATTGTAAATATTATGTTGTTATTTAATATCTAACAGTATCTATAGCATATAGTGAACAAATAAAGATTGAACAAATTAAAAAAAATATATATTGAGATTACCAGAATTTTCTCGTCTGGATCTCTGGGGTAAGTTAAAGTCTAGCTCGATAGCCTCGTTATGTATTTTATGTAGAAATTAGTAGGTACTTGAGAACAATCTTACATAATGGTAAGGTGAGCTTAAATCATCTTAAAATTCAGGTGAACGCACTTAGACTATTTACTCTCTTCTTGATAACTCGGAACTCCTACTACTCTATCTATCGCATGAAGGTTTCCGTTATGAAATACAACCTACCTGATATCTAACGATAACACCGGTGGCAGTCAATAGTTTCTATGACACATTGTGTATCCTGGTCGGGTCTCGAAACCGATACCCTTCACTCAGCAGGCAGGCTTCTGATCAACGAAGCTACAAAGAATACAAGAATTATTTTGTGCATATTTGTCAACTTTGTTCTTTTAATTTGTGTGAATTCATCATTTCCTAAGAATATTGTGACATATTCGTACCATATTATACCTGATGTCAGCTGTAAATATAGCTAGTAGTCGGCAATAATTTCCTTAAAATACTTTTTTAATTGATATCGTACTTATCTAAAACAGTATCTCATAAGGATTTGTATAACTATAGTTTCTATCGCAGTATAATTCATCCACTCAGTTGGTACACAGTCATCTTTAAAACGAAATTGAGAATAAAATATAGTTAGTATTATACAGAAATAAACTGTTCAGGAAGATTTCATTTCATGCTAATATCCGGCGTCCGATAAACACTCGCGAAGATATAGGAATATTATTTTGGAATAAGAATCATGCTGGTGGGTTTTTGGAATTGCCGTTCATTCGCGGGATACGTGTCTGAGTAAAAATAAATAACTTGCTCTGATTCCGCTAATTTAATGCTCACGGATACAGAACTCAATATACAGATATTTGACAGTCGTGAATGAGATGGTGAGATAAGTTCTAACTGTAAGTTTTGTAGGTGGTAAACCGTCCTCATTTTGCTTAATGAAATCTATGGTTTAGTCAGGACCAGTATCCAAAATCTTCTCTGCTTATGTCTGCCTCTATCTGTCTCTTGCTAAACAAAGGAGAAGAACAATTCTCTATTGCCTGCTGGACAACCGTATTTATCAATCTCTGCCAGTCTAAATAATCGATAATCTCAAAATACACAGTGATTTTTTACTTTCACACGAAATTGTATAGGGCATCTAGATCAAAAAAATGCAACGCTTGACAAAAAAACCGATTGAGGTTTAATTTCAAGTCATGTTTCAAGAAGTATAAAAGCACGAAGTATAAAGACGAAAAACTATTCTGATTGTACGCGTAAGAACTACGTGTAGAACAAAAATAACGTTATAAGTATAAACTATATGTATACGTGAATCAAAAACTTTCTACTCCATTTTACGACAATTACGTAGACGGAGATTGGACATACACACACCCTTATTATACATACAAAAATGTTGAATGTGAACTAACCCTCTGACCTATATGGTCTAATTTTGACCACAGAGCACTTCGCTGGTATGCATAACTAGGTATATCAATATGGTTCATCTCTACCTCGTGACTATAGCACTTCCTACCAAAGTGCAAACATAATGAAAAATATTATCGTAACTTTGATTTACAGTCTTGTTTTCGAACGAGTTATAATACATACTCGTAAATCTTTCTTTCAGCTTCCGATGAATAGATTTTCATTCCCGGAAATTATCCCATTGAGTTTATTTTGTAGTTGTGATATGAGTATGCTTAAGAATTATCTGAATTTATATAGAATATTTATTATACATAATGAATTTATATAGATAATTATAATATTTGCTATTATTGTAGATACCGACATCAAAATCGGGTAATACCGCAGTTGCGGCTTCACCTTTATATTGTGTAATTAAATCCTAGTTCGATGGGCAAATCAGCGATGATCGCTCTTAACATGGGGTCAAAATGTGCCAAAATGTACTGACATCCAAAAACCTAACGGACCGATGAAAATAGTAGGCAATGCAGGAAGAATTGCAACGAAATTAGAACAAAAATGCACTGCAGGAAAATTGTCCCGAAAGTGGTACCTACAAAAACGCACCGGGCAGGGACTTTGGGTTGAATGGATTTTACATCAGACATTCCCGAATTCCGAACGCAACAGTTGAATGACCTCGACGTAAGACAAGTGGAGAGAGGTATTGCCACGTGTCGGGTGATGTTCTATTATAAGCACGCTGAGAGGATTGCGTGTCAGTGATGAAATCTACGTGATCTATTTATAAATAGTAAAACTCAAAACAGTTCTTTCTTTCTTTTTCTTCTCTCTTTCTTGGCCGGCAACGCATCAGTGATGCTTTTAGTGTTGCTGATGTCCATGGGCGACGATAGCCACTTACTACTATCAGGTGAATCGTTAGCTCGTTTGCCGGCTATTTCCATAAAAAATTAAATGAGTATGTGGTAAGTATAATAAGGGCGTTCAAGTATGCCATGAGGTGTTGGAAACAATATTTTTGGATGATGTATTAATGCGATTATAAAGTGGTAGGTGTCTGACGCGTCATAAATAGGTATATCTAGTTAGTGGAGTAGGTAGTGAAATCTCAATAGTGATTATATGTCGATGACTCTGTAGCCTAGTTAGTAGTGACCTTGCCTGCGAAGCGAGAGGTCCCGGGTTCGATTTCCGGCCGGGGCAGATATTTATGTGACAGAAACTTGAGAGGTGTCAAGGGACACCCGGATGGAACGAAGTTCCTTTCGATTTAAGTATTGTTACGCGCTCAGCAGTGTGATTCAGCAATATGAAACACGCTAGCGTGATTCAGAAAGCTGTACAGCGCCATCTAGTTTCATATTACTGAATCACTTCAAAAAGTGTCTTGACAACTTTTCGTAAGAATTTTTTCCCTCTAGCCCCCTTTCATAACGCGCGATAAGGAACTTCGTTCCAATAAATATTTGTATTCGGGTTATGGGTGTTATTGTGATGTGTTATATAATTATGTCGTCCATGCCACCCGTCACACAGGTGAAAACCTACTGTGGGGGTATGAGTGTGTAAGCGCACAAAAATGTTTTGGAGGACGAGTATCCAGTTATCATTATACTATTCGACCATCCATGTCGGAAGCGTTCGGGCATGTGACACTCGGTTTTGTAACTGAACCCTCCATTAATCCGCACTTAAGTAAACCAACGCTCTAATTATCAGCTTCAGTGAGTTACGTAATGCTTAATAGTTGAAATAAGCGGTTAATCAATTATCTATTAGACAATAAAAATATATACGATCCCTATACAAGTATAAACATTAAATAAACTAATAATTATAATAAAATTATGAAGTAGATACATAAAAATCTGTGTTTAATTTAAATACGAACGAATGCTTTATGAAATAGAGGATCAAAAAACAGTTTAAGAGTGCATTATTCATTTTAATTTCATTACATTATTGGTTAATTGACTGAAAAATAATAATGTAGAGGTTGAATAATGTAAAATGTCACACAAAAAGTTCCATTCTCAACTCGTATTCTCAAATGAAGGAAAACATCTTGAGGAAACCTGAGAGTTTCCATTATTTTCAAGTTGCGTGAAATATACCAAGCAGCTCTTGATTACCGCGTAGGTATTTAGCAACATACTAATTATAATTGGGATTACTTTAACATTCGTTTTGCTTCAAGTTCATTTGGATTTCGTGCTTAATGTGATTAAAGAGCCTAATGTTAAGAATGTTTGCCTTCGGCACGGATTTCAGTTAGAAGACTTCACGGACATAGTTAATATTATAAGTACTTAATTAAGTACTTTATTCACTTATATTCACTTCTGTTTCTGTATATCAAGATAACATAAGTAAGGTAATGATATGGTAAGTAATTCTGTCCATTACTTAGCTCACATTTTGTTAGTTTTATTTGGTTAATATATATCCATTATGTGTTTCATACCACCACCAATTTGAGATAAGCCATCAAGTAGGTTAGAACAGGATAGTAAAAAATATTCTAAGACTTTTGAATTTGATAGATTTTGACTTTTGACTTTCTTGTAATGGCGCCATAGAATGGCGCAAATGGAACGCGTCGAATGTTAGACGCATTTGGATGTATATAGCATAGTGCAAACATATTAATAACATATTAATAAGTTTAGTGTAGATATCTTTGTTTTATAGTGGTTTTATAAATAATTTGATATAGGTATAGCGGCATTACGGCACTGAGACTACTGACCATAGATTAATAAGAATAGATAGAGCGTAGAAAGCTATCTAGTTCCTATCTGATCTACATAATTTATACTGTATTATGAAAGTTTAAACATGCGTTATAATAACTTTATGCAATGAACTAATATACTAACAGCTACTCGTTCACTGACTTTAGGTTATTTAGTTCGTCTTTTCTCACGTCCAATCACTTACATGAATGAGGTAATTGATAGATGTTATATTACTTATGTGTTACTAAGTTAATTTTATGACATATGGTGGGTCCTTCCTTCAAGCTATCTATTCTTTAACGTCGATCCACTACTTACGCGGGACACCCTGTATGTGATAGGTATATCTACGTTTATATTTCGACGGGTGTAAAGTAAAAAAAAGAAAAATATAAAATAAAATATAATAAAATACAAAACAGACACTTTTCAGGAGAGCGAATAAAAGGACAAAATACTCCGATTTTATTACTTTTAAACCAAGATTGTGGTTTTCATCACTACTTTTTAATGTCTTATAAGTTAATTTATAATAAGGCATCATTATGTATATTTCATTGTGACTAATTACGTTTACGTTATGAGATATTGCAGTTGTCTGCATTACATTTGTACCTACTCCAAAATGTGGAACTAGATATTAATGTACATGGAAATTTAAATATAAGTAGATTTAGGGAAGCATGGTTAAAATTTTTCAGTTAATACTCAAAATAAGTATTGATTAACACATAATAGACATGAGACATGGGGTTATTCCCATTT